>CM062811.1:762350725-762934314 GCA_031772625.1 Pinus tabuliformis | reverse complement strand
TTTTTTTTTTATTTTTTTATGACGTGTGTATATTTTTGTTTTATTTTAATTTATTTTCCAGTAATTATTTTATTTATTAAATAAATCTTGTCTCGGTTAGAGTCTTGACTCCTTTTTATAATTTGACTTCCCTCATTTAGAGTTTGACTTCTTTTTTTTTAATTAATTTAAATATTATTTTCCCCAAACTAGTAATATTTGGTTTGAATAAATTAATTTCAATAATTTTTCAAAAACAACCATTTAATATAGTCATTACTTATTAATATTGTTAATAAATTAATAAACTAACATCATTATTTAAATATTATTTTTGAAAAACTAGCCATTTAATATAGCCATTACCTGTTAATATTTTTAATAAATTAATAAACCAATATCATTATTTAAATATTATTGTTCAAAGACTAGTCATTTAATAGAGTTGTTACTTAATAATATTTGTTTTTAATATATTAATAAATTGATATCATACTTTAAATATTATTGTTCGCATATAGTCATTACTTGAAATTATGTCTCTACATTGCTCTCTATTTAAGCCTTTGCCATGCTCCCCCTCTTCATCTGATCTTGATGATGAACCACAATTGTTGGTTCAAAACACATCACCCCAAAAATTCTCTTATGTGATTTCTACCGAAAGACACTGCTTAATTCATTATGGATCACAAAAGACTAAATACAAAACTTATTTTATGTTGATAAAATAGCTATGTGACATAGGGTGGAAAGGAATATTAAAATATTATAAACCCAGTATTGTAAACCCTAATATTAAGCACAAAACTACAAACCCTATTATTGTAATAATTATAAATCCGATAGTAAAATCTCTAAAACTAAACCTAATATTATAAACCTTAATATTAAACCGAATATTATATACCATAACAAGGAGGCCTAATATTATAAGCCCTATATATTAGATCCTATACATTAAAGACTAATAAATATCGTATTATTATAAGCTATAATATTATAAACCATAATAATGTTCATGGTCAATTATTTAAACATCAACTATAAGGGTTAACTTCATTTGATTATGTTTGATTGATGCAGTTGACTATGTCTGATTATTAATATTAATCAATAATATTAATAGTTTATCATATTTCTCTGAAGTTGAAGCGTGTTGAGTGTCAAACATTGTTGAGCATAGTCAACCACATTAGTAGATGTGGTGAATTACTTTTTCATTGTTTCATTACAATATTGGATAAATTGTGATCTAATGTAACATTGCGACAATGTTTGCAACATTGCAACATTCAATAAATTTTAGTCACAATGTGACGTCAATAAATTTATAAATCCTATTATTAAACTCAATATTATAAATCATAATATTAATCCTATATATTAAGTACCCTATTTTAATCCAACTATTATAAATCCTAATATTAAACCCAATATGATAAACACTAATATTAAAAACTCTACGTGATAAATCAAATATTATAAAACCTAATAAGGAGACCTAATATTATAAACCCTAAATATATATAAAAACCTTAATAATGTAAACCTTAATATTATTCATGGGAAAATATTTAAACATCAACTATAAATGTTAACTTTTTTTTGACCATATTTTAGTAATGAGGTTGACTCTACTTAACTATTAATATTAATCAATAATGTTAATATATGATTTTGTTTCACCAAAATTATAAAATGTTGAGTGTCAAACATTATGAACGACATCATATTTGTGAGAACATGAAAATATTTTTCACAATACAACATTTAATAAATTTATAAACTCTAACATTTAATCTAATATTATAAACGTAAAATTTATAAACACAGTGTTTAATATACCCAATATTATAATCCCTAATCCTTAATGTGAATCTCAATATGATAAATATAATATTTTAAACTACTTATATTACAAACACAATATCATAAAACTTAATATTAAATTTTCACATGTACTAAATAACATCCAAACTAGAATCTTGATTTATATATATATATATATATAACTAATATAATAGATTGAATAGTTTAAATAAATTTAACTACTTAAATATACCTTTCAAGTTCCTAGTACTTAGGCTTTTTAGTTTTAAACCATAACTGAAGATGGTTAAAAAATTATGGGAAAATAATCTCAAAATTGAATATAACTGCAATCCTTGCATTGATTTAAATTTCTTGCATTCATTTAGAAAACAACACATTTCTCACACTCATCTATTTATATAAATATACATTTATTGATCTACTATTATTAATTAATATCTTATTACATAAATATAATAATATATTATAATTATTATTATAATATAAATATAATTATTAATTATGGACAAATAATCTCAAAATTGAATATAACTACAATCATTGATTTAAATTTCTTGTATTCATTTAGAAAACAATACATTTCTCACACTCATCTCATTATATAAATATAAATTTATTGAAATACTATTATTAATTAACATCTTATTACAAAAATATAATAATATATTATAATTATTATTATAATATAAATATAAGTATTTAATAGATAAAGATGACAATATACATAAAATTGTAAATATGGTAAGTATATAACAAATTCATATATGAGTCGAATTATATATATATAACATAATTAATGGACACAAAAGACATAATTAGAAATATATAAAAATGTAATAATATAATTAATGTAGTTATATAAATTACATGATGGAAAGTTTTAATAAGCATTAAATAATAATGCAAATGGAATATGATTATGAACAATATTATAAAATTATAGTAATTATTTAAACCCTGATTTAATTTTGTATTATTATAAAAAGTTATTAAAAAAATTATTTAAGTTATAAGAATTTAAAAAATTATAACTAAATCAGGAATGAACTGAACCATAAATAAATGAAGTATTATGTTTTCACTAACTCTTAAATTCATACCATCTATAAATATAATTTTTAAATCGTATTAAAAATTACATATAAAAAGATGTTAGTACATGATATAAAACTATATATCTTATTAATGTTAAAAACAAATTAATATAATAAATCATAAAAAATAAAAGACATAGATATCTTAATCTATATATATATATATATATTATATATATATATATATATATTATATTATTTCTCGCACAAAAAATACTATCTCAAACTATCAATTCGAAAGCATATATTCCGCTAACACATTTGTTTAATAAATATATATATTCAATCAACCCAACACTTCCACTTGAAAACAATGATTAACAAAATTATATTTATTAAGTGAGTGATTTAAGACATATAAAGAATTTCTTATAAACAATTAAAAACTCAAGCAAATTTATGCACAATATAACATAATAAAAATGATTTATGAACAAATAAATAGAATAAAAGGTAGTTGTCTATAATGCGACTTTTTGGAAGCTTTTTTGGTGGGTTTTTCTGGTCAAAATCTGGCAGCAATTTATTGGAATTGCAAGTTTGATAGCTAGTTTCTGCACAATCAAAGTGTCCGGTTTTTTTGGGTGTTGAATCCAAATATGCAGTTAAAAAACCATTTTAACTGCAACAAATCAAGATTTAACCTCAATTTCGTCCGCCAGATTTTGTCACCGGAATCTCCAAAAAGTCGCATTATAGACAACTCTGAATAAAAGAAAGTTAAAATAGGAGAAGCACAATTAAATTTTAGGCTATAATTCTAATACGTGAAATACATTCATACGAGGACTGAGCTCATTCACCAAGTAAAATAAAATATAAAAGTTCTTATTATGATTTATGTTTCACTAGGTGTTGGTGAAATAATAAACTGGAAAACCCATAACTTTTTGTTTTTACATGCCCATCAAAAATTGTTCCACTAGTTTCTTCTTTTGACCTCTCAAACTTACACCTTCAGCTAAACTAAAGAATTCTACCCATGTATATTCAAAGATACATGATTTAACACATTAATTCATGACAAAGTCAATGTATTAAGACACAATAACCCATAACTGTTTGTTTTCACATGCCCACCAGATATTACTCCTATTTTCTCCTCTTGACCTCTCAGACTTACACCTACAACTAAACTAAATAATTCTACCCATGTATATTCAAAGATACATAATATAACACATGAATTCATGACAAAGGCAATGTATTAAGACACAATAACCCTTAACTGTTTGTTTTCATAGGCCCCTCAGGTACATCATTGAACACATTAATTCATGACAAAGTCAATGTATTAAGCCACAATATGAGCTCTACCCATGTATATTCAAAGATACATGATTGAACACATTAATTCACAACAAAGTCAATGTATTAAGACAATATGAGCACTTGCACAAAATATATTTTCTTGAGCTGCTCATGTTGCAGAATACATATTTTCTTGAGCCTGCACATGTCGCAATATACAAATAGATTTACAGTTCATTAGGAGTTGCAGAATAATAAACTGTAAAACATAGTAATGATTTGTTTTCACACACCCACCAAAAATTTCTCCACTATTTTCTCCTCTTGATCTCTCAGACTTACACCTTCAAATAAACTAAAGAATTCTACCCATGTATATTCCAAGATACATGAATTAATGTGATTTAACACATTAATTCATGACAGTCAAAGTATTAAGACACAAAATGGGCGCCTTCTTTAATTCTACCCATGTATATTCAAAGATACAAGAATTAATGTGATTTAACACATTAATTCATGATAGTCAAAGTATTAAGACACAAAATGAGCGCTTCTACAAAATATATTTTCTATATTTTCTTGAGCCCGCACATGTTGCATAATACAAATAACAATTTAGGAATAAATGTTTGATGGTAGGTTTTTACCACCCCTCCATTAATTCACATTCCATTCTTAATTATCTGATGTGTTATGAAATGGGGAATTTGTACTCCTCCTAGGAAATTCATTTAAGCCATATCCTAATTATCTGATGTCTTTCAAAATGGGGAATTTGTACTCCTCAGAAATTCATTTAAGCCATGTCCTTCAGAATGCAAACAAAATCCTCAACATGCAAATAATAAGCCATGTCCTTCAGAATGCAAACAAAATCCTCAACATGCAAAGAATCTACTTGGCTGATTTACACTTGTACCACAAGTATGGCTGTTGTTAGTTTATTTAACACGCTGGTTGGGATTAATTTTCCAGCACTCCCCCTTAATCACAACTGCTGCCATTGAGAATTCCCAAACCATATTTGAGATGAACAAAATTATTATGCTCCAATGGCTTTGCGAAGATGTCAAAAAAGTGTACATGCAACGTGTAGTGTTGCAACACAATTTCACCATTGTTAATCAATTCTCTAATAAAATGATATTTAGCGTCAATGTGCTTGGTCCTCTTATGAAAACTCAATTCTTTGATAGAGAAATTGCAAAATTATTATGGGAGAAAATAGTTGTTCTTCCCTCTGTTCTTCTCATCCAAACTATTTGACACACTGCTGCTGTTGCGGCAACATATTCAGCTTCTATTATTGACAAAGACCCTATCAGTTATTTATTGGAGGCCCGTGAAATAACTCCTAAGCCCAGATGAAAAACATATCTTGACATGCTCTTCGTATGTTCAACACTGCTTGCCCACTCGCTGCTAGTGTAACCAATCAGCTTAAAATCATTTGTACCAGTGTACAAAATACCATACTCATTTGTCCCATTGACATATCTTAAAATACTTTTGGCTACTTGCCAATGCATCTCATTGGGTATCTCCATGAACCTTCCACACAGGTTTCACTAAGGGAGCAATACCATACCATGTGGGTTCATATTGGGGGATATTTATTAAGGAAAAAATGAAAAAATATAAAGGGGTATAAAAAATGTCAATGAAAAAATGGATATGTACAATATATAGTGAAACTAGGGTTTTAAATTAGGAAGGTGTATTGTGTTCATGTTGGTAGAGGGTTAAATAATGTAATTTTTATAGGTATTTTCCAATATGTAGTCAAATTAAAGGTATTGTTTAATATGTCATGAACACATGTGATATACGAGAGGTTCATTGAGTGAAGCCCTCATGGAACCTTCACATCATGCTTACTGCATACATTATATCAGGCCTAGCTACTCTCAAATACATCAAGCTACCCACGATACTTTTTATATTGTCGGATTGACATTGTTGTTGTAATTTTCTTTGGTCAACTTCAACCCCATTCTAGTTGGAATTGGTGCAGCCTTGTTTTTCTGCATATTAAACCTATCCAAAATTCCTGCAACATACTTTGCATAGGAAATAAAAATACAAATTTTGGTTTTCTTCACTTCTAAGTCCAAAAAATACCTTAACAACCCCAATTCAATCATTTCAAACTCACTCTTCGTGACATCTTTGAAATGAGCAATGAGGAAATCATCAGTTGCTGTAAAAATCAAATCATCTACATATAACCATCACTCTCTTTGATGCACAGAGTAGGCTCACCGTCACATTTGTCGAAAACATTTTCCATCAAGTAAGCATCTATCCTTCTATACCATGAACGCGGTGCTTGCTTCAGCCCATAAAGAGATTTCCTCCACCTATACACCTTCTCTTCTTGGACTTCTACCTCATAACCAAGTTGTTGCACAACATATACTTCCTCTTTCAGCACTGCATTCATGAACATTGATTTTACGTTCATTTGATACACTTTCCATTTATGTTGTGCGAAAATTGACAACACTCTACACATTGTCTCCATCCTAACGACTGGCACAAATGTCTCCCCATAATCTCTTCCATGCTTCTTGTTGTATCCTTTGAAAAATAACCTTTCTTTATGCCTTTAAATCTTTCTTTCAATGTTTCTCTTGGTCTTATAGACCCACTTAACTCCAATGACTTATTTTCCTTACAGAAGGTTCACAAACTCCCATGTGTCATTCTTTTCAATTTCTTATATTTCTTCATCCATTGCGACAACCCATTTTACTTCTTTGACTGCATCCTCAAAGTGGATTGGATCATCTACATCATAAAATAATGCAAATAAGGAATTTAGTACTATTATCGAATTCATTTTGCTCATACATTTCACTAAAATTTATGAATTTGTTTCTTTTTATTCTTGTGGAAGACGGGCTTGACATGACACTTGATGTTGTGCTTGAGGTAGATGACATTGCAGGTCTTTTCAATGTGCTTACGGTAGTACTCACTTGACTACACGAAATTATCGTATTGTTTGTTGATGGTGTTACTTGTTGATTCCTTTGTTGCACTTGAATAGGAGTAGAAGGAGCCACAATTGAGGAATTGTTTCTTGCAGTCAATACCTCTTTGTCTTCATGTGGTATACATGTTTTCACATCGATTTTCTTCCCTAAACTTCCATCTTGTGATTCCTCTTCTATAAACTGTACATCTTTGTTTATTATGACATTCTTGGTTAATAGATTGTAGACCTTGTAGGCCTTGGATTCATCACTATATCAAACAAATATGCATTTCTCCCCCTTGCTGTCCAACCTCATCCTTAAATTATCTGAGACATTTGCATAAGCCACACATCCAAATACTCTGATGTGAGTGGAACTATGCTTTCTTCTGCTCCATGCCTCTTTGGGAACCATGTTATTGACAATTTGGTTGGACAACAATTACTGATATATGCTATGCAAGTGACAGCTTTAGCCAAATAATCATTTGGAAAATTCTTTTCCTTAAACATACTCCTTTCTATTTGCATAATTGTCCAATTTTTCCTTTCTATGACACCATTTTACTAAGGTGTTTACCTTGTTGTAAGTTTCTTGTGAATTCCATGCTCCCTGCAAAAATGTAGAAAGCCATTTCAGATGTATTCGTCACCTTTGTCAATCCTCAAGATCTCTTTTTTGGTGAAAGCACTCAAGCACTTCACTTTTCTGTTTTACGAAGTATGCCCATGTGTTCCTTGTATAATCATATATGAAAGTCAAAAAATAATAGTTTCTAGCAATTGATGGTGTCTGCATTGGTCCACATAAATCTGAATGGACAATATCCAAGGGTGCATTTGACCTTATTGACTTTCCTGCTGGAAATGTGTCTCTCTGTTGTTTGCCCAAGATGCATCCTTCACATAGGTTATTCGTTTTTTTATGCACGACAATCCCTTGACCATGTCTTTCCTACGCAACAAATTCAAACCTCCAAAATTGAGATGAGCAAATCTCAAATGCCATAACCAGTTTTCATCTTTGACCTCTGCCTGAAAGTTTACCTATGTGACAAGCTCCCACTTTTCTTCCAACTTCTTGTGAATTCATTAATAATTGTGCCTGGGTACCTTCTTCCTTTAAATTTGATTTTATCTTTAAGGGAAACATTATATTGCTTGTCATTTGAACTTTTACAATTAACTGTTTGCTTGGGTACTTATCCATAATTGTGCATTCTCCATTCTTAAAAAAGAAATTGTAGCCTTTTTGCATGAGTTTTCCAATGCTTATAAGGTTATGTTTCAAATGAGGAAAAAAAATAAACATCTAAAATGTACCTATTCTCACCCTTCTTTGTTATAATGTTGACTCTTCCTTTTCCCATGACAAAGGATTTTTTATTCCCTAATGTCACTTCATATTTGACACTTTCATCTAGATTGAAAAACATTTCTATGTTCCCTGTCTTGTGGTTGTTGCACGCTTAATATAGAAACCATACATCACTTTGATTTTCTTGTACTGCATTAAAGGCTAAAAACATGATATCTTAGTTCTAATTTTCTTTTCTAAAATTTGCACTTGGTTTGTTACTTATATCATGTTGCTTCTTTCTACATTCATTTCCATAATGACTATAAGTTTTACAATAATGAAATTGAACTTGATATTTATCATACCTCTAACCCCGTGCTTGATTTAGGCTTGTTCCTTGACTTGGATTTTGATTGTTGTCCCTTCCACTTGAGCTAGAAGGGCTTCCTCTTCGAGCTCTGTGTGGGATTCTTCCTCTACCTTGACCAAATGAAACTTGTGCCTTGAAGGCATCTCCAATGAGGAATTTGTTGTTTTATTCAATCTATGTTCATGATAAATGAGCGATGCATGAAACTCATCCACTGAGATCCTTTGTCTCTTCTATGGCCACAACAATGGGATCCAATTTTGTTGGCACACTTGTCAAAATTTTCTCAACTACTCTCCTTTTCTCAAGTGTCTCACCATGAGACATGATTTGAGTAACAAGTCCAATTACTTGTGTAAAAAATGAGTCTACATTCTCATACTCTTTCATATATATTGTCTCAAAATCTCTCCTTAGCATTTATAACTTTATTGTCTTCACTTTTTCCATGCCTTGGTAGGTTGTCTAGAGGGTATCCCAAGCTTGCTTGGACTTTGTTGCAGCTTGTCTAGAGGGTATCCCAAGCTTACTTGGACTTTGTTGCTAGTGCAATTCTTGGGAAAATACTTTCATGAACTTCTTGAAAAATGTAGGACAGAGATTTTGAATCTTTTTTCTTGTTGTCCTTCAACAAATCATTTTCAACTTGAAACAAGGCATTGTATATTGTTGTATCTATTAGTTCTTGGAACACATTATCCACCAAATCCCAAATATATTGAGAAGAAAACGTCTTCATTGTAATAGCACAATAATCATATTTTTTTCCATTAAATTGAGGTATCTGGGGATTAGTCAAACTTGTGCTTGATACTTCCATTGTTGACCAAACAAAACTTTCTCCCTCCGAGTAAATACAAATCTGCCTTAAAAGCAACCTTTAACTCCCATTAAAAACACTAGATCTCACACTTATAAAATTTCACTGTCAATGATACCACTTGAAAGACTTAGGCAAATGATTCTTCCTACACACAACAAGATATGAAATTACAGATAACTTCCACAACTATAAAGGAGCTAAAAACTCAAGAAAATTTACAAACATATTAAAACATAGTAAAAATGGAAGCAACACAATAAAAATTTAGATTATAATTGTAATACATGAAATACATTCATATGAAGGCTGCTTCTACTTCACTAAGTAAAATAACAGTTCTTACTGAGATTTACTCTTCACCACATGCAGAAAATGTAACAGTCAAAGTATTAAGATACAATATGGCCCTTGTACAAAATATATTTTTCTGACCCTGGACATGTTGCCTAATACAAATAACATTTGCCGAATAAATGTTTAACTATAAGATTTACCACTGCAAAAATCTACTTGGTTAATTTACAATAATTTACAAGTGTACCACAAGTATGATTGTGTCAGTTAAACGCGGTCGTTGGATTAATTTTCAAACACAATTAAGAACCGCCTGTTAACAATTGCCAAGGCATTTTTGGGCATGAGATTGCGATTAAGAACCGCGTGTTAACAATTGCCAAGGTATTTCTTCACAAAAATAGCTGTCGACGAATTTTAATTTTGAATATGGACTTTCAACCATTTCTTGTTTTAATTATCAAATTATTTATGGTTTTAATTAATTACTTTCGGATCCCATTACAATAATGTGTGAACCTAGACTGTTGTCATCAAAGCTGTGAGTTCTAATCTCAGTTTTCTAAGAAAACCTAGAATCTGCGGTGTGTAACATCCAAAATATCAAAGTAATGGAACTCGGCCAAGTCGAAATAAATTGATTGAACATAGTCAAGTCTGGCCACGTAGAAATCGAAAAACACATAACAAAAACTAAATTAAAAAAATAAATTACAGTATATGCGCTTCGACAACTATGTTTTTCAAACTTGACAAGGTAAGTTTTAATATTACACCTACAACTTATATCGTCTGGAAAACCTGCTGGATCCTACAGCTCGCCTTTTCCAGCTACTCAGGTTTTTTCAAGGCGGTCCGGTCCATCATCTCGAACTATGGACTTTGAAACATTCATGAAATCATGGTTAAGTCAAGATCAGTTAACAACCAAATGAGCACAATACCAAGATCATATCACAAGCTCATGATGAAAACGAGAACGCCCATGTAAGATATTTATACATTTTGCTATAATTTATAACAAAGATCAAGTCAACAAAATAAAAAAATTCGCCTATAAACATGATCTGAAGATGAACATCAAGATCAATAAATCGATCAGACTTGCTGCCTTTGAAGAGTTGAAGACTGTGCAACATGCTATGCAAAAGAATCTGACTGCGCCTCCACTATAAAAGCTAGCACTGGTTGGGAAAATTGGGGAAAGTAATTTAATTGCATTTCCAGGTTTTACAGCTCGCAGTGAAAACCGAATGAACCTGCCACGCTTCATTGAATCTCATTTGAATATAGGAAAATGAACGAGTCATTTGAATCAAAGGCGTCACTGAGTGCAACGTGTGGGGGAGGAAATGAAGAATCAAAGCATAGGGAAAGTTTATATCTGCTATTTCTGTCAACAGTGGAATGCTTTTAATATTTTTTATCACATTTGGGAATTCCATATTTGTTACTAATGTGCATACTTAGTATTTAAATGTTTTGAAAATGAAAAATATTTGAAACTCTTTTAATTTCATTCACCATCTTGTACATAAGAACAAGGATATTCACACACTATTAAAAATAGGAAAATTACTTTATAAAGAATCAACATTCATGCACCCCAATTCTATATTCCATTATAGACCAGTCAATCTGCTTAGTTGCCAAATTGAAATAAAATTCTATATACATAGAAAACCTTGAAACAAAACGTTATTCAAAAGAAATATGTTCAAATAAGTATAACGCTTAACTCGAGTCATGAAACAACCAGCCTTAAACCAGAAGAAATATTTGACAACGGCAACAAGATGAATACAATTTTAAACCACAAGAAAAGAAGCTTCTCATCGACAGCAGACAACATCAGGCAATGAACCCAATCTTAAACCAGAAGAAATCATTGTCATGGACGGGGTTGATTCTTGAAAATTTTCATCTCTGTGGGAGTAACATTTGTCAGCTCGTCCAAAATGAGTAATTATCGTTTCCGCTATTTCGGGTTTGCGCTATTGCTTGGCCCTTTTTTTGCTATGCCGATCACAACATCCTGCGCCATAGAGGAAAATAAATGAATGATAATATATTAATATAAGAAATCAAATTTGGAAATAATGTGAAAAGGATAGTGTAGATTCATATACCCTTCTTCGTTGTTCTTTCTTTTCCTTCCGTTATTTTCTTGTGAACTTCGAACACCGCCAACCTTTTCTTGTGAACATATTTTCTTTCTTTTCCTTCCGTTGTCGGCCCGAGTGCAGCGCAATTCGTCTTTGGCATCGATCACATCATCTTGCGCCCTGCAGAAAAAATAGCGGAAACATTAATATAAGAAGTCAAAACTGGAAATACTGTGAAGAGGAAAGTGCAGATTTATATACCCTTCTATTTGTTTCTTTCTTTCTTGGTAATGGTTCCTTCGTTTCTGGTAATATGCATGTGAGGCGTCGCGATGATGTTCGCAGTATTTACTGTCTATGGCACGGAGGTTAGAACACCGCCAACCCTGGCTGCTGGACTTGGTGCAGCGCAATTCATCTTGCGGCCTGCAGACAAATTGACGGTAATATTAATGTATGAACTCGTATTTGGAAATAATGTGGAGGAAAGTGCAGATTTACATACGCTTCTTTTTGGTTCTTTCTTCCATATTGCTGGTGATGCTTTTCGCAGTATGTACTATTGTTCCCACGGTGGTTAGAACACCGCCATCGCCTCTTCTTTGTCGACCGGGTGCAGCGCAATTCATCTGGCAAGTCGCATTCAGCTTTCTGCTTCCTCGTCATGATGATAATAACGGAAACGGAGGTTTCTTTTTTATATGTAGATGCCAAGTGCCTTAAATTCTCTTACTAATCAAAACGTCTGTAGTCGAGAGGCAAAAATATGAGGATATGTTTTGTGTTTGGACTATTTATAACCGAATGTGGAATCTTCACAGTGTAAAGATATGCTGACTCTGAAGTAAGGTCTTTATTTCGTTTGATAGGTGGTCATATTTCGGAGGTGGGCAAACACGACTTCTCGAGGTGAATTTAATAAAATTGCATTTTCAAAAAATAAAAATTACTTCTTCTTTGATGATTATTTTATTCAACAAATAATAGAAACATGATTTACACGTTTAATTAATCAAATAATAATAAAATTACTTTTCTTTTTTTCCACATAAAATACATAATGATATAATTACAAAGATGTCAAACCTAGCTACATTTTGCAACTTTATTTTATTCAACAAATAATAGAAACATGATTTACACGTTTAATTAATCAAATAATAATAAAATTACTTTTCTTTTTTTCCACATAAAATACATAATGATATAATTACAAAGATGTCAAACCTAGCTACATTTTGCAACTTTGCCTCTTAAGTAGGGACATATTCATAATCCATAATTCATACAAAGATACTCTCAAATTGAAATATTTGTTATAGACATTTTTGTGCCTTACAGCATGAAGCATGAAATGTCCATAATCTTTGCTACAAGAAATGCTTCCTAATGGCAAAACATTAGTAGAAGAAACTCATGATGAGAACAAAAGAAATGTTAGTCGTGATTTCATAGACTCTAACATTGGATTGAAGACCCATTACTATCTTCCACTGAACCACAAAATGTGAAAGAGGCATGCAAAGATGAATGTTGGGTCAAACCAATGGATGAAGAACTTGAGCAGATCGAAAAGAACAACACTTGGGAACTGGTTCCTAGACCAAAAGATAAGAATGTCATAGGGACAAAATGGGTCTTAAGGGATCCAAAGTCCCTAAACATGTTGTTCCTATCCCTAGAGGAACAAGGTCAGCAAACCACAACACTGAATAGAATATCAGTTCTCCACCTGAAAACACTCAAAAACAAGCTAATTCTGGATCATGTCAACTGCTCCACTGAGCATCTGCGGTGATGTCAACTGCTCCACTGTGTACCTGCGCTGAATGTCAACTGCAAAGAAGGCTACCTGCGCTGGGCGAGTTTGGACAAGTGGCACAGTCATTCCTCAAGGTGTCAAATGCCCAAGAAGCTTCCAAAATGACACTTGGATCAAGGAATTCGACTGGTGATGAGTAAGAGGGTCTAGATCTCCAAGTGGAAGCAAGAACCTCCAAGTGGACTCAAGAACTGAAGAATAACTGAAGTGGGAGAGGACACTAGTCAGCTTCATGCCAGCCTCAAGCTGACTCATCTTTTCTCCAAAACTCCTATATATAGATCTCTCTCATGAGGTCTAAGGGGGCTGGAATCTTGTGAATGTAAGGAAGTGCTGTTGGTTTGAGTATAGAACTATTGCGTGATTTGCTTTGAAGGAGGTGAAGAGGAGATTTCTTTCTGCTGGGAGGTGATGTTGGATGGGAGCAATAGTCTCCTCACTCTTTAGAGTAATGTGTTTTCCACACGAAGGAAGGATGGTCAAGCTCGTAGACCAACTTTCATTTCCGGGATCACGCATCGCAAATAGTCACATACCAACCCTGAATGGTCTATTCAATCAAGAAATGTCTCCACCCCCAGTCCTCCTTCCCGATGAGTGCGAGTGATTCGGGAAGATGGGACTGGAACCCAGGGGGCATGCATCCTGGTCTGCTTCGGGCAGAAGAAACCTTGGGTATAAGGTAGAATTTCCGCGAGAGAATATGACTAGTCCGTACCCCGTCCATGGATGGAAGAGGGGTTGTTCTAGAATAGGATTCTTTTGTCAAGGTTACGTGTTTGACAAAGGTCATTCACCATTGTCTACTTCGGTAGACAGTGCCGAGGAAATGTTTTCGTTTGAAGAAGTTAACAAAACAATCTTTGGGTAACCAGAAAGAGGCAAGCCTCACCCTTTAAAACAAATGTTTTAACGGATAAGTAGGGGCAGCCTTGAAATTGTACTTTATACCTGGGGGCATGCAAACCTTTTGGAGTGCAAGCTAAGAGCGGTTATTTATCTGTTTTTGGGATTAGCCATTTCCGAACTTGCATAAAGAAAGGATGAGAGGGAGCATAGCTTTGGTAAGGCGCAAGCTCTATAAAAAATGGGATCTTTTAGGAGACATTCTTATCTTATGACTGGTATATCGAGCAGTTTTAGCATAAAGTTCATGCTCGTTAAAAAATAAACGCAAGATTCGAGCAGTTTTACCGCGGAATTTATGCTCGTTAAAAAATAGAAAAGCGATATCGAGCAGTTTTAACGCGGAATTTATGCTCGTTAAAAAATAGAAAAGCGATAGTGAGCAGAGTTTCCTCCAGAGTTCAAGCTCATTAAAAAATGAACCTATCCCGGTAAATAACCACTGTGATCGTAAATTTATTAGCCATAAAAAGCCTTGGTCGTGTTTTGCACCTGCCACCTCCATTTCATTTGGCCGATCGTTCACCTCCATATGATTGTTTACCCATTTTGAGGAATAGCTGCGAAGAGTGATTTCGCCTAGCCATCCTTGTGACACTGCAGTGATTGGAAAATTCCAACCTGTACCTGGAATCTGTTGCTATCCCTGTTTATCACTCATTCCTCAAAAGACGAGTCTTCTTTGAGCTCTTTTCATCTGACTCGTAAAATATGAAAAGTTTGCCAAGTTTTGGCCTTCCAGCTCGTTAAAGTGACCGGAAGAGCTATCCCTCCTCTAGATTTTAATCTTTTTGGACCTGAGGGATTATTGCACAAAAAGGTCGAGCGCTTGTTTTATTCGGCTCGTTAAAGTTATCGAAAACTCATCCCTTCTGTATTGTTTTATACTTTTTCGGACTTAAGGGATTAGATGACGAAAAAGGAATTTTGGAGTTAACTTTTTGTACCTTTTCAGGCTCTCTAAAAATGAAAAGGACCGAGTTTTCCTTGTCGTTAGACTCGTTAAAATGATTAAATAGCGACAAACTTGTCTTTAGACGAGAACGAGTTTCCCTATCGCTAGGCTCGTTAAAACATAGCGATGGGCTTGCCCGAAGGGTAGGTTATAGAACAAGCATATGTTATCCTCCTCAAGCTTGACAAAAATAAAGAGGTACTGGTCAGAAATGACTGGGGAAAAATTAGGAGGACCTCAAAGCTTTAATGGTAGCAAGTCACTCTTGAACATGACACTTTTCCTCCGTATCACATCGGGTTGGGTTGTTTCATTCACCGGTCTCATCACCATGGTCTCGCCAAACCATCCACATTTGGGGTAATGCTACTGATCCATCGCATCAGTGTCGTTATATGTTCAAGAGATGTTGTTCAGAAAGAGTCAACCGTGTCCCATCCACTGCCATACATTATCCTTCATCCACCCATGATCGCCACCCTGAATTATATGTCACAGATTATTTTCACCTCCATTAAAACCATTAGCTCCGTTCCGTGTCACTGATGTGGGATTCATTAAGGCCCTCCTTTGACGGATCGCTTCTTTTCGACTTCAGCTCATTATCCAAGAAGTTGATCTAGGAACAACCCCCTCAGTACTTTGAAGCTTGCATGCCTCAATGGCAAGTTTCTCACTTCCGGCGACAGGTATAAATCAATGACCTTCGACCAGAAGATTTTACGTGGTGTTCGACGCCAAGTCCTTTATTCACACCACGTGAATTGTACTGCAGTACCTTGAGGGTCATTAGCATTATCGGTGATTCCTCTCGCGCTTGTTAACAGTTTACATCATTGACCGGTAATCAAGCGATGTCTTTCCATGTTCGACTTCAGCGCAATTCTCACATGGATCGACTTGTACTTAGAGTGAAGATCGAACGAGTTTGAAGACCCCAGATCTAGTTTCATCCATCCGGGCTACGATATATATTCAGGAAATATAAAGACATTTGACATGTACATCATTGCAGCAGATGATCATCCTACTCAAAGGATGATAATTTCAGCAGAGAATTATCAGTCTACCATCAGACAATCGTCTGTTATATGTACCAAAATGAATTTATAAAGCTGAGCATGGGAATGCCCGCCTCAGCTAGATCATGAAAGCAGAATGAATCATAATGTATTGTATTGTATTTTATTACAGGTCACCTCTCAGCGATTGAATGAACTTCGGATCCTCCTGATAAATCATTTCACCCGATAAACGACCTCATACTTTAGGGGGCAACTGTTATAGACATTTTTGTGCCTTACAGCATGAAGCACGAAATGTCCATAATCTAAGGGATCCAAAGTCCCTAAACATGTTGTTCCTACCCCTAGAGGAACAAGGTCATCAAACCACAGCACTGAATATCAGTTCTCCACCTGAAAACACTCAAAAACAAGCTAATTCCGGATCATGTCAACTGCTCCACTGAGCATCTGCGCTGAATGTCAACTGCTCCACTGTGTACCTGCGCTGAATGTCAACTGCAAAGAAGGCTACCTGCGCTGGGCAAGTTTGGACAAGTGGCACAGTCATTCCTCAAGGTGTCAAATGCCCAGGAAGCTTCCAAAATGACACTTGGATCAAGGAATTCGACTGATGATGAGTAAGAGGGTCTAGATCTCCAAGTGGAAGCAAGAACCTCCAAGTGGACTCAAGAACTGAAGAATAACTGAAGTGGGAGAGGACACTAGTCAGCTTCATGCCAGCCTCAAGCTGACTCATCCTTTCTCCAAAACTCCTATATATAGATCTCTCTCATGAGGTCTAAGGGGGCTGGAATCTTGTGAATGTAAGGAAGTGTTGTTGGTTTGAGTATAGAACTATTGGGTGATTTGCTTTGAAGGAGGTGAAGAGGAGATTTCTTTCTGCTGGGAGGTGATGCTGGATTGGGCCTTTATGGTTGTATCACTTCCTGAACTTTACTTCTTCCATTAATAAAGCATTTGAGGTTCTTCTATATGCATGTGTCTCAATGGTGTATTGTTATATTTGTGTATTTGATTTATTCTAATCCTTGAATCAATTATGAATGTATGCTTCTTGTAGTTTCCCTCTCTTGCCATTTTGCACGATCTTTGGTGTAGCTGGGCCAGTGAAAGAGCAAGGAGCTGGGAGCAAGCAGCAAAGAGAGAAGATTGGATCAATCATTAGCGGAAGACATCGGTTAGTGGATCTCTTCCTCCTCTCTCTTACATCTCATAAAGAAGTAATCTCAAATAGCTTTGCTTTGATTGTTGCTGAGGTACTATCACCCTTAGAGTGGGATAGGGTCATTCCGTATTGGATACTTTTCCCAACAACAATATTCTTATAAGAAGAGTCGTATTGATAAGCCATCTTCATGAATCAACATCACAATCAACATTGTCAAATTGCAATATACCTATGCCTTCTTACAAGTTCTAACTATCCATTAGAGTACAACTCAATGCTGGGAGGCATACATTTGTACACCACCACAACAACAGATAAAATTAGAACACACTCAATGATATGTTCTATTCTCTTAAATGAGGAAATTACACATATATTTATACAATTAATAGTCTCAAGATAGGAAAGCTATCTTGGACGTATAGTAGTGTGGTTGAGAGATTCTCTCAACCACACACTAAACTAGAAGAAACTAAATCCCTATAATGTAGGAACAAACTCCTCAAATGGAGAATTACAACCATAGACAAGTAGGAATTAATTATTTCCAACTCCCCCCTTAATGACTACTTGTCATAATAGTGAAATCCACCACCATCAGGCGAATATCATGTACAGAACCTCCAAAAACACAATCTGCCGCCCTCGGACAGATCCACAACTTCTCTGATCCCGCGGATCCACTTGAAGGTGAATTGGCGCGATCCTGAACGTAAAACCCGCGCCCATTGACGCGATTAATGGCCTAACAGTCGCGCCAGTTGGCCTTCCTGGCGCTGCTGTCAGCGCGAAAAACGCCAATCCCCTTCTACTCAGAAAAAATCATCTGAGTCCGAGCCAGGTGTTCTGCAGTCCACCTGCTCCTACGAGCACAAAGCTCTCGTGTACACACAACCACAAAGGCACTTTAAGCCACACAGGCAATTCCGCCACACACGCAAGCTAGCTTCAAAAGGCACTTCAGCCTCAGACCATATAGATGGTTTCTGGCTCACCACCAACCATTCAGCCACAAAGGCAATCTGCCACCACCGGGCAAGTCCGATTTACCACCACCGGGCAAATCCGCCAACTTCAATATGCCACCACCGGGCAAGTCCGATTTAATTCCTACTTGTCTATGGTTGTAATTCTCCATTTCAGGAGTTTGTTCCTACATTATAGGGATTTAGTTTCTTCTAGTTTAGTGTGTGGTTGAGAGAATCTCTCAACCACACTACTATACGTCCAAGATAGCTTTCCTATCTTGAGACTATTAATTGTATAATTATATGTGTAATTTCCTCATTTAAGAGAATAGAACATATCATTAAGTGTGTGCTAATTTTATCTTGGTATCAGAGCATTAAAAAATGCATTTCGACAATAGCATAAATACACATGGTCGCTTACTGCAAACATGATAAATACACATCACTCGGACTTTCCGATCTCTACTCAGCCTGTGATCTGTAGTGCGCCGGCTCTACTGCCCCAATCAGCCGATCTGCTGCCTCACTGCACGGATCTCACTCTCCGATTGATAGACTGCCCAATTTCTTAACCAAACAAGTCCTACAAAACCAAATATTGGATACAACATCCTGGTACATGCATCGTATAAAAGAGACCTGAACATAACAGGTTTCATATGCTCAGAGTCATTGCATAGCAGATTGATCAATCCAGTGCACCCATAGAACTTGGCTAAGAAAGCGGTAGCGTTCGCCTGAGATTCTGCGCTCCTCATCCATTAGAGGCAGGGCCTGAGAACACAGGACTCGCTGCAGCCCTTTCAGAGGACTTGGCAGCCATTGCAACTCAACCTCATGATTATAAAAGCCAAGTCTGTACATCCGCTGGTTTTGTGAATGAACTGCAAACTACTGATGCCGTGATTTCAAAAGAGCAAAATAAAATGAGAATTTAGTCTGACGGCGAACAAGGCGGGTTATGTCAATTTCTGCTTTAACACCAGAAGCAGCGAGCCCAATCATGATAACTTTCCCACCATCATGCACAAATAGGGATCCAGCCAATACTGTGAATCTGGCTCAGCACTAGATTCAACTGTCAAAGAAACACAATCGATTGGATTTCCCTTATGGTTCCTATTGAATGGATCCAATCAGATCTAATCTGGATCCTTACTGGGAAATGGTGTGAATTAAAAAAAAACACAGGTTACAAAACGCCCTCGCACAGAGAACGATGGCTAGCTATTCTGGAGATCCACAAAAAAACCACGAACAGGCACCAAGGCACCACCACGCTTTACCTGCGTCCACAAAGCCACGCGTCCACCAGCTTTCACGATTCAATGCTTCTCTTCCGCGGTCAAAACACTAGCAGCCACATAGGGCCACCACGGGATCAATTTCGGCTGGTTCAATTTCCTGAGCACACCATGATCACAACATGCGCTTGCTGCAGATGTATGAGCAAGATACACCTCCTACGTATGTCTGCATAAATGCAGCATTGATTCCCACTGATAGAGGTCCATTCTTCACCAGATTTGCAGCAATTTGATCTTCATCAATAAGAACAACGCTGAAATACCGATCTGTCACAACAAGAATTCAAAAACATATGATTTGTTTCACAGATCAACAAGAGATCCAGAACTCTGACCTTGCCACTCAATCCATTTATACCAAAACTTCATTCTTTTCAGAATTCATATTCGACGTCTGCCATATTCTGATTGTTCCATCTTCAGATCCAGTTGAATATGATTCGAGCAAAACGCACACAATGAGCAGGGCCATGATGTCCCTTGTTACAAGCAATTTCTTCTCTGGTATGAGAAAAAATAAAATAAAAACACGGTAAGATTTAGCGATTTAGTCGATGGGCTTTGCATGGATCTATTCGAAGCCGAGGTTTAGCGATCGAATCCCACAAACGGGATAAGATCGGGAGCTGGAGCCTGGAATTTGTTAGCCTTCACTTGGTTATGCTTAAAGCTGAAGACCTCTACAGCACCGCCTCGACTACTGCGCGCCCCTCTCGACTCGGCCTCACGACCTTGTCCTTAAAGAGCCCGGAAAGATTAAATCCAGGCAAAAAAGAAATGATATCGGAGGCATTGAGCAGGGCCGCAAGGTGGCCCCATTTTCTCCAGCTTCTCCTTGTCAAGCTTCGGCGCGTCGGGGCTGCTCTTGACAGAGGGAGGGTAGATCACAACCAAGCAGCACTGACACAGTTGACGCAACATCTGACTGAGTCATAGAAATCTCCTCGGAGTCAGATGCAAGAGATTCAGTCCAGAAAAAACGATGATGGGGGTTGCCCTGGAACAGCAATGATCCTCCTCCCCTTGCCTCTGCGTTGATCTGCTGTGGCAGGAAAGCGCATGATAACAGCAGTATAAATGTGGCCCAATTGATACTCAAGAATTCCGTGGCTGGCTGTCCACTGTCCAATCGATTTTTGGACCTGATTTGCTTTCTTTCCGCCTGTGGATATTTCAGTCGCAGTTGCACGAAGGGAAGGGATGAGTTGAGCCTTCGTTGATATTCTATAGGGGATGATGCCGAAGGATCGAAATCTCACACTCAGGGTTACATGGGAGGGAGGGTAGATCACATAAAAAGAAGCGAGACAACGATCAGGGATACCAGACCGGGCACCAGCGCAGCAACCACCCAATCCGTCCACCCCCAATCCGTCTACCCGATGGTCTGCCCTCCAATCGATTCACCCCACAGTAGCTCCCTTCGACTTTCAATGGCGGCATCCTGCGGCCTCCTCCACCGCAGTCCCAACGCCCTTCACATCAGTCGCTGCAGACTCAAACAACATTGTCAACCATTGGATCTCAGCATCCTGGGAGAACGCTCCACTCAAGCACTCAGGCCGCTCCAGCACTTGAACAGATCACAGAAAATAATTGATGGACAAACAACATATATTAAACTCTTTATTTTCCCTTAGCCCAGGAGGGGCCAGGCCCTCACAGGCTCTGATACCAAGATAAAATTAGCACACACTCAATGATATGTTCTATTCTCTTAAATGAGGAAATTACACATATATTTATACAATTAATAGTCTCAAGATAGGAAAGCTATCTTGGACGTATAGTAGTGTGGTTGAGAGATTCTCTCAACCACACACTAAACTAGAAGAAACTAAATCCCTATAATGTAGGAACAAACTCCTCAAATGGAGAATTACAACCATAGGCAAGTAGGAATTAATTATTTCCAACTACAACCTCTCAAGGCACATACCCCATCCAAATGTTCACGAGGTATGTTCTTATAGGACCATTCATATCTTTGATTATGAATCCTCAAATAATATCAATAGACTTCAACCACTCTGATCTTTGATACCTTGTCCAATCCTCAAAGAGTGTCAGTCCAGGGGATTACTTGCCATATTGGATTCCAAATCTCCATGGAGTATTGGTCTTAGATGCTTATCTAATCATCCATTCCTCGCCCCAAGTGCCTTCAATAGACTTATGACTATTAGTCCTCGTCTAGTCCATGACACATGGAGAATACAGTGACCCTCATCACTCCCTCTCAAATAGGGATGAGATCTTCTCTCTATCTCAAATTGGGAGGAATAATCATAAGCCTTAGCTTGTCTCTAACTTCATCAATACATCAACTATATTTTCATCCAAGGATAGATAGTTATAGCTATAGGATCATCTCTCACATTACATCATACCTAGGCTTCACAGTCAAACACTTTGCAGAGCCAAATTCTTTCTCACATTATTTTCATGACATAGTTCGTATTCTCCAAGCATAATCACATCATATCAAACTTCAACCTTTCTAGATATTAACAATATTCATGCAACTTTGTCATCAAATGGTTTATCTTTCATCCTTAAGGAGCCACACTTCCTCATAGCTCTTAGCACATGGCTTATATTCTTTATAACAAAGTTCTAGCTCATATTATTCAATAAGTGATATTATCTTTCGAAATATCAATTCTACCCTTACGCTCTTCTAATCCATCAATAATGTTATCATGTAATCCATGTGTTCCATGATCAAACCACATAGTTGTAGTTCCAACAAAATATTTCAGTTGTTATCCTTTGAACCTCTACATATGCTTCGACAATATGTATCTCGAGTGAACCAAACTATATCTCAAACAAATCAATAATATCAGAGTTACAAAATCACAATGGCCTAAAGTGAAGGGTTGGGATTCTTTATCTCAAATTTTATGACTTTCTCCTTCCGAGGTCAACATACCTTTACATGATCCATCTCAAATTTCAATATAATTTTCCTTAACATTTTCATATTAGTTTTCATTTATCCATATCAACATCGATCAATGTATTTTAGGATCAAATGAAACAACATAATATTGAATTTCCATGACCTTGGGTCTAGGACAAAATCTTAAAATATCTGACACTTCCAAGCCAACAATGTCAACGATACTACTTTGCATAGCAAAACATAAATAACAGTAAATCATGCATGCACAAAATGTAGACAATTTTTTTCCATTTTCAGCCTAATTTCATTACATTAAACAACATGTAATACAACAGCCTAGGGCTCCCATACCAAGGATAAGGGCCCTCATACATCCACTAGTCGAAGATACAAACTGGGGCTCGGTGTTAGTCCATCGACAACCAATCTACCCTCAAAAAGATACTTTGTCCATCTAGATGATGTAGTCAACTCTCTCAGCTCCTCTTAGTCGTACCCTATGCCTACCCAGTCCTTGGGCCCCCAATCTACAAAATTGTCTCTATCAATGATCCAAGTCCATCTAGGTCATTGAACCTCACCTATCAATTTTCTCGCTAGTTGTGCCTCAATCCATCAAGGGAAAAACACATCAATACTTATGTCGATTTTTTCACAGCTCAACTTGTGAAAAACTCTCAACTACCCACTACTACTCCTCAACTAATCACAGACTTCAGCCCACTATGGTCTTCCTACACTTCTCCAATGAAAACCAACATAGAGCATGAAGGGCTGCCACCTATCAATGCAAGATTTCCATCTACCACAATGAACACGGGCTAGGAGGACTACCCATATTCTGCTATAGATGTCCTTCTCCACATACATGTTTGGAGTTTTATAAACTACTCCTAGTTAATGAAATGCTTGAGCTCAATAACTGCCTCTCTCGCAACCACCCTTGTCTGTTAAGGTGTTGCTCATTGGGCTTCATGGGCTCCATCTTAGACCCTATCACGTTGTCCTTCAATAGACCATAAGATCCCAATCATGTTCAGACTTGTTCTTCTCTCACACTTCCCTTCAACGGTCCATGAGAGACCAAGTCCACACTATAGCATCTGCACCTAGTTAGGGAATCCCCACACTTAGGATACCCTTACACATTGTTGCCCATAGACTCCACTAATCTACCCTTTTCTCTAAAATAGAGAACATATTACACAAATCTAGGCACCAGCAACTTGTCCTTTCCTAGGACACCATCAACTCATCAACCAAGGGAACATCTGCAACACTCCTTGATTTTGTCCTCTTGTCTTCCAATCTGATGTGCATGTTGTCACCTTGGATGCTTAGTTTGAAACTTATCTGAGAATCACCAAGAAGGTCTAATTCCCTCTCATAATAGTTTCAATAACATTTTTTAGTCCATGCATTCACCGACCATTCATACATTCATCAAAACATGTCAAGAGCCATAAGCGATATACATCACCTAACCATCATATAACCAACATAGAAACCATGGAAATTGAACCATAATATCACCAACATAATCACTACAAATACTCATAGATCAAAATAAGGAAATGTCTCATATTAACATATGAAAATACCAACCAAGTCAAGGAATTCTACCCACCACCAGACAATAGATTGGGTTGAACCAAATCTCTCTTTCATCCAATCACCCCTGCACCATATTTCAATCATGAATGTGGGATCTCATGGAATAAACCAAAAAAAAAAACCAAACCAGGGCTTCCAGAGGCTAAACCACCTCAACCCTTAACCACAATGATTCCACCTCCACAGTTGGACATTACTAACACTAACCAGATTGGTCTCTACCTAAGTTTTCTAGGGCTCCAGGAACTAATAACTCAACCCACAACTTTCAAGGGCTCCAGAGAATTTGTCCAACCCGGCTCTAGGGACTAGTAACTCAACCCACTAAGGGCTCTAGAGTGTTTTTCCTAACCTAGTCTCAAGGACTAGTAACTCAACCCAATTTGTTCCAGGGATTCCAGAGCATTTGTTCCAACCCATAGCCATAAGAATTATGAGAGAAAATCATAAAACAATCAAGTGGGAAAACCCACAACGCCATGGTTATCCAATAAATGGAAAGGAAAGGCTAATACCATTGTCAATCCAACAAAATCTCCATGTCAATGATAACACATAACTAGAAATAAATCAACATCCATAAATCAGTGAGGAAATTGCACATGCAACCTATCACTTGCAAAGTAATCCAGTTGTAGTTGTTGATCCACCTATTCCCTTTTGCTTTAATGCTTTTGTTTGCTTTCTTTCTCCAAATCTAAGTGAATACTAGAGTGCTCCAAGCATGCCACAATAATGCTTTGTGCAAGAATATGAGAAAATGAGAGAATAGAAGAGAGCTTGAAAATTGAACTCACAAAAATATCAACAAACAAAAATCTCAAATAATAAAATCTTCGTTGAAAAAAGCTATGAAATGATCCTTAGATCCTTAGATCCTAAGTAAATAATCCTATAGAAGAAAGAAAAAACTGTGTCTCTACCTAATGACCATATCTAAATAAAATTAAACCTCAAACAAACAAAAAGCTTTGTCAAACAGACTGCCTATATGAAAAGAAAAAAATGGCAAAATCCATTATCCTTTGGTCAATGTCCTCGCCTCCAAGATGGGTATCACTGTTTGTAGCCAAAACCTCAAAAAACTCTGTTGTCAATAGTTAGAATGCTCACATCAAACGTGTCACTGCCAAGATAAAAAACAACAATATTTTTCTCTCCACCCTTCTTATCTAAGCAATACACTATTGCTGCAGTTGTGGGTTCATTGATAATACGAGTTACATTCAAGCCAGCACTAACATCAGTGTCCTTCGTTGCTTAGCATTGTGCATCATTAAAATAAGCAGGGACAGTCACCACAACATCATTTATAGTCTTGCCAAGGAATGCTTGTAGTCTCCTTCATCTTAGTCAAAACCATAGCACTAATTTCCTTAGGGATAAATACCTTTGTGTCTCCATCTCGTACCTGAAATTGAATATAAGGTTTCCTATCTTTGTTCACAATCTTGTATGGCATCAGTTTCATATCCTTTTGAACTTATTTGTCTTCAAAAAGTCTTCTTGGATGATCGCGTCAAACAAATGTATCTTTTAGATGTAGATGTATACAGATTTTGAATGGTGCATAAAGACGTAGAGCTTCAACTCTCCCAGTGGCAAATCTACCTCTTGTATATCAGGGAGACTGGATACTTTGACAAACTTTTGTTAGGAAAAAACTAAATGGCCGCAACTTTCTCTATGCATTCTTTAAAAACCCTTTTTCTCATGGAATTTGCTAAATAAGGCTCCATAGAACCCTGAATATCTCCCAATCGGTTATGAATTTTCTAAAATCGTTCCTGGGTTTTATAATTGACCCGGATCTGAGAAAGATGCACATTTTATTTTTTTGAAATTAGTTTTGATTTGGCTAGAAATCAGGTTTTAAAACTGATGTTTTTAAGTTGTTACGCATTTCCTCTACTCAGGTAAAAAAACTACTTGCTGGATCTTTCATACTGGAATTAAATAATGGATGTTGCTTCTTATGTGAGAAAATTGCCAATCTCATGCTGCTTTGGATTTCTTATGGGCACAATTTGATCTACAACTCCACTGTTATTCTTGATTCTTTCTACGAGAGTGGCTTATGAAACAGTATGCGTTCTTTTTCTTTTTCAGTGATGCAATACAATGAATTGAAAATTAACAACTTACATGATCTCTTGGATTTTGTGCAGAATGATGGGGATGAGTGGGAATATTTTTAATTCAAGAGAATCGAATTTTATCAACAGCATTACCATGATGGAAATCCAATAGAACCGCATCATTTTTTTTTGAATGTGCACAATCTCAGCTGTAAGACTATTAAACTCAGTGTTCAAAAATTTATTGCCAACACTAAACAGGTTGTGAATGGAGCATTCCTACATCATTTTAATGATTAATTAGGTTCATCTACAACATGTCCATCAAATCCCATTTTTATTCAAAATGAAGAAGAAACCCTTCAGTCACTTGTGCAATCTGATATTTGCATTATCAATTTTTCAATTCTTGATTATGGTAGAGTCGATATTTTTTTGCAGGCATGTCTCTCGTTTATTGCTTACGAGATCCAATTCTTTTTATTCTAAAGCCATGGGAAGAAGAGAACCTTAAGGCAAGGAGTTCACATTGGGAAAGATCCAAGATTATTGGATCATGATGGATGCTCTAGAATCAAATTAGGTTCGCCTACAGAAATGAGTCGTTTCTACAGCTCTTCAAAAATGGAATAGATATGGAGCAATTTAAAGCAAGATCATTTTTTTTTAATGATGAATTTTGGATTTTTATTTTTAAGCTAATGCAATTTTTTTCTTTACAGGTCGCATGAGAGCCAGTTGTCAGTTTGTCAATTCTCTTTAAAAAAAGAATTGATAATAAAAAAAAACTACATTTCCCTTATTCAAAAACATGAATTTTTTTTATTATTTTTTTATTATTTAAAAGCAAAATGTGAATTTTTTTTTTTTTGTAAGCTTAGGTAGGACCCTCTCATTTTCGAGTTTTTACATGTCCATTATTCACCCCATTTCCAGGGAGGGTAGCGCAAGAATCGAACCCAAGATCTACGGTTCGGTAAGACTTCATTTCCACGGCCATTGCCACTTGAGCTATCCTTTGCGGAAAAAAACATGATTTTTTTTTATTGAAAATATTTGTGATGTTAATGAAAAAAATGCAAGAAAATAAATAAAATTCTAAAAGATTTTAAATTCTAAAAACCTTAAAAAAATTGCAATCAAGAACTTTTAAAAAAATGCAATCAAGCTTGATTTTATTTTTCCTATTTTATCCTACTTGAAAGATTTTTATTTTTATTTTTTAGGAATACGAATGTTTCCAATGGAGCCATTTATAGATTAGACTTTCTAGAACGTCCATATCCAAATTTGAAAAATGTACCTGATTGTGCATGAGGACATGAAAAATCATTTTAACCTTTACATTTGCCACAAAGATCTCTTGAAGAAGGGATGAGTGTTGTGGCGCAATCGTGTTTCGATACCATTCCTCAATGTAGTCCTTGTGCTCCAGAGAATGTTTGATCTACATTCTATATCCTTTGTCCATAAATGGGTAATATCGATTTTTTTATATTTTTTTATAAAAATGATATGCAACTAAATGATTTATGCATCTACATGCTTTAATCATGCATCTAGAAAAAGGATTAAAAATCAACTCTAGACTAAAAGCTAGTTGCTATGCTCACTTCCCTGACAACGGTGCCAAAATGTTGAGGCAAATAAATTACCTATCATTTAATTGTCAACCCGGGGGTTTCGTAAAACTTACGAAACGTGCATGCATTGTATATGCTAGAAACTAACTTTCAATTTAGATCAATCTAACTACGAAACCAAATAATGACAAACCAAATTCACCTATTCTAATTCAACAATAACTCAAAAGAAATTATAGTACAATGCGTGGAATTGAAATCTTAATCTTTAAATCTTGCAGGAATTAAAAAGCACACCACTCTTTCAGAAATGAAAGAAAAAATATTCATTCTTAACCTCTCACACAGGAAAAGATATGAAATAAATAAATCTTAATCTATGAAAGTAATAAATCTTAATCTATGAAAAACAATAAATCTCACACATTGTAGGTGGCCAATCCAAAAGCATGAGAGATGGCAAGTTGAGACACTCCAAATGCAACCATAACCAAATCAAGATCAACATCACTCATGAGAATGGTGCCAAATCCAAATTCTATATTCAAAACATGAGCATTCCCCCAACTTTACACATGCCTTTGAAAGGATAAGGCTCTCCTATTTATATAAAAACATAAGAAGCTACCTCATTAATGGAGGTCCATTATTCCCTCCCTAGACCTCTAGAAAATCTCACATATTCACAACTTAAATAGGTAATGATGAGACACATATCTTATTTGATCTTTATCCAAATATTCTTCCATATCTTGAAGATAATTCGAATTTGAGTATTGGAGGCCACATGAGGGTGCCTTGGAAGCTTCCAAATGACCTACACATGTCATGAAACTCAGGCCTCTTTTAAGTATTAGCAAGTATATGTCATTTTTCTAAGTTTTAACCATTTAATTCACTTATAATACTAGAAATCATTAACTCTTGGAAAATACAAATGGAACCCATATAATTATGAAAATGGAGGCTAATGAAAGGTTGCATGGTCATGGAGTTGCGACATGTGAGTGAACTGGTGGTGATAAAGGTGAAAGTGGATGATATTTTGAATACATTTTTGAGACTCTACATTCCACCTACAATACATACCAGTCAATCACATGATCAACATCATGGGCATACTTCTTAAGCAATGAAACATGGAAAACATCGTGGACTTTCATTGTTGTTGGTAGTGCAAGTGCATAGGCCACTATTCCAATCCTCTCAAGGATCTCGAAAGGCCCACAATACAAAGGTGCCATCTTGGCACATTATCCAATCCTCAAGGAGCACCTCTTAGGCTTGATGCATAAGTACACATGCTCCCCAAACTGAAGCTTCTTTAAATACCATGTACAAATTTTCATAACTCTTTTGCTTGTCTTGTGCTACGTTTATATTCTTCTTGATAACCTACATTTCCTATTCCATTTTTTCCAACATATCTCGTCCAATCAATACCTTGTTCATTGGATCACTCCAGCTAATGGAAGTATTGCAACTCCTCTGATAAAGTGCCTCAAACATACTCATCTTCAAGGATTCATGATACTCATTATTATAAGGAAACTTAATTAGTGGAAGATACTCTTCCTACTTCCTCTATTTATGCATGACATAGATTCTCAACATGTCCTCAAGGATCCTGTTGACTATCTCTGTCTATCCATCTGTCTGCAAATGATAAGTTCTACTAAAGGCTAAATTTATCCCCAAACCTCCAAAAACTATTTCCAAAACCTAGAAGTGAACTTGGCATCTTTTTTTCACCAATATTCTTAGGAATTCTATGTAACCTCACTATCTCCTTGATGAAAATTTTGGCTATGTCACTAGATGAGTTCATAGACTTAATTGTGATGAAATTAGCTACCTTGGTCAACCTATGACCTATAACCATAATATAATTGTGCTACTTTGATGTCCTTGGAAAACCTGTAATGAAGTCCATGGAAATGGTTGTTGAGGAAAATTAACTACCTATCATTTAATTGTCAACGGGGGGATTTCGTAAAACTTGTGAAGCGTGTGTGCACTATATATGCTAGAAATTAACTTTCAATTTATATTAATCTAACTACAAAACCAAATAACAACAAACCAAATTCACCTATTCTAATTCAAAGAATATTTATAGTACAGTGCGTTGAATTGAAATTTTAATCTTTCACACTTGTAGGAATTGAAATCTTAATCTAGTACACTTACAGGAATTGAAATTTCATGAAATGAAATCTACTCTAAGGGATCATGTGTGCATTATCAAATCAAGATCCTATGAAATGAATAATCAAAACCGCATGACATGAAATGAAAGCAAAAGCAATCATTCTTAACCTCTCACACAAGAAAAGATATGAAAGAAAATAAAAACAATCACTCAACCTCTAGATATGAAATCAAATAGAAATAATAGGTCTTAACCTCTAGATATGAAAGAAAATAGAAACAATCACCCTTAACCTCTCACACAGGAAAATGTATGAAAGAAATAAATCTTAATCTATGAAAGCAATAAATATTAATATATGAAAAACAATAAATCTCACACGTTGTAGGTTTCCAATCCAAAAGCATGAGAGATGGCAAGTTGAGAGGATCCCAGTACAAGAATTACCAATCAAGTTGAACATCACTCATGAGCATGGTGCTAAATCTAAATCCCATTCAAAACATGATAATCTTAACTTTCCAGCTGAGTATCTCCAACTTTACACATGACTTTGAAATGATGAGGCTTTCTTATTTATACAAGAACATAAGAAGCTACCTCATTAATGGAGGTCCATTATTCTCTCCCTAGATCCCTAGGAAATCTCGTAGAGTTACAACTCAAATAAGTAATGATGAAACACATATCCTCTCTAAACTTTATCCAAATCGTCTTCCATGTCTTGAAGGGAATTCAAATTTGAGCATTGAAGGCCACATAAGGGTGCCTTGGAAGCTTCCAAATGACCTACACATTTCATGAAACTCAAGCCACTTTTAAGTATTAGCAAGTATATGTCATTACTCTAAATTTTAACCATAAATTCACTTAAAATACTAGAAATCATTAGCTTTTGGAAAACACAAATGTAATCCCATGTAATCATGAAAATGGAGGCTAATGAAAGATTATATGGCTATGGAGTTGCGACATGTGAGTGAAATGGTGGCGATAAAGGTGAAAGTGGATGATATTTTGAAGACATTTTGGAGACTCTGCAATGACCTTCCATTTCCACTATGGAATCAAAATCAACTGTAATAAACCACCTGGATGCTTACATTTTGCTTTTACTTACTAACAATCCAAACATTTCAAAACTTACTTAACCACCTTTTTGCTTAATTTTTTCCAATGTTATAACTTCTTAACCATTGTCAATATCTTTTGATATCCTGGGTGACCTGAATATGACTTAACATGCAATTCCCTCAATATAAGCTTCACGGGCTCGTTGTTGTCTGACACATAGATCATGTCCATAAATGTGACCAAACCATCAGCCGTGAGATGATATACACATCTTCATCACCTTTACCCAGCTATTGTAACATGTGCTTAAGTTGTTGGTACCTTTCGTCCGGTTACCCCACTTGAAATATTTTCAAGTCTTATTGGACATTTTAGGGTATGAAGATGGATGGTTGTCAAGTGTTGGCATTAATGTCAAACAAGTCTCAGCCTAATGATGGGGCTTCATGCCTTGGTGGTTGTGATGATTCGCTATGTAGAGAATTTGGAGCCATCGTTTGAGGCAATAGATGGGCTCAATGGCTAATCAAACTCCTTTCATTGGAAAGTTATTTGGAAGATCTCTCCAATGCTATGAGGAAGTCCATAAATGGTCATCCGGTTAAAAAGATATGGCCTGCTGGAGTTTAGGGTGATTCAAGCCTTATGTAGTGAGGAATATTGGAGATCAGAGGTCCCGATAATCGGTGATTGAGGGATTCAAGGCTTAGTGTACATTGGAAGTGAACCACTGATTATAAATTTGTGATATCACATATCAGAGGTCTTGACAAATCGAAGATCATAGGATTGAGAATCAAGGGTGCAACGCAACAGAAATTTGCGATATGTGATTTGTGATATCGCATATCAGAGGTCCCGGTAGTCAGCACCTAGTGGTTCATTGACGATCAGTGTTCGATGTTTTAAAAGTGATGCCAGGATTGAGGCCTCTAGTTTTAAATTGCCAAGAGAGCTAAAAATGTTTTTATAAATAAAATCATTGCGATACTAAGAAGGGCGAGGTCCTTTCTCTCTCCTCCGGGAGGACACGTGGAGGTGTCTGGTAGGCTTCGATAAGGACAGATCGTAGAATCAAAGAAGCTCGGATGAAGACACATGGCAATGTTTAATTGGTTCTGATAATGCCAGGTAGCTATTGACATCAACATGACATCACGATATGGAGGGACACTTGGGAGGCTATTTCAGGCCTTTGGATGGCCTAATAGACCATATCCGAGTGACATCTGTCACTGGTCGAAAGATGACATGTGACATGTGATGACATCACTTCGATAATCGGAGATCAATGATCCTTGGTGGCTGGCATAGTTGCATCATAAATAATTCTTCGATAAATGGCCTCCTGGTGTATAAAGTGCCACTTTTATGAAAAAAATGTGTGAGGGCCAACAAAGGAAATATATCCCTCGTTGAAGGTCTAAAGACCTTATCACCTTAAGGATGAGCCCTGGGTCATAGCCCTTGGTTATATGGAGGAAAACACAAAGAGAGTCTTATACATAAGGGGATGAGGACTATCGAAGTTCGTCGTTTTTCTATGGATTTTATGCATAAAATCACTGATATGGAAAAGACTGTGATAATGTTCTATAGTGAAAATTCACTAATATAACAATAGTACAAAGGTGTATTAAATATGTATGAATTGACAATTGTGGCTTTGAATTCACTTAGATGTGAGTGATGACCGAAGAATTCTCGAGCACGCATTGTAAAATAAATTAAGAACATAGGTGTCGTGAGAATGCCCATTTAAGTATCTACGAGCCATAAATGATCATCAAGAGCCTTTGTGAAATATGTAAGGAGAGCTAAGATTTAGTACACAGCATGGAGTGCCTACAACGAGACAGAGAAGTGATCATCACCCATTCTTCTGATCCTGAAAGCAATGATAACACAAGGGAAGTGTGTTTCAACAAAAGCATGGAGTGCCTAGAATGAGATAGAGAACTGATCATCACCCATTCCTCTGATCCTAAATGCAGCGACAAAACAGGGGAAGTGTGCTTCAGCAAAAGGATAGGGATCCATGCCAGTAGTACACATTTCGGCAGATTTGATGATGACAATGAGTACATCAAGCCAAGTGCAACATAGGAACAAAATAGTGAATCTCCATTGAGCAAGGTGGGAGGGTGAGCATATGTGAGGGCAAGCAAGAGAATAGTTGTGGCCTAAGACATAGGTGCAGAGTGCTGCAAGAGTAGTGTTGTGTTGAAAATAGTGGAGAGCCATAAGTAGAGATAGAAAAACATAGAGAAAGAAACAAAAGGAGGATTGTCATAAGTGTTCAGAAAGCAGAGTGTAGAAATTGCATCTACAAATATCCATTAGATCATATTTTACATGTAATATTATATGCCTCTATTTTCAGTTTGAAAATTGTATGAAAAGGTAGAACAATGGTAGTGACAGGTTGGTGGCTGAATACTTAAGGGGTTGGTGTCTCTTGGAAATTTGGTTCTTGCCGAAACTAAGGGGGTTGGTGCCTCCAGTGAGTGGGTTCTCACAAACAAACAAATGTAATTTAGTTGGTGCATAAATTACATCATAAAACAAACAACAATTTGGTGGTTTTTTCCCTCTGGGTTTCCACATGAAAAACACTGTGTCAAATGCATGCTTTACATTAGATTGTTTTTTGAGTCTGTGTACCTAAAGTTTAGTAATTTACTGGTTCACGAAAAAATTCTCTCATATAAGAAAGTACAATAAGAAAAGAAAGGTAAAAATTTCTTAAATTACTGATTAACCCCACCCCCCAGCAATTCCGTATTCCAACAATTCGTATAAGAGCAAAGTTCCTTTAGTAACAGTTTCACCACTGGAAGGTAGATGCTTAAGGAATTATGAATAGGCAAGAGAGCCAAGAAGTTTACTCAAGTAAGGTACCGGTCCTTGATGGATCCAATTACGCCTTTTGGAAAGTAAGAATGGAGGCATATCTCATGTCCCTGGGGGTAGATGTTTGGACCTATATACTAGTGAATTACAATGTCCCATATATACCTCCCATAGATGTAGATGGAAAGAAACTATATTTGAGCAATGGTGAATCCAAGCATGCCATTTTGGCTATTCTTAGTTAGTATGAACTTATGAAAGTCATGCACTATAATTTCGCCTACAAAATATGGGAGAGGCTTTACCAGTGTCATGAAATAGATGACAAAGTGAAGTAAGAAAAACTTCAGACATTTAAAATGAGGTTTGAAATCTTGCAGATGACTGAGAATGAAAACATTGTTGAATACTTGCTCAAAGTTGTTGAAGTATTTAATATAATTAGAGGACTTGGTGAGGAAGTCAGCGAATAATTTATTGTTCAAAAGGTGATGAGATCTCTACCCATGAGATTTAGTCCCAAAATCTTATCCATAGAGGAAATGATCAACTTGAAGGATCTGAAAATGGATCAACTACATGATACTCGCACATCCTATGGGATGAGAGTAGTAATGGAGAAATATCGACCAAAGGAAGTGGCATTCAGAGTATCCAATAAGAGTAATGAGAATGAAGTTCATCAAGAATTCTTTAGTTGTGAATCTAATCAGGACTTGGCTCAACTAGCCAGAAAACTGAAGTGTGTCTCTAGTAAATATAAAGGGGAGTTTCTATTTTAAGTGTTTCGATTGTGGAAGAGTTGGACATTTCTATTTCAAATTCCCCTCTAGAGAAAAGGGTGAAGGAGAAGAATATCTTAAATTTAGAAATAAGTCACAGACATTTCAGAAGAATAAACCATCCAAGAAGAAGGTATTCTATTCCAAAGAAGATAGTTTGGCTCCAGAATCATACTCTGAAGACTAATCATAAAATGAGTCAAATAAATATCTTCTTATGGCCCTCAAAAGAGACTCCAAGAAATAGGTTCTTACAGACTCTGAAGAGGAAGAATAGGAAGGAGTGGTAGACCTTGAAGGAGAACTCATCAGTTCCCTTGTCTTACATAGACTAATCCCTCTTGCAGACAAGAGTGATCTCTCTAGATCCTAAATGGAAACTAGAAAAAATCATGACAAGTGAACTGACTCTTTCCCTATGTTGAACTTGTTCAAATTATAAGTAGTATAGCTAATAGATAGGCCTCTTATCAGTTTCACAAAATGTCTAATGAAGATCCATTATTGTGAATTGATACAACCCTTCAATGTTTGATAGGACCTACAAACATAAACCATAAAAGGAACAAAATCACATGTGATATAATAATTCAAACAACTTATCCTAATGATCAAGGAAATTAGGGATTGAATTTGCCCTAATGAATATAATAAACAATTATAAACTATGAAACATTCACAAAAAACAAAATCAATGGGAGAAAGTTCTCATTTCTATTAATCGGAAGATAAGAGGAGCCTTACAACCTTCACCTTGATGCCATGAGGTCCCTCCCAAATGCATTTAATCTCTTCCTAAGATGACAAGATCTCCAATCTCAAACCAACAACATAAGTTTGTATTCTCTAAATTTTGACCTCCTTCATCCTTCAACCCTCTAGTCATTTTATAGATCAAAGAAGGGGATGTTTCAGATCCCTAAGAAGAGGATGAACCTCATTTAATGAAGGATTAGGTTACCATGAGGAAAGGGATGGAGATGCATCTTATGAGGGTTATAGGTTGAATAGTCATCACCTGGAAGCATTCAGTTAGGAAATATTTGACCAACTATGTTTCTAGAATGTACTTTTTATTTTTACTTTCTAGAATTCACTTGTGCAGGTTTATTGTTGCCGAAAGAGCACAACTCTTTGATATTCTCAGAGTCAATTTCAACGCATGCACGGGAAACTCTAGAGAAATTGGTGTAGAACTTAATAAGGTGTAAGGGCTATTTGACCCAAATTTCTCATGTACTTTAACATAATTTGAGTTTCTTGACTTCCAAGGAAGTTGGTTTCAACATGTTCATGGATGGTAAAAATATACATAAATTGATCAAGTGTCATGACGATAAGTTGATGTGTAACAGATTGCCCCCTAAAGTGTGAAGTATGAAAAATAAGTTTAAAGATTGAACTGCTTGATCATTCCAAGGATCGGATCAAAGGAAATGGTTGGAAACCTACAAGGGACATTCAAGGGAACACAATGCAAAATATATGTCAAATCATCTTTGAGGTAGGCATTCCCATACTTAGAGTAAATCGAACTAAATGAACAAGCATGGAAGAACTAAGATTATATAGATGGTAGACACAACATGGACACAACCATCTATCTACATAATCATGAATATAAAATCTCCTCACAACCTAGATTGATGAAACTAGATCCAAGGTCTTGATCTCCATCTCTCGATCCATAGTACAATTCTAACCATGCGAGTGAATGTCTCAAAGTCAAACATGGTAGAAACCACTTGATTACGGTCAATGATGTGAACTGTTAATAAGTGTAAGAGAAACCACCAATAATGAAAATGGTTCTCAAGGTACTCCCAATACAATCTATGAAGTGCGAATATGTGATTTGAAGTCGAACACTCATAGAATCATTTGATTGAAGGCCAATGATGAGAACCTATCGTCGAAAGAGTAAAAACTTCCATTAAGGCGTGCAGGCTTCAAGGTACTGAAGGTTTCTAAATCAACTTCCTAGATAATGAGCTGAAGTCGATAGGAAGTGGTCTGTCGTAGGAAAGCCTACGGCACAAAACATGATATCAAGTTTTGAAAATAGTTTGTAAGGACTGACTCAAGGATGGCCAATGCAAATGAAGGCAAAGATTTTGCAAAGGCATTTGAACCAAGGTTGAACTTCTCTTGAACACATAACGACACTATAATAATTTGGTAGCATTCGAATCAATGATAATACCCAAAACCATGAAGATTTTCAATGAAGTTAGATTAACTGTAAGGAAAATGGATTTGCCAACCTGGCCATGAATGTGACGGAGTGTCCTGTTCAAAAGCGACATGCCACCTTTTAACTGATGATGTAAAATGGACACCTTCCCTAATTTTTCCCCACCATTACAAGAATGTACCTCTTTATTTTTTACAAGCTTGAGGAGGATAACATATGCTTGGACTGTAATCTCATCCTTCAGATGACTCCATCAAAGTATTTTTAACGAACCCTAAGAAGGAATGGTTCAGTCTTGTTATGCTTAAAAATTCTTATACCATTTAATTTTTTACAGGTCTAGTAAAGGGGTAACTCGATTCCATTTTCTTTTAAGACTTTGAAAAAGACACAAAGAGGAAACTCATTCAGCTCTTTAACCATAAAATGTTAACGAGCCCAGTGAAAGTAAAGCTCGACATTTTTCATTCTTAGAGAGTTAGAAGAAAAACATAAGTAGACTCCATCAGGTTCTTTTTCGTCAATTTAGCCCCTCAGGTCCGAAAAAGGATAAAATAATACAGGAGAGAACTCTATTGACCATGTTTGATCAATGTATACCTTTTCCATAAATGGTCCTTTCTCAGTCTGTAAAAGTGGTAAACTTATCCTGAGGGGACGATTGTTCATTTACTTTTACAAGTTCTAACAATCTTTTTGCTTTTGAAAAATTCTAAAAAGGGCTTAAAAGAAGACTCCATGATTTTCGCTTTTCGTAATTTTTTAAGAGCATAAAAGGCGATAAAAGTTTGCTAAAATGTCAAAATGATTTATCTTTACTCCATAAATGATCCTACATATTTAAACTCAATAACCATCATAATTTCTCAAAAGGGTGTTTTCCCTCTCAAAAAGATTGCAAATATAAAATTATTTTATTTTTTAAGCTCAAAAACTTATAAAAGTGGGAAAAAGTAATTCTATTTTTACCATTTGCATTTTCACTACTTCAGAGCAAAGAGAGGATTTTTTACCACTGAACTTCTAGGACTGAATCTGAGTCAAACGGTGGACGAAATCACACATTGTTTTCTCCATGGAGAAAATCTATCCATAACTTAGCTTTCTATCAATTTATTTTTTCATTTTAAGCTTTCATTTGGTTTTTTGGGACAAATATTTTTTCAAAAAAGTGCCCTCGGCCCTGCGCGGGTTTCATTCAATCAGGCCCATGCAGGTAGATAAAATTTTCCATACTGAAAATCTTGGCCTACACGAAATTATTATGGAAACTTTCGCGTAGCTGTACCCTACCCATAGAAGGTCTGATGCGTAGGCGCTGGGGCTATTTTTAAATTTTTTTTTAACCCCAAAAAACATGAAATGAGTTTAAAAATGCTTCTAATTACTTTTAAATGGTCGTTTCAGGTCATTTGATTGCTCGAAAATGCAGTGGAGGGAAAGAGAGCATGAAGCCAATGATTTGGCTACTTTTGCTGAACCATACACTTTGAAGGCTCTCAAGATTTGTGGCCTTCTGAAATACTGCCTTATCCCTGGGATGAAATCCCTAGATATGATGACATGGTTGGTGAGGACCTGGAATGTCCAGGAATAGTTTTTTTTTTATTGTTGATCACCACCTCACCATTGATGTTGATGACATCTATTTTCTAATTTGGTTGTCTCATTTGGGAACTGATCTTTCACTATTTCGATCAAGAGCAAGGGGGATACTACTAATGGATATCTATGGTGCTTTTGTAGGGGTGCACCACCAAAATATGGATAGATTGGCATTCATTCCATAAATTTGTGTCCCTTGAGGACCATTTCTTTAACTATTTGCAAACTGTGTAGCAGTGATGCCCTTCATCTAACCACACAGGCATATATTCATATTCCCATGGAATTCTGGGAATCCACGGTTTATAACTGGTGCGAGGATGTAGTGGTAAACATGAAGGGCCAATTGACTAGGTGCAAGAATGGTAAACTGGATAATTATGGTTATGGTTCCATTCTCGTTTATTTTACCCTAGAGAGGGTTCCTATTCTTTGACCCCAGCAGATTCTAGTAGATGAGGGAGGTTCGAGGCATCCACACTTGATGAGGTGGGTTAAATTGATGGCACGTCACAAAGGTGATGGTCCTGTAGTGGGGTATACAATAGAGTTTTTTATTGGCTCGGCCAGTAGATTGTTCCGATCAAGGATTTTCCATATGTCGGGATAGGTTACCGAGGTGATCCTGATATCCCACTTCCAGCCGGAGCTTAGTGGGGTGATCTAGGTAAAAATTTTCTTATTTCGACATATTTTTAGAATTTTCAATTTTAAGTGTTTTTTGTCCTTAGAGGCTAATTATCTAAAATGCATGTGCAGATGTGGGTCCAACCTGACCAGCTGGGATGATACAGTATGATAGATGAGGCGAGAATCCTATAGTAGCTGCGGCAATGAACCCATAGGTAGATGACATCCTAACAAAGTTGGAGCATAACCTTGAGAGATTGACTACCAATATCCCAGAGACTGGAGTTGATGACATTCCATGTGCCTACCAGAGGCACATAGTTGGGGTTCTAGAGCCTCTCAGACATTTGTTGCGTTGAGTTTCTTATGCTATCATGTGTTATCATGAACATCACCATGCCTAACTGTTCTAGTTTCTAGGACCATTTTTTACTTTTTGGTGTCAGCATATTCATAAAATAAAAGGCCACAGAGCCTTTATGTCCTTAGATGACATATTTTATAGACACACCCAAACTCTATTTTAATGAAAAACCTACTACTTTTATATGTGCTTATCTCAATCAATGTATGAATGAATATTGTTGTTAATTTTAAAATTTTGCAAATGTCTATTTAACACATGATTCACCAATGCATCTGTCAATGTGTTTAAATATCTCGGAATGTGTTGATATTCTATATAATCAAATTGACTTTCCAAGAGACGGACTCGTAAAAACACCCTTAACATGGTTGGACTCCTTACTGAATAGACATTGTTTAAATGTAATACTATGAGCTACCTATCTAACCTAATGATCAAACGTCGGATACCAAATGTAATGGCATCAACTAATAGCTCAATGACTACATTATATTTCGCTATATTGTTCATTGTTTGACGGAGACATATTCCATGAATACAGACTAGCTTGTCAATGGGTGAATAGATAACCCAAGCTGCGAAAGATAAATTCTGAGTACTACAACTAGCACCATCAACAAAGCCAATGTATGTTGGAGAAAATGTTGACATCTATAAATCAAGTGTAAAAATGAGATAAGCAAGAGAAGTAGTAAAAAAATGTAAAAACACTACTTATCACAAAACTTTAAATAATGTACAAATATTCACCAAAATTTTATGCAAAATATTTCTTTAAGTAAAGACCATTTCTAGGCTTTCCCAAAGGAATACCATCGTAATCAACCAACTCATAGGCACCTTTAGCTAATACATGTTTTATGATGTAAGGGCCATGCCACATGGGCTCAAATTTCCCTACACCTAGCTTTTCATGAGCTTGATCATATACCAAGACTTGGTCACCTTTTCAATATGTACGAGGATTAATGTTTTGATCATATTGGACTATTACATGTTTCTGGTGAGCTTCGCTAGCTAGTACAACATTACGACAATTTCCATCTAGATGAGCTAAATGTACAAAATGTTCTTCATCTGCATAGGAATCAGGTAACAATTTGATAGCTAATTTAAGAGAAGGAATTTCAAATTCAATAGGTAATACAACTTCAAAACCATAAACGAGTTGAAAAGTGGTAAAACCAGTTGATGTTTTTACAATAGTGGGGTAAGCCCACAATGCTGAAAAGAGAATAGAGTGTTAGTTTCCTTTATGCATACCAACTATCCATTTAATCATATTGGTTAAAACTTTATTGATAGCTTCGACTTGACCATTAGCTTATGGATAATATAGAGTAGAGCTATCATGGCGCAGGCCAAGTTTTTTGGATAGTTCAACCATCATAAAGTTACGACAATGACTACCATGGTTTTTAAAAATAGCTTGTGGGATGCTGAATTGAGAAATTTCATGATTGAAAATGAAAATAGGTTTATTTGTGTCATCCTCTCTATATGTAGGCATCGCCTCAGCCCATTTTGTAAAATAATTGACTGCAAGGATGATATATCCATGTGCCCTGGCCAAGTAAGAGTTACAAGTGATGAAGTCGATGCCCCATTTGGAAAAAGGACCGACAGCTACGATTAGGTGAAGAGGAGTGGGAGGTGCTTGCATTTTGTGATCATAAATTTGGTAATTATGGAATTTGCGGACTGTAGTGATGCAGTCTTTAAACATTGATGAACAAAAATAGTTAGAACGTAATATATTTTGGGCAGTAGCATACCCAGACATGCGATTGCCACATGATCTAGAGTGGCATTCATTTAAAGTTTTTTCGGCTTCTTCAAAAGTTAAATAATGTAGGAATACAAAATCGGCACCATGGCGATAAAGGGTGTCTAATAATATTGTATTGTTGGGATTGGTGTCGGGTTCACTGACAATCAGTTTTGGATAACTCGGGCCTAAAATCTTGTGTTTGGAGATATACAATTATGTTTCCATACCACAAATCTAATGCAATAATAAGAAAGAGAGATTCATCAACAAAAGAATCTTCTGCCACAGTTTCTATATCAGTATGGGTAAAGTCACACAATAGTTCAACGAAAATCAAGGATTTCTTTGATTTTTATTTTCCAAATTCCAAATCAAACTCTTGTAGAATCACTATCCACTTCAAGTATTTTCCCCCTAACAGTTGTTTTGTGAGAATTTACATCATAGGGTTGCAATATGAAATGAGAGTTGTTTTTTGGAGAAGTATATAGTGATGAAATCATGGAATAGCTTGCACAGCTGCCAGGGCTAGATTTTCCACATGTGCGTATTTAATCTCTATTTTAGTGACACTCCTACTCAAATAGTAAACCACATGTTCACTGTTAGAATCATCCTCGTGGGCTAACACCATGCCAATGGTGGCATGAGACGCAGCTAAGTACAGAAAGTAGTCTCAATGATAATCGGGTGGATGCAATATGGTTCCATTAGTCAGTGCATGCTTTAATGCATCAAAATATTTATCAGCAATCTCATCCCAGAAAAATGGAATACCCTTTTTCAATAGTCGAGTAAAACCCTGTGTTAGTTCAGCATAATTACGGATGAATCTACACAAAAATTTGCCTTCCCTTGCAAACTTTGGAGTTGAGTAAAGCTAGAAGGAGTAGGAAATTCAAAATTTCCTCTACCTTAAGGGGATCAACAAGAATGCCTTCCCTTGAAATAATGAAACCTAGAAGCTGATTGGATTTCACACAAAAAATACATTTGTGTGGATTCAAGTGAATATTATAATGCCTACACCTAATGAAAATTGCTTTTAAGTGCAATGGGTGATCCTGTCGTTTCATGGAATGAGCTGGTAGATCATCTAAATAAGGCTGAAAAATATGCTTGATATCATGGAATGCATAAGACTTTGCTCATTGAAAAGTTACATTAACATTTTTTAGACCAAATGGGAGTTTGCCATAAGAAAACTTTCCCCATGGGCATATAAATGTGGTTTTATACTGGTTCATAGGGAGTATGTTTATCTAATTGTAGCTAGAAAATCCATCCATGAAGGAAAAAATTTCATTCCTGACATAGTCATCGATAATTTGGTCGATATACGAAGTTGGATAATTATCCTTCAAACAAGATTTGTTTATATCTCACTAATTGACACACATTCGAATAATTCGTTGATTTTTATTAACGAGCACAACATTGGATATCAAATCTATTAAAGGAATAGGGTAAATGAATCCTAGGTTTAGTAGTTTTTCAACCTCAATTGTGATAGCAGTGGCTTTGCGCGGGTGTATTGGACATAATGATTATCTAACTGGATTAGCATCTAGAAACGTTTTTATTTCATGTACAACAATGCTAGGGTTGATTCCTCGCATCTCTTCATAGGACCAGGAAAAAATGTCACGAAACTTTGAAATAGGGCTTTGTACGTTGAAATCTCTTCTAACGAACAAGAGGCTCCTATATGAATATTTTCAATTATTTTGGGTTTCATTGAGATATTGATAGGTACTGTTTCCGATATGTTCCCTAAATTATGTTTATAAATGGTAGATATTGGATTTTGAGGATGGTTAAGGGTCTCAGATGAAAATAGTGATGAGAAATTATTCTCGATTTTGTCAAAGGATGGTAAGAAAGTTCAATGATGATGAGTATCATTCCATGGCATTTCATCCAAGGTCAGAACTTCCATAACCCCTTCATTATTTAAAAAAATTTGTTAAAAGGATTAGGCATAGAGATTGGTTCCAAGCATGACAAATGAGAATATTCATCAATGATCATATTCATTTGATCATCATCAAATGTTGATGGGTTGGAAAAATATTGAATGGCCTCATAGGCTAACTCAAAAGGACTACGAGGCATTTCATCACCATATAAGATCATTTCTAACTATGAAAGTACTTTCCATGGATCTCCCATTTCTAAAGTACTTGATGTAATCATATTGGTATGTGCTTCATTATGAAGAAGAACGGGTGGAGGGAACACGAAAGTTCCGATCAAATAAGAACCTTTCACAATTCTTCCTTCTTGAAGAAACATAATCATCCTAAAATATGATGAGACTACTGTTGCCATGGCATAAGTGTAGCTCTGACCAAGTAGAAGGTTATAGTAAAGTTGAGCATCAACAACCTCAACATCTATTGCAATTGTTTTTCCCTCTAGCTCTATTGGAAAATCATTTAAAATTCCATACAGACAAAAACCTCTTCCTTCGAAGGCTTTCAAAGTTGTGGGAGATTGATTGATTGTTGGAGAAATAAATTCTTTCTAACAAGAAATAGACATAATACATGTTGATGCCCCTTCGTCAATCATTGTTCGAAAAGCTCATCGAGTTTTGACATGAACTGGTATCTAAAAATCCATTTGATGTGGGAGACGTGGGACATGATTCCTGAGATCGAAAACAATGAAATGGGAGTCTTGAGGATCTACAACTCCTATGGCTGATAATAATAATTTCCTTTGTTTTTGACAAGTTTGCAGCACTTCAAGGGCAGACATGGCCAAAGGTGACATAGCCACATCTTTGACGATGTTATAATTTTGGGTAGCCCTCACATGAGGATTAAAGGCTGAATTATGAAGCATACTATCAAGGGGCACATGAATTATCATATTAGGATTTGGTTTTTCATTATGTAATGGTTCAGAAGAAGGAGAAGTAGACGCAAAAGTTTGACCACGTGAACTGGAGTCATCTCCATTTTCAACAGGACTCTTTGACGCGTAATATTTGGATCTCATTGCTACCATAACTCTATAAGACATCATCATGATATCTTCTTATGGGGATGAGGAGGATTGGTCGTGAGAGACCATTTTACTATCTTGAGGAGCAAAAGGATACTTCAAAACAGCAGGTGTGGGCAAAATTTTAACCAATTTGAAAACTTCAACCCGATGAGGGCACTCCTTAGTGTAATGATATTCCTCACAAATCAAGCAAGGGTAGTGACGTTTCCTCTTTTCATCAGATGGTCTGTTCTTGGTTGATTTATCCTTAGAGCAATTGTGTTGCTCAGTTATGAATTTTCCCTTTTTCTTATTTCCAGATGACTTACCCTTTCCAGTAGATGAAGCCATGATGTTGATTTCAGAAATAATTCCAGGAGAAGGATCTTTGTCAGGTGAATCAGGTAGAGTTGAAACCTGAACATTCTTAGAATTTTTCCTTTTTTTCTTAGATTTCTAGCTAATGGAACCAATCATGTCATCTGCGACATGTGATCCTAGAAGAGGTGGATTACTTGGAGTAGATCAGGGTAAATCTGGGATATTTTCATACAAAGTACCAAACTGTAAACAAGATCGAGATATTGAGCGCAGCCAATTACCTGATCTTCAGTTACAACACCCCCTTTGGCCACACCTTTAGTTATGACTAGTAAAAGTAACTTTATCGACCATTCAAACAAAATCTGGTCTGGAATGTAAACTTTAACTATGGGACGTCTTCGTTTCGATTCATGAATGTGATCTGAGATATGGGTTGACATTGACTGCTTTAAAGACGTCAAAAGTTCAGTTCCATTGTCATACCAAATGGGTAACTGAAAATGGGTCAAAAAGGATGTACCAAGGGCATTAAACATGTTGAAGGAAGCGTGCAGCAATTCTACATACCATTTGGTCGTCAAACTGATTAAAGTTTATTGAAAAATTCATAATATAATAGAATCATTGTTTAATAAGTTGGATGTGAACCAAATATGGTAGTTCATGACATGGTTAGACATATCATCACCCGACTTACCTTCGAACTTAGGAATTTCACTGGGAAATTTAGTAGGAATAACCTGCCAATAGGGTAAATTAATAAGTGGATCATTAGTTAATTGAGAGAGGTCAGGAAAATACAAAGTTGCAATGAAGGGAAATTAGCAATTAGGGTCCTATGATGGATATTGATAACCCTGAGGGGTGAGTCCCATACCGGGAGGAGGATATCTAGGATAACCTGAGGAGCTAGAATTTGTATACCTCCTGGGTATCTAGGATGAGCCATATTGTATTGCGGTTGAATGGGTTGTTGAAACGTATGACTTAGGTACGGTTGATTCTTGAAGGGGAGATTCTGACCCATTTGACCTTGAAGAAATTTTCCCTGAAAGGGTTGAATTTGCAAGGGTTGACCTTCGATAAATTGAGCTTGAAAAGGTGTTCCTTGAACAAACTAACTCTAGGGTAAACCTTGGAAAGGTATCCCTTGAGAAGGTACTTGCATATATGGGACACTAGGATGAACAATAGGTATTTGAGGTGTTGATGGAATCATAGGAATGGATTGAACACCAAATGCCTAAGGTAAATACTAAACAAGTGGTTGCATAGTAACCTGTGATGTAAGAAAGACAGTTATTTGTGATACTCATGGAATGGAAGTTTTAGGCAAACTTGAACCTAGGTTATGAACAATTATTGACATAGCAGACTGCCCCATGGTTTGATGAGTGCTCGGGGTGGGTTGCTGAAGAAATTGTTGATCAGGTGTCGATGGGTTAGCCTAGATAGTTTGTTGGACTTGAGAAGACATATCTTGGAAAGGTAGCTGTTGCATAGGTTGTCCAAGAGGTTTTCTAAGTTGATACAAAGGCACCTGAGAAGTAATAAGAATTGACTTTTGAGAAAGGTTCGAGATTGTATTTAATCTAGGGTAAGGCATTCCAATGGTAGGTTGAGGCATAATAGGCTGACCAAAACTGGTTTGAGGCATTTGAACATAATTAAAGTAGTTTTCAGTGGGGTGTTTCCCCACAACTGAAGCGTAAGGTCCACCAAAAGGCTATCTACCAAGAGAAAAATATAACAATTTCCCCCCAGGCAGATAATAACCACCTATTGGGTTAGCTTGTTGATTACAAACATTACCGGAAATCATATTAATGACTTGTTGAGATGTTAAACTTTCATGGTTAGGGTTAATTATGCTAGTTGACATGGTTGAAGATGAGTTCGACGAAGAAGCTCCTAAATAAGCTCCTACGAGAGACTGATATCCAGGTGGTAAAAAACCACCATACAATGTGGACTCTGGAGAAGTGGAATACATGGATGTATCTAACTTGACACTTCTAGGAATCATTGTGGACCAATCAAAACTTGGTACGGTAGAATAAGGAGTCGTGTAACACAAAACAGCTTGTCCTAAAAAGTTCAAGGGTGTAAAATACCAAGGGTTAGGGTAAAGAGATCAAAATAAAAAATCTGAGATATTGCAAGCTCACTGGTAGAAACTATAGGTTCTTCCTCTTTGTTCGAAACAAGTTCTTCAATGGAAATAAGACTAGGAGGGAGAGTATTAGTAATGATAAGTTTCACATGTGGTGAAAGTGGAGGATCCAGAATATCTGTTGTAGTAGAGATATGAATTTCAGGCTCGAAAATATCATACTCAGTTTCGTCAATATTTGGTTCAGAAATGGGGTTTCTATCAAAAGATTCTCCAGTATCTAATTCAGTTTGAACGAGTTCAGTAATTTGTAAATCAGTTACTATTGAGTGTGATGTTAAATTTTGAGTTTGATCAGATTCAGTTTTTGTCACATCAAGGCCTAGAATATTAGATGTTATAGATTGATTAACTTCAGTTCCTCTTGCATCAAAATCTAAAATAATAGAAGTTTCAGTTTCTATTGTGTTTCATTTTCAAATGATTTATACTTTTCTGCTTTAATATTTTCTAACTGAATCGGTCCTCGAGTATCCTACATGATTGCCTTGGTAGTTCTGCCACAATGAAAAAAATTTAATTTATTGATCACACAATATCTAAATTACATTAAAAGTCTCTAAAAAGTAAAAAAACAACACAAAAAGTAACATTTGCTAAAAATCTAGGAGTTCAAACCATACAAACTCACTCTTCACAGAGATCAATATTTACTAGTTGGTGATGAAATCCAACATCGAAGAGATCAAGGTGAAAAGTTTTATGGAAAATGAGTGTTTGGAATCAGTTACCCTGACAACCTGCTTAATGAAACAGTCTGGTGCAAGTAACTCTCGTATAAACTATCTTAAGCAAAGATTATCCTCCAGAGACTCTAAGTGAGTCTATCCAACATTTATTCCAGGTACATCAAGACCTTCACTCTACCATCACCTTAGGTAGATCCCTAGGATTATAGTCACTAATTTTACCAAATACAACAATTTTACTTGGGGGGATAGTCTTAGATTAGACGTACATGCAAGGGCAGAGTAACAAGCTCAATCCCCTTGAAGGCTCCTCCACATGATCAATTGGAGGTTTACTTTCAAGAGACCCAAAGTACCTTTCGGTACCATTGTAATATGTTCAAATCATTGTATCTAAGCCAATGAATTGGGTCGAATCACTTCACCAAAGTCGACCCAACCTCGTGCTTAACTCATGTATAAGAAGAGCTTCCCAGAGCAAAACAGAAATAACTGTATTTTCACCCCCTAACTCAATATTCTATTCTTCATTTGTAGCTTTGGAAATTTTACTTCCTTACATATTCCAAAACCCTACACTTAAGCTACTGTAGGTGAAAAGAGCCATAAAAAATATAAAATTCTAGGTGAATTTTAATTAACGATGTATTATTAAGTTGTTCTTTTACTCAATGGGTGATGAAGGTGAAACTTGTGATGTTGTGACCCGACTCGAAATCTTAATGCACTCTAAAATGAAAAAGAAACTTTCAATTTCGATGAAATTCTATTTAAATAAAAGAAAGAGTTTCTTTGATTTTTTGAGAAATTAAATACAAAAAATCACAACTTTTTTAATTTCCTAAAGCAATTAATTTCACTATTTTGTAATGAAAACGTAGTCAACAAACTCATTTCCATATTTCCCTAATCATCAAAAATAAACATAAACTCTTTTCTTCTAATCACTCAAAACTTCCAAGTACACATAAATCAATTAAGAAGGTTGGATAAAATAAATATTCTCTTATGAATTCTTTGATTTAAAGACAATAACAGTGTTATCGCGAAAAGTTTCCCGAGATGAAAGCAACAACTTCTTTTATCAAGCAAAAACAATTACAATTCTTTCACAAAAGCACAAGGTCTTCAGAAACCCTAATTTTCAATTCAAAGCAATTTTGACCACAAATAAGCAATATTTAAGGCTTAATACACTACAAGAAAAAAGTTCATTGGTGAGGGTCATGCCTGTGATGGACTGTCACCAATGTCGTAGATGGTGATGGTCTTTGAAAAAGCGTTGTTGTAAGTGTATATAGTGATGGTCCTTTAAGGTTTGTCACCAAAGCCGTTTTCAATGATACTTTTGGTGAGGGTCGTTAAAGGCCCGTCATTAATTCTCTCTTTGGTGACACTTTTGGTGAGGGTCATTAAAGGCCCATCACTAATTCTCTCTTTAGTGACACTTCAAGTGATGATCTTTTATTGGCTATCACCAATAATCTTTTTGGTTACTTTTTGTGATGGTCAATAAATGTTCATCATCGTTGATCATTCCAATGAGTTTCTGATGACGCTTCATGCCTGTGATGGACCTTTAAGGTCCATTACCAATGTCGCATATGATGATGGTCTTTAAAAAGTCGCTCTTGTAAGTGTATATAGTGATGGTACTTTAAGGTTTGTCACCAATGCCATTTTCAGTGACACATTTTGGAAGGGTCGTTAAAGGTCCATCATTAATTCTCTCTTGGTGACACTTACAAGTAGATCCGTAGTGCCTTAAAATCTCTTACTAATCAAAACATTTGTAGTCGAGTGGCAAAAATATGAGGATATGCTTTGTGTTTGGACTATTTATAACCAAATGTGGAATCTGCACATTGTAAAGATATGTTGACTCTATAGTAGGGCCTTTATTACGTTTGATAAGTGGTCATATTTTGGAGGTGGGCAAACATGACTTCTTGAGGTGAATTTAATAAAATTACATTTTCAAAAAAAAATTACTTCTTATTTGGATGATTATTTTACTCAACAAATAATAGAAGCATGAATTACATGCTTAACTAATCAAATAATAATAAAAAAAAAATCTTCTTTTCACTTAGAATACATAATGATATAATTACAAAGATGTCAAACCTCGCTACATTTTGCATCTTTTCCTCTTAAGTAGGGAGATATTCATAATCCATAATTCATACAACGATACTCTCAAATTGAAATATTCTCATAAGAAGAGTCGTATTGATAAGCCATCTTCAAGCATCAACATCATAGCCAACATTGTCAAATTGCAATATACCTATGCCTTCTAACAAGTTCTAACTATCCACTAGAGTACAACTCAATGTTGGGAGGCATACATTTGGACACCACCACAACAACCTCTCAAGGCACATACCCCATCCAAATGTTCACGTGGTATGTTCTTATAGGACCTTTCATATCTTTGATTATGAATCCTCAAATAATATCCGTAGACTTCAACCACTCTTATCTTTGATATTTTTACCAATCCCCAAAGAGTGTCGGTCCAGGGGACTACTTCCCATCTTGGATTCCAAATCTCCAACGAGTATTAGTCTCAAATGCTTATCAAATCCTCCATTCCTCCCCCCAACTTCCTTCAATAGACTTATGACTATTAGTCCTAGTCTAGTCCATGACACATGGAGAATACGGTGACCCTCATCACTCCCTCTCAAATAGGGATGAGATCCTCTCTCCATCTCAAATAGGGACGAGATCCTCTCTCCATCTCAAATCGGGAGACATAATCATAAACCTTAGCTAGTCTCTAATTTCATCAATACATCAACTACATTTTCTTCCATGGATAGATAGTTATAGTTATAGGATCATTTCTCACCTGGGCTTCACGGTCAAACATTTTGTAGAGCCAAATTCTTTCTCACATTATTTTCATGACACAGTTCTTATTCTCCAAGCCTAATCACATCATATAAAACTTCAACCTTTCTAGTTATTAACAATATTCATCCAACTTTGTCATCAAATGGTTTATATTTCATCTTTAAGGAGCCACACTTCCTCATAGCTCCTAGCACATGTCTTATATTCTTTACAACAAAGTTCTAGCTTATATTATTCAATAAGTGATATTATCTTTCAAAATATAAATTCTACCCTTATGCTCTTCTAATCCATCAACAATGTTACCATATAATTCATGTGTTCCATGATCAAACCACATAGTTATAGTTCCAGCAAATTATTTCAATTGTTATCCTTTGAACCTCTACATATGCTTCAACAATATGTATCTCGAGTGAACCAAACTATATGTCAAACAAATCAATAATATCAGAGTTACAAAATCACAATGGCCTAAAGTGAAGGGTTGGGATTCTTTATCTCAAATTTTGTGACTTGCTCCTTTCGAGGTCAACATACCTTTGAATGATCTATCTCAAATTGCAATATAATTTTCCTTCACATTTCCATATTACATTTTATTTATCCATATCAATATCAATCAATGTATTTTAGGATCAAACGAAACAACATAATATTGAATTTCCATGACCTTGTGTCTAGGACAAAATCTTATAATATCTGATGCTTCCAAGCCAATAATCTCAACGATACTACTTTGCATAGAAAAACATAAGGAGCGCTAAATCACACATGCACAAAATATAGACAATTTTTTACAATTTTCAACCTAACTTCATTATATTAAAAAACATATAATACAGCAACCTAGGGTTCCCATGCCAAGGATAATGGCCGTCATACATCCACTACACCAAGATACAAACTGCTAGGGCTCGGTGTCAGTCCATCAACAACCAATCTACCATCAAAAATATACTTTGTCCATCTAGATGATGTACTCAACATTCTCAGCTCCTCTTAGTCGTACCCTATACCTAACCAATCCTTCGGCCCCCAATCTGCAAAGTTGCCTCTATCAATGATCCAAGTCCATCTCGGTCATTGAACCTCACCTATCAATTTACTGACTAGTTGTGCCTTAGTCCATCAAGGGAAAAACACGGTAATACTTATGTCGATTTGTTCATAGCTCAACTTGTGAAAAACTCTCAACTTCCCACTACTACTCCTCAGCTAATCACGGACTTCAGCCCACTATGGTCTTCTTGCATTTCTCTAATGAAAACCAACATAGGGCATGGAGGGCTGCCACCTATCAATGTAAGATTTCCATCTACCACAATGAACATGGGCTAGGAGGACTACCCATCTTCTAGCATAGATGTCCTTCTCCACATACAGGTCTGGAGCTCCACAAACTACTCCTAGTTAATCAAACCCTTGATCTCAATAACTGCCTCTCCTGCAACCACCTTTGTGTGTTAAGGTGTTGCTCACTGGGCTCCATGAGCTCCATCTTAGACACTATCATGTTGTCCTTCAACAAACCATAAGTACCCAATCATGTTCACACTTGGTCTTCTCTCACACTTCCCTTCAGCGGTCCATGAGAGACCAAGTCCACACTATAGCATCTGTACCTAGTTAGGGAATCCCCAAAATTAGGAGACTCTTACACATGGTTGCCCATAGACTCCATGGATCTACCCTTTTCTCTGCAATAGAGGATATATTTCACAAATATGGGCACTAGCAACTTGTCCTCTCCGAGGACACCATTAAATCATCAACAAATGGAACATCCGCAACACTCCTTGATGTTGTTCTCTTGCATTCCAATCTGATGTGCATGTTGTCACCTTGGATGCTTAGTTTGAAACTTATCTGAGAATCACCAAGAAGGTCTAATTCCCTCTCATAATAGTTGCAATAACATTTTTTAGTCGATGCATTCATCAACCATTAATACATTCATTAAAACATGTTGAGAGCTATAAGCGATATACATCACCTAACCATCATATAACCAACAAATAACCAACATAGAAACCATGGAAACTAAACCATAATATCACCAACATAATTGCTACAAATACTCATAGATCAAAATAAGGAAATGTCTCATATTGACATATGAAAATACAAACCAAGTCAGGGACTTCTACCCACCACCCAACAATAGATTTGGCTGAACCAAATCTCTCTTTCATCCAATCACCCCCGCACCATCTTTCAATCATGAATGTGGGATCTCATGGAATAAACCAAAAAAAAAAAAAACGAGGGCTTCCAGAGGCCAAAACACCTCAACCCTCAACCACAATGATTCCAACTCCATGGTTGGACATTACTTACACCAACCAGATTGGTCTCTAGTTAAGTTGTCTACGGCTCCAGGAACTAGTAACTCAACCCACAACTTTTGAGGGCTCTAGAGCATTTTTCCAACTCGGCTCTAGGGACTAGTAACTCAACCCACTAATCTATCGAGAGTGTTTATCCTAACCTAAGCTCAAGGACAAGTAACTCAACCTAATTTGTTCCAGGGACTCCAGAGCATTTGTTCAAACCCATAGCGATAAGGAATTATGAGAAACAATCATAAAACAATCAAGTTAGAAAACCCACAACACAATGGTTATCCAGGAAATGGAAAGGAAAGGATAATACCATTGTTAATCCAACAAAATCTCTATGTCAATGATAACACATAACTAGAAATAAATCAACATCCATAAATTAGCAAGGAAATCGCAAATGCAACCTACAACCTACAAAGTGCAGATTTGCATACCCTTCTTTTTGGTTCTTTCTTTCATATTGGTGGTGATGCTTTTCACAGTATGTACTATTGTTCGCATGGTGGTTAGAACACTGCCATTGCTTGTTCTTCTTGTTCGACTGGCTGCAACGCAATTCATCTAGCAATTCACATTCATCTTTCTGCTTCCTCATCATGAAGATAATAATGGAAACAAAGGTTTCTTTTTTATATGTAGAGTTACAAGCAGATGCCCAATGCCTTAAATTATCTTAATAATGAAAACATATATAGTCGAGAGGCAAAAATATGAGGATGTGATCTTTTTTGGACTATTTATAACCAAATGTGGAATCTGCACATTGAAAAGATATGTTGACTCTGTAGTAAGGCCTTTATTACGTTTGATAGGTGGTCATATTTCAGAGGTGGGAAAACATGACTTCTCAAGCTGAATTTAATAAAATTACATTTTCAAAAAAAAAGTACTTCTTATTTGGATGATTATTTTACTCAAAAAATAATAGAAACATGAAGTACATCCTTAACTAATCAAATAATAATAAAATTATTTTTCTTCTTTTCACATAGAATATATAATGATATAATTACAAAGATATCAAACTTGGCTACATTTTGCAACTCTGTCTCTTAAGCAGGGTGATATTCATAATCCATAATTCATACAAGGATACTCACAAATTGAAATATTCTCATAAGAAGAGTCGTATTGCTAAGCCATCTTCAAGCATCAACATCATAGCCAACATTGTCAAATAGCAATATACCTATGACTTGACTAACAAGCTTTAACTATCCACATACCCCATCCAAATGTTCATGAGGTATGTTCTTATAGGACTATTCATATCTTTGATTCTGAATCCTCAAATAATATTGGTCAACCTCAACCACTCTTATCTTTGATACCTTGTCCAATCCTCAAAGAGTGTCGGTCAACAACAGGACTACTTCCCATATTGGATTCCAAATCTCCAAGGAGTATCAGTCTAAGAAGCTTATCTAATCCTCCATTCCTCCCACATAGTGCCTTCAATAGACTTACGACCATTAGTCCTAGTCTAGTGCATGACACATGGAGAATAAGGTGACCCTCATCACTCCCTCTCAACCAGGGAGTAGATCCTCTCTCCATCTCAAATCGTGAGACATAATTGTAAGCCTTAGCTTGTCTCTAACTTCATCAATACTACAACTACATGTTCTTCCATGGATATATAGTTATATATATAAGATCATTTCTCACATTACATCATACGTGGGCTTTGGCCTTTCTATTTTCAGAAACAAATTCTTTCTCAAATTATTTTCATGTCACAATTCTTATTCTCCAAGCATAATCACATCATATCAAACTTCAACCTTTCTAGATATTAGCAATATTCATGCAACTTTGTCATCAAATGGTTTAACTTTAATCTTTAAGGAGCCAAACTTCCTCATAGCTCCAAGCACATGGCTTATATTCTTCATAACGAAGTTCTACCTCATATTATTCAATAAGTGATATCATATTTGGAAATACCAATTCTACCTTATCTTCTTCCAATCCATCAACAATGTTATCACATAATCCATGTGTTCCATTATCAAACCACATAGTTGGAGTTCCAACAAATTGTTTCAACTATTATCCTTTGAACCTCTGCCTATGCTTCGACAATATGTCTCTCCAGTGAACCAAACTATATCTCAAACAAATCAATAATATCAGAGTTACCAAATCACAATGGCCTAAAGTGAAGGGTTGGGATTCTTTATCTCAAATTGTGTGACTTGCTCCTTCCGAGGTCAACATACCTTTGCATGATATATCTCAAATTGCAATATAATTTTCCTTCACATTTCCGTATTAGTTTTTATTTATCCATATTAGCATCAATCAATGTATTTTGGAATCAAACTAAACAACATAATGTTTAATTTCCATGACCTTGGGTCTAGGAAAAAATCTTAAAATATATGACGCTACTAAACCAACAATCTCAATGATAGTACTTTGCACAACAAAACATAAATAGCACTAAATAACACATGCAAAAAATATAGACAATTTTTTACAATTTTCAACCTAACATCATTATATTAAACAACATATAACACAACAACCTAAAGCTACCATACCAAGAATAATGGCCCTCATACATCCACTAGTATAAGATACAAACTGATGTTGAGTGTGAGTCCATTGACAACCAATCTACCCTCAAAAAGATACTTTTTCCATCTGGATGATGTAGTCTGTTAGCTCTGCTATGCATTGTTGATTTTCTAAGGTTAGAAAGGATTATGGTCTTATTGGTTATGATCAAAGGGAGGCTCACATTGGTCACTATTTCCTTTCTTCCTTCATCTCGTTCTTCTCTAAACCCTCCTCATTCCCTGAATAAGCCCTCTGAAATCTGACAGAGCCCCTTTTGGCCTTAGCCCCAAGCGCCAAACCCCATCCCGTCATAAAACCTTGCTCATATGCCCTCACTCGCTAGTTTAACCTCTCATCGCATCCCCGCCATTGATCACACCCCTCCAGTCTGATGGCCCTCATCACTCCCGATAAAATAACCCGTCCAACCACTCTGCACCGTCAAATCCATCTCTACCCAATCCGACAATTTTCTCTCTCATCGCACCAGCAAATCGATCGAATGATAGCATGCGATGAGAGTGGCTTTTCTCTCTCATCCACTGCTACGTGTCGATCGCTAAATGGAATCACGCGACTCACAGTTTTTACTGCTTAGGGCCTGAAAGCAGTGCGATAAATACCATTTACCACCCGACAAATCTGCCTACCCGATAACGACGATTCAGCTCCATAGCCCAATCACCGTCTAATATGCCTGCTGAAGATACGATGGCTCTGACTCACCCCGCTCTCATCTCGACTGATAGCATCTGTCGAACCATCTCTGCCATCCATTCCCTCAATCTGACAGTTATTCTTTCCACTCATCCAAATCATTCACTTGCCCATGCATTCCACATCCTCCACCATTCTGCTTGCTCGAAGAAGGAGATGACCAGCTTTCCAGTACCAGTCACGGTCAAACTCACAACCACCATATTTAACCAAAAGAATGGCCAAAGGGAGAAAGGGACAAGCACAACCTTGTAACTGAATTTATCAACTATGGACTCCACTGGTACGAGCACTCCAATAGCCAAAAAGGATAGCACAACACCTAAACAGATCGAATTCTTCCACTAAAGCAAGAAAATCCATTCAGAGACTCCATCAGGTAGTTAAATGTAGGTTGGTGGTCAATTATGACACCTCCATACCTAAGCGACCAAGTGCCCTTGTAATGTAAATCTATAAATACTCAGAAACCAGATGTAATCAGGGTTGGAATTTGATGTAAAGTTCAACTTCTGGAGATTATAGATATTTTGTCACTTGCAGTGTCTCGTCTTCATTTTCAACTAATACAAGCTTCTTTTGTTGTTAACTGCTCACTTCCCATTTTCCTCTGTTCTAAGTTGTGCCTGATATGATATATTCTTGATCTTTGAGGTTTAACACTAGATAACTGTCATCTTATCTCTGTGTTAGAATCTTGTATGCATCATTGAATAGGTGGTCCAGGTTTCTTTCTATTTAATGTAGGAGAGTGTCATCATGTCTTTGCATTAGTAGATTAGATTTACAAATTTATTTACTAGTTGCAGCCGGCCATCACATGATCTTGTGCATCTATTGGTGTGGTTAGTATTCTCCATATTCGCCTAATACCTCAAACTATAAGCAATTAGTGGTCTAAAGCCTTGTACTCTGGGGGTGTTCACGCATATCTGGAATGAAACAAAGTAGAAGTGGTTATCCATCTTGAACTAAATTGCCAGTCCTTCCATTAAACCTGCAACAATAGTTGAATTTATATGTTACCAGGGATCTCTGAGCTACAACCTAGGAGAGTTTCTTGGAATCCTAACATAATTGGTGTCGTTGCCGAGGAGGGGAGATTGAAGCTTAGCTTCCCTGGGAAAATGACACAGATCCTACTTTGATGATAGACAAAGTTTGGACACATTATTGATTGTAATCATCTATCTGGCGACTCTACTAGAGGACTAACCTTTTGGTGACTCCACATCATAGTTCTTGCTAGTTTGTGAGACATACTGGGAGAAATCCTCAGAAATCACTAGCTGACCTAGTGCCTAACCCTGAGAAGATTGTCAAGCAAAGCAAGATATCACACAAAAGGAGCATCAGGACTAGGTAAGCCTAAAAAATCTTATGTATCTCTGCAAGAGAGGCTTGTAACTGAGCATTTACATGTTGAAAATATAGATCCTAGCACTATCAGTGAAGAAATAATCCCAGAGATTCATAAAGATCCTTGTTCAATAAGTTCCCCTTTGGATCTCAGTCCAAAGAAAACCTCCCTTCCAGTCCACCATATTCCTTTAGCCCTGTCAGTAATTTCTCAACTCCCTACCTTTCAAACTGCCAGTACTCTTCCACCTACCCCAGTCATGGCAAGTCCACAAGCACCCACCAAAATAGAAAGAATCATAGCTACTAGGTATGAACCCCTGGTCCTATCTATTCCTTTGAATGCCATGCCTGCAGGAGAATATCATAAATACATGCCTAAGTTCACTGGTACAGAGGGAGTAACAGCTGAAGAGCACCATGAGTCTTTTTATAACTATGTTGATAACCTAGATATCAGTGAATATGATGTGTGGATGAAATTATTTGTCCAAAGCCTTGATGGAGAGGCTAGAAAGTGGTTCAGAGAGCTGACCCCTAGGTCTATAGCAGACATTGAGGTATTAGATAATGTGTTCCTAAAGCATTGGGGGGAAAAGAAAGACTTTCTCTTCTATCATACAGAGTTTGGGAACTTACAGAGGAAAAATGGTGAGCTACTGTCTGATTTCAATAAGAGATTTAATTGCATGTACAACAGGATACTAGCTGAGGTGAAACCCACCCCTACCTTTGTTAAGCTCACCTATTCCAATGCCTTCGATTCTTATTTCTATTTACTACTGAGGGAGAGAAGATGTGCTTCTTTGGCTGATATACAAGATGCAGCCCTGGAAGTAGAATCAAATATCATGGCTACAAAAAAGCTCAAACGTAATTGCTGATAGAAGAAGATAGAGGGGTGAGCCCTCATCATCCTCAGATTCTAAGATCAATAAAATGGCTAAGATGATTGAGTCATTAGCCTCTGAAGTTTCCAAATTAAAGGTTGAGCAGCATTCAGGGAAAGGATGGGCTCCTAGCACCTTTGCTCTTCCAAATCCAAATCCATATAGAAGAGAAAATGAGCAGTTACAGATTTTACAAAGAAACAAAGATGCCAATGAAGACCAAAGGGTGAAACCCCTTTTTCACAATATAGTCATGGAAGAAGAGTAGTTGGAAGGAGATGATGAGATCCATGGTATGGAAGACAAGGGCAGTGCCCCTTTCTTAACCAAAGCTACCTATGAGAAGTCATTATTCAAAGGCCAGATCAACCGAGAGTGGGACAGAGAAGTTGCTCTACAAACTGAAGATTAGGAGAGATATAATCCGAGGTCTTTGATAGATAATGTCCAAGTAGCCCCTGCTCATAAATTTGTTGTCCCTGTAGAACAACAAGCTTATGAGGAGAAGCAGCCAGCTGCAGATCCCATCATCCTCAAAGTTCTAGCCATAGAGGTAAGAGGCCTTGAAAGTTCCCCTTCTTCTTTCAGTTTTCAATCAGAAATTTAGAAGCCAAGGATACCCATGCCTCTGATTGAACCAGTGAAGAAAGAGTCCTTCAAGAAATCTACCCTTGAAGATCCTGAGCCTAAAGCTAGCCAAGCTTCTAATGACTATGCAAATCTGAAAATGGACCAACTTATTATTATCCTCAGCTCAGTGGTAAATATTTGTGAGGTCAGCCCCCCATCATCTTATGTCCCTCCATCTGTTCAAGATAGAATACCTCATAATTTCCCCCTAGGCACTGAAGCGAACCATAATTCAATACGCAAGGCTAACATGGAGAATCTCAGTCCTGATATAACGAAGCCTACCCAGTTGGCCTCCACACAGCCTAAGAAGGTAGTTTTCCAGATCACAGAAGAAGAAGGCTCATAGATTTGAGACACCTCCTTTAATGGAGCTTGTTCTAAGAAAGCTACAGGAGTAGGTGAATTCTTTGTGTCCCCCACACAAGGATACATTGATTCACCATTCATATTAATTGTCCAGGCCACAAATGACACAATTGAGTACACAGAAGCCCTTGTTATTCAGGAAGTGTACAAAATCTTCCACGAAGGACATCCAAGGATGAGATCACACAGAGAGGGGGTGAAATATAAACCATGTCTACCTGATAAGGTCAAATGTCCTAAAATTTTTGAGGTAGGTGATCAAATCAACAAGATTTTGCAAGTCTTTGATGAATTGGCAGACATGCACATTGACAAAGAGAAAGAGACCCTCCATAGAAAGGTGAACAAGGTCAATTCTCAGTATGATGATTGTTTTCTCCAATGTATGCACTGAAGGAAAGGCAGGGAGATCCTGATAAATTCGATGGTTTATGGACAGGATCAATCATCATCGGTCAGGTCTAGGGGAACAATACTTTCATGCTGCAAAGTATGGAAGGAGAAATAGTTTTTGATGTCCCAGTCAATGGGAAGTTTTTGAAAGCTTATGCTAATTAAGGTCTTTAGGCCTCAATGTTGTAAATATGTTCTTTTATATATTTTAGTATAGGTTTAATCAGACTCCATGCCCAATGGAACACTAGGAAATATTGTTGATCTTGTTTTTGTGTGAAAGGCAGTGGTCTGTGGTTCTTGAAACCTCACAAGGAGGATTTCATCCCCAGAAGTAGCCAGTGTTAGCTCTGCTATGCATTGCTGATTTTCTAAGGTCAAAAAGGTTATGGTATTATTGGTTATTATCAAAGGGAGGCTCACATTGGTCACTATTTCCTTTCTTCCTTCATCTCGTTCTTCTCTAAACCCTCCTCCTTCCCTGAATAAGCCTTCTGAAACCTGACAGAGCCGCTTTTGGCCTTAGCCCCAAGCGCCAAACCCCATCTCGTCATAAAACCTTACTTAAACGCCTTCGCGCTAGTAAAAACTCTCATCACATCCCTGCCATTGATCACACCCCACCAATCTGATGGCCCTCATTGTGCCCAATAAAGTAACCCATCGGACCACTCTCCACCATCAAATCCATCTCTTCCCAATTCAACGCTTTTCGCTCTCATCATGCCAACAACTCAATCGAACAATAGCACACGATGAGAGTGGTTTTTCTCTCTCATCCACCGCTACGTGTCGATTACTAAATGGAATCGTGTGACTTCAGGCTTTTACCGCTTAGGGCCTGAAAGCGGTGCGATAAATACCATTTACCACCCGACAAATCTGCCCACCCAATAACGACCATGCAGCTCCATAGCCTGATCACCGTCTGATCTACCCACAGAAGTTCTTACGGGTCCGACTCACCCCGCTCTCACCTCGGCCAATAGCATCCGCCGACCCATCTCCACCATCCATTCCCTTGATCCGACGGTTATTCTTTCCGCTCATCCAATTCATTCACCTACCCATGCATTCCACGTCCTCCACCATTCTACTTGCCCGAAGAAGGAGATGACCAGCTTGCCAGTACCAGTCATGATCAAACTCAAAACCACCATATTTAACCAAAAGAATGGCAGAAGGGAGAAAAGGACAAGCATGACCCTATAACTGAATTTATTAGTTATGGACTCCACTAGTACGAGCACTCCAACAGCCAAAAAGGATAGCACAACACCTGAATAGATCGGATTCTTCCACTGAAGCAAGCAAATTCATTCAAAGACTCCATCAGGAAATTAAATGCAGGTTGGCGATCAATTATGACCCCTCCATACCTAAGCGGCCAAGTGCCCTTGTAATGTAAATCTATAAATACTCAGAAACCAGATGTAATCAGGGTTTTCATTTGATGTAAAGTTCAACTTCTGTAGACTGTAGATATTTTGTCACTTGCAGCATCTCATCTTCATTTTTAGCTAATACAAGCTTATTTTGTTGTTAACTGCTCACTTTCCATTTTCCTCTATTCTAAGTTGTGCCTGATATGCTATGTTCTTGATCTTTGAGTTTTAACACTAGATAACTGTCATCTTATCTCTGTGTTAGAATCTTGTATACATAATTGAATAGGTGGTCTAGGTTTCCTTCTATCTAATGCAGGAGAGTTGTCATCCTGTCCTTGTATTAGTAGATTAGATTTACAGACTTCTTTACTAGTTGCAGCCGGCCATCACATGGTCTTGTGCATCTGCTGGTGTGGTTAGTATTCTCCATATTCACCTAATACCTCAAGCTGTGAGCAATTGGTGGTCTAAAGCCTTGTAGTCTAGGGGTGTTCATGCATGTCTGGAGTGAAACAAAGTAGAAGTGGTTATCCAGCCTGAACTAAACCATCAGTCCTTCCATTAAACCCGCAACAATAGTTGAATTTATATGTTACCAGGCATCTCCGAGCTACAACCTAGGAGAGTTTCTTGGAATCCTAGCATAGTCAACTCTCTCAGCTCGTCTCGGATGTACCATATACCTACCCAGTTCTTCCCCCCCCATTCTGCAACATTTTCTCTATCAATGATCCAAGTCCATCTCGGTCATTGAACCTCAACTATCAATTTGGTCATTAGTTGTTCCTTAGTCCATCAAGGGAAAAACACATCAATACTTATGTCGATTAGTTCATAGCTCCACTTGTGAACAATTCTCAACTGCCCACTACTACTCCTCAGCTAATCACGCACTTCATCCCACTATGGTATTTGATGAGCCTCATCATTGGGTAATTATATGGGCCTTAATTGGCCTTATTTCTCCTCCTAGCTTAGTCAAACCCACTATTCTCACAACTTATCACATTCTTTTGATTATATTTTGTTTATGAGATGAGTTAGAGTTGGATATTTTGCTTTGTAGTCTAATGTGTATTTAATGTAGGAATAAAGGATAAAAGCAAGGAAAAATGCAGGATTAAAGGATAAAAACAAGGAACTGTGGTAAAGACCTTGGTAAAAACTTGAAAGGGACAATGGAGAGGAATTATAGGAGGTAAATCCTCCTCATTTACTACCACTCCATTCGAATATTCCTCCATTAGCTCAGAGTGAAAATATCCAAATCATGAGGACTAGAAGACAGTTGAGCAAGTGAAAGTGGCAGAAACCAGTTTATCTTGAGTGGGGAGCTGAGCCTCCTTAATTTGAAGGAAGTTGTTGGAGACTTCAGATGTATAACTAGAGAGGCTTAGGACCTCAGTAGGATTCAGATTTTTATTGTAAAACTCTACTTTATTTCTGAGCTGCAAGACTTATGACAGTTCGTTATGTAATCCATGGTTTTGATAATGAGAAGGAGTTTCATTTTGAGCCAGCATTGAGTTAACTCAGAGGGCTGAAGCTCTTGGGTTAGGGCCCAACCCGAGCTGCCAAATCTCCTCTTTATTATACATGGATGCTAGCATAGATTCTTGGTTTTCTATTCATTTTCTTAAGTAGCTGCATTTTCATTACAGCAGTATAGAATAGATTTATGGTTTAACTATTCATTTGCTTAAGTAGCTGCATTCCCATTATAGTACTGTAGAGTAGATTAGTTGTGCTTTACTTTACTTCCATTTCTGCCTTCTTACAATTAGCAGGTTAGCTAGGAGAAGAAGATCACCATAAGGTTGTCCACAGGCATCTCAGCCTCACCTCCTCCCTCTGGGATCATGACTTGAGGAAGAAACCCTTTAGCAACCCTAGAAACATAGGTTTATAGTTCTCGCATGAGCTTTGGAGTTTGTTGTTTGATGCAGTTACTTATTTCATTTCACTTTCATCTTTTTCGATCACTCTTGGTCCACCCCCACACTCACTGGTTTTTCTATTATTTTCATTGAAACCTCCTTCAGCACATTCTTCATGCATAATTTCCTTACCATCTGATCCACTAATTTATCCAACGGCCATCGCACATGAAGTCATCCACCTACTTTATGCACTCCCATCTCCATCATTGATCTGTCTCTTGATCCGATGGTTATCGTGTCACCTCAATTTTATGCACTTTAAACCCCCATTATCGATCTGCCCCACCTAATTTGATGGCTATCGCGTCACCCGCTTGCCAACTAGCTTGGCCAATCTCCACCGTTGATCAGTCCCACCTGATCCAATGGCTATCACGCAATCTTGCATAGATTCTTGCATAGTCGTTATCCACTCGAGAGTACGTGAGAAAAGTGGTTTTCCCGTGCTACATGTCACCTAGTTAGGCTAATCATGTGAAATTTCAAAATCTTGCTTACAGCTTTGAGGGCACGTGAGAAACTACTTACTGCCTTCGAAACCCACTCCATCATTTCCACACGTTTTTTCCTACGATACGATCTCTGTTGTCCATCTTCCGATTAACCCTGTTCGTTCATTTATTCAACAAACCACCTGCTATAAGATCTCCGACGTTCATCCTATTCATTAACCCTGTTCACTCATCTATTCACTAAACCACCTGCGAAGAGATCTCCACCACTCATTTTCCATTCATCTTATTCACTGATCAATCTATCCATTTATTCACTAAATCTCCCGCGATAAGATCTTCATCGCTCATCTTCTATTCATTGATCGATCCAACGGTTCCTATGCACTGTTGCTCCATTACGTCCTCCTTTCACTTATTTGGATATCTGATTGCTCTTCTGCCTGAAAATAGATTTAGTTTAGTTCCTTTGCTTACACCTTAGTATGGTTTGATGCTCTTTACTTCTACAACTTAGATAGCAACATTAGGTTAGTGATTGATTTAGCAATTTTGCTTAGCATAGCTATTTAATTGGTTAATTAGGTTATGGCATGAGTTATAATTACTTGTTGTCTTCTTCATTACTGCAATAGATTAGCTCTCTCTTAGAATAGATTTTCTCTTTGTCCATCAAAGAATCAAGCTTCTTCTGACCCTATAGAAGTCTGGCCTGGAACCCCTGGGTTCTCTTGCCAGATGAACAGTGACAACAGACAGGACCTTTACTTTTACTTGTGCATATAGCACTGTCACCTCCAAGTTTGTACAAACCCCGGGTTGATAAGTAAAGCTGGTAGCACTGGGGGTTGTAGCATTCTTGTTGTAATACCTAGGCTCATCACTTTTTGGCACCGTTGCCAGGGAGATGTGAAAGTAGAATATGACTACTGCTTTCTTCTATTTTTAGTCTCCAAATTTCTTTTCTTCTAATTCTTATCCTCAATTTTCTTCCATTAGTTTATTTCTACAAAAGTAATCTAGTAGCTTCCTTCCTTCCATTTGTAATTATCTGCTTTCCGTTCCATTCCACAAGTAGAACTTCAATTCAACAAGTAGTTTTTTTTGTCGGTAGCTTTCATTCAGATCAGCAATTTCATTTCTGTAAAGTACTTTCCTACTAAAAAAATCTTCCAAAAACCAACCCAAAAATATTTCCTTTCATGCCTCATAGGAATAGGGACAATTTAGGGAAATTCTTGCGAAATACCCTCACTACATCCAACAGTCAACCTTCTCTCTTCTTCGGCGACTGTGAAATGAAAGAACATTTAGGTGAGAAACCTTATATATTTGAAGAACCTACATGGAAAGAAGAATAGGAAGAACCCATTTCTACTGAACCAATGGCTGAAAACTGAAATGAAAGAGGAAATAGAGAGAGAATTGAGGGTGCCTTCTCCGTCAGGGAGACCAATGGGGACACTAAGCTGAAGAATATAAGCCCCTCTGCTCTACCTCATTTCCATGGCCTGACCACAGAGGACCCTGACACTTTCCTATTTTAGTTTGTTGTTATATGCCGAACCTATGACTATACAGATGATGAGAAAAAGTTAAAACTGTTTCCATCTACCCTCAAGGATGCAACATTGCGCTCGTTCATGGGTTTACCTAGAGATAGCATCACAACTTGGGCTCAGACGTAGTAGGCTTTTAAAAAAAAATATAGGGACTAATGTAGGTCAAAAGATACTAAAGAAGATATTTTTAGGATGAGCATAGGCCATGATGAATCCCTAGAATATTATGTAGAAATATTCCAGCTCAGTTACAAAAGGGCCAGGTGCACACTTAACCCTGAGTCACTAAAGTTGGTCATGCTTAGAGGAGTAAGGGAAGATCTTCTAGATACCTTACACATGTTAGCAGGAGGATATATCTACCAATTACCCTATGATGATATCAAGAATGTCTTTAGAAACCATTCTAGGGCAGCTAGGAAAAAGGATACGGTTAGTCAACCCATGGCTAGCACATCATCCTCTAACTCATCCATCAAAGGGTGAAATTGGAAATATCCTGGAAGATTTCAAAAGTGATATGTTGTAAACCCTTGCCTTGTAATTGGACACCATGAACATCAAAAGGAGGCGAGAGGAAGAAGAGAGAGCCTTGGCCATGTTTTGTCCTAGATGCACCAGGAGGCATCCTAAGAATGAATGCCCATTGAACTGTATTGCGATTTTCTGTAGAAATTTTGAATAATATGACACTTATTCACATAGATTATCCTGATTATACACTATTGCAGAACACATGCACAATACATAATCTCCTCTACGCTGATCATCAATTTAGCAGCATAAAAAACAATGAAACATCAATCGCATGTGCACATTAACACAGTATGTAACCCAGGGAAAGCTTACAGCTGGAAACCCCACACTATCTGTATATTATAATGATTGAGAACATGTAACAATACATAGTACAATACTCCTCACAAGTACTCAGTACTATCTCCACCTGTTACACACAAAACTAGCTCAGATCTGATCAATCACAGCTCAAATCTCCTCCACTGTTTTGCCTGCCTCCACTACGCAATCTGCAAGAGAAATCATGTGAGCACGAGCTACAATTGACTTGATATTGGCCCACACTATTCAATCCTCATTGGCATTACTCAATCCATGCATGTACAAATCTCATGCACAACTGATAGTCCCAACTCACCCTTTCACTTACCTCTAACACCTGTCTCTATTGAACTGTCCATGCACTGAGTTAACTGATGTATGCTTTAGTTGATTTATGAGTTAATAATTAGTGAATTAATTAATATTTAATTCACACAACTCATTACTAGTGTATTCTTCAGTTAGACTGAATACAACTAGTTCAACTGAACACAACTCCATCAACTCCACATCCAACTCCACAGAACTCAACCAGTTGAGTTCTAACTGAAGTCCTCCATGCAATAGCTCAACTAACACATAAGAAACCACATGATTCCTTCCGTCAGCTGCATGTTCCACATACGTAGCTCGAACTGAAGTGCTCCAAGAGAATAAGATAATGTTTAGAGTCCAAATATTATTAAGGGCTAATAATATTTGACTTTTCTATTTTTGAACTGGCAGTCTAAAAATAGGCTCTGATCACTCCGCTGTGATCCAAAAATAGAAGTCCATCTATTTTTCCCAACATGACCAATCATCCATAAATAGCATCATGCAACTCATACACCATGATCCATATGTCTAAAAATAGACGTAGTCTAAAAATAGACTTTGCACCAAAAATAGCTTGCGGGCCCACTTAGTGAAGGTGACACCTTTCCACTAAGCTCCATCATCTTGTTGCATTTTCAACACTCCCTCTCAACAAGATATGGATTATCTACAACCCATGTCCTGTAACTCTGGAATATTCTCCATGCAACACATTTTCCTGGTCCACTTGCTCCAACAACACTTGGAACAAAAAACACTCCCAACTAACCACTCTGTTGGGCTAGGAACATACTCTGATGCTGAAGCTCTACCTACTGCTGACAAGTGCTCCCCCTCTGACATCTGTGCTACTGCAACATCTCCATGCATCTCGCACCATTGCACACCTCTCTATGCCACCTAGCACTGTGCAAAACACTTGTGCCTCTCACATTGCTGCAGCCTGCTAACTTTGCACTGTCCTGGTATTCCCTGCACTGTCGCTCTCTCTACCGTTCCATCCGCATCTGTCTCTACCCAATCAGTCAATTCTTGCTACTCCACATTGGGGCTCCCGTAGTAAGGTCTCATCCAAGAGGTTGGGTACCTCAAGGATCCTACCCCTTCTCCTTGGGATGATCAATCCACATGACCCCACCTCCTACCTGGAGGTATGACTGCATGTGATCCCTCAGCCCACTTGGATCGAAGTTTCCCCCTACTGGAAGTCTCTGCATGAGTAGATGTCTCTACTCGATCTCCTCTCAGCTTCTCTAGTTGTGGCTGCTCCACAACCTCTTGAAGCTGCTGCACCAATCGTCGCTCCTCCACAATCGTCTGAGACTTCTTCTGGCTCTACATGTTGAGAGGTAATATACGCTCCCCCTCAACCACCAAGTCTCCATCAGTTGCCTCGCTGCTCAAGGCTTTGCATGCATCTACATGCAACTGATAAAGGTTCCTGACTCGAACCCTTATCTTCCGGGTTTCTCCAATTGTCTTACTGCGCAGGAAAGCCTTTCCCTCTCTAAAGACAACATCATATCCCTTGTCTTCTAACATCGCCACAGAGATAAGATTCTTCTTCAATCCTGGAACATGCATCACTTCCTTCAATCTGAAGGGTTTACTAGACTCCCTTTCAAAGGAAATGGTACTGATACTGATCGCATTGTATCTACCATCATCACTCATCTCGATGTGCACTCCAAGGTCTTTCTCATCTAGATCAGGAAATAAATCTCGATCTCCTATCATGTGAGAATATGCACCACTGTCCAAGAACCATACCGATCCCATCACACTTGATACCAAGCATGAAATTAGTGAAAAATCCAGCTCCAACTAGCCTCTTCCACTGTAGATCCAACACCTTGCTTATTTTTCTTCTTCTACAGACAATCTGTGGCATCTCCATAATCAGCTTTGATGTTTTTGAGTTTATCCTTGAGCACCATTCCACCAACTCAAAACTCAACTACTTCTGATCTAAAATTCTTGAGAACAAAGTATTTCTTGTACAAAGATTGACTGTATAGGCTTGTACCAGATATCTCACCTTCCAAAGGAAGGATGAATCCAGAGGCTACCTGGCCCGATTACAGACTCTGCCTGAAGAAAAAAATGTAAACACTTCCTGAATAATAGATCTGATGATCAACAGCTCTGATACCATGTAGAAATTTTGAATAATATGACACTTATTCACAGAGATTATCCTGATTATACACTATTACGGAATACATGCACAATACATAATCTCCTCTACATTGATCATCGATTTAGTAGCATCAAAAACAATGAAACATCAATCGCATGCACACGTTAACACAGTATGTAACCCAGGGAAAGATTACAACTGAAAACCCCCACACTATATTTATATTATAATGATTGAGAACATGTAACAATGCATAGTACAATACTCCTCACAAGTACTCAGTACTATCTCCACCTGTTACACACAAAACTAGCTCAGATCTGATCAATCACAGCTCAAATCCCCTCCACTGTTTTGCCTGCCTCCACTACGCAATCTACAAGAGAAATCATGTGAGCACAAGCTAAAATTGCCTTGATATTGGCCCACACTGTGCAATCCTCATTTGCATTACTCAATCCATGCATGTCCAAATCTCATGCACAACTGATAGTCACAACTCACCCTTTCACTTACCTCTAACACCTGTCACTGTTGAATTGTCCATGCACTAAGTTAACTGATGTATTCTTTAGTTGCTTTATGAGTTAATAATTAGTGAATTAATTAATATTTAATTCACACAAATCATTACTAGTGTATTCTTCAGTTAGATTGAATACAACTAGTTCAACTGAACACAACTCCATCAACTCCACATCCAACTCCACAGAACTCAACCAGTTGAATTCTAATTGAAGTCCTCCATGCAATAGCTCAACTAACACATAAGAAACCATGTGATTCCTTCTATCATTTGCATGTTCCACATCCATGGCTCGAACTGAAGTGCTCCAAGAGAATAAGATAATGTTTAGAGTCCAAATATTATTAAGGGCTAATAATATTTGAATTTTCTATTTTTGAACTGACAGTCTAAAAATAGACTCTGATCACTCCGCTGTGATCCAAAAATAGAAGTCCATCTATTTTTCCCAACATGACCAATCATCCATAAATAGCACCCTGCAACTCATAGACCATGATCCATATGTCTAAAAATAGACTTTGTGCCAAAAATAGCCTACATGCCCACTTAGTGAGGGTGACTCCTTTCCACTAAGCTCCATCATCTTGTTGCATTTTCAAAATTTTCTCAGTCTATGAAGAAAAGCACTCCATAGACAAGTGCCCTTCTTTACCTGGACTCAAAGTTGTATATCAAGGAGATGAAGGGGTCACTGAGCAGCTTTTCTACATCAACCAAAGGAGACCTCCTAGGCATAGACCATACCAACATGGTATGCAAGGGTCATCCCATGCATATTGCAACCCCAACCAAACCACATCTATACCCTCTTGGGGACCCCCTGCTCATCCTTCCTAGTATGCACCCCCTCCTTGGTCCTATGCATCTCAATATCATTCCCAGCCAGGCAACCAATCATTTCAACCTTATGTTTAGCCACAACATCAGTGGAATACCCCACTCTAAGGGTGGAGGCCCCAATTCAACAATGTTACAGTCCTATTGCTTCCACCACCTACCCAACCACAAGTCCTTCGCTCTGCTCCACCTAAGAAACTCCAAATTCTTGTCTAGCCAAATCTGAACCTCAACAATAGGCAGGCTCAACAAGTATACAGTGGACAGACATCATACCCATCTTTTGTTGTTGAAATCCAGGAGATCAACCTAAGATCTAGGAGAATTCTCCTTGATAAACAACCTCCCTCTCCACATAGGGAGGTTGAGGAAGAAAGAGAGGAAAGCAGCTGATCCAAATTGGATCCATGAAAATTATTAGATTTCTATGATAGTATCAAATCATGACAGACTTCAGAAACTTTTGAGCAAAGAGCTATCAAGAAGGACCTCTGGACAGTGGCAGTTTATAGCCAGTTTGGAGATCGCGTAGGACGAAAACTAGTAGTTAGGAAGTCCGGATCAGAAAACGGAGGTCATTTCTAATGTGCGATTAGCGCTAATCATGCATCGCTGGGAAAAACCCCTCGAAATGAAAAGGCCCCTAGTGCTCGATCACAAGGGAAGTTGAAAACAATGGGAAAAGCACTGAAATGAAAGGCGAGTCCCGTGCTCCAAAACCGGTGGAATATCGGAGGCATGTTGGGTGGTAAGCAAAATTTTCAGGAGACCCAGCAATTCCATATAGTGAATGACGTTTGTTTGGTGGATGAGAGAGAAAACCACCTCTCATCGTGGGCTAACATCCGAGCAAGTCCACTGCGCGATAAGAGCGAACACCATAGGATCTGGGGGCTCCAGATCTAATGGCGGAAATTGCGCCTGATGGAAAACCAAATTTGGAGGGAGAATTAAGCTACGACATATAAAAGTCTAAAGTCTGATCTGACCACTGAGTTCATGGATGAATCATTTCACAATGTAATCGAAATACCAAATCGTTTGAGGAAGAGTTGGCACAGTTCATGAGAGGACAAGTGGCCACTTCCCTGTGAGACGTTACACAGTGGTGATCACGCAGAGGCAGGGAACTCCAAGTAAACAGTAGCAGGTGATCCGAAGAGGAAAAAGAGGAAGTGAACAGTCATGAGATGGATTGGCTTTAAGCTATGAACAGAACAGAGAACAGGGGGGAGAGAAGACAGTGAAGAAGGAAGAAGGAGACAGTGAGACATAAGTAGAGAATAGAGAGTCGAGCTGACCTAAGGCAGCATCGAGCAGACAGAACCGAGCTTGAGAGGTTCAAGCGATCCCAGTGAGGATATCTATCAGGAACTGAGTACCAAACTAGACTCATCCCATCAAGACCAGTTGAGGTCAAGACTTGGTAAGGGAGAGTCTATGCACTCTAGTGGCTTGGGGAATCCAAGAACCACCCTACTAAGCATTATCTATTTTAGGAGACTTAAATTGAGGTCCTCATTGTAAAAACTCTATTTTAAAGACACAATAAAGAAGGCCACCATTGAAAGCTGGACTGAAGACATAGCCTAGGAGGATTGGGTGAACTCCTTATTAATTTTTTGTGTTCTTGCATTTTCGTACTGTGTTTCTCTTATTGTTTTCCATTATCCAATGTTTGTGTATTTTGCAATTTGATCGATCCGTTGCCTAAGATAACATAGACACACACCAGCACATGAGCCTGTAATACCTTAATTCATTAATTACTTAACTGAGGTCACTCACAAGTGATTTTCAAATCAAGTGGTATCAGAGTTTTATGCTGTTAAGGTTAGACAATCTTGTGTTGGATTTAGCTGTTGAATGCTAACTAGATCAAAGCTCAAATTAGGAGAAGGAGAGTTGGTCGAAACTAATCCTGAAATTGGGAGAGTCTATCCTCAGAAGACAATGTTAGAGGAAGGTTCTATGAGGCCAGACCCTAAATTCATAGATAGTTTCCTAGCCATAAAGTCCATGGTAGAGGAAATTCATAAGGACTTTAGAAAACATAAACATGAAGACTCATCAGGCTCCAAACAAGATAAAGGAGAAGAAGAGTCTCACTTCCATGACCACTCAAAAGGCAAAGGGAAAGAGGAAAGCTTTCTCACATCTCCTAATAGCCTTGAACATAAAAAGAAGGCATCTTAGATTAAACTAGATGTTAAATTTGATTTACCTATACATGATGGAGAGTTGAATGCGGAAAAGCTAGACAATTGGATTAGACAAATTGATGTTTATTACAGAGTGCAGAGTATCGATTCAGACAAGAGCAAGATTCAGTTGGCAAGCCTAAGCTTGGAGTAATTTCCTTAGTTTGGTGGGAAGGCAGGACCCAAGCTGACATGAAAAGACATGGTAAGACTGTCTCTGTCTGGAGTGAATTTGTTTCTATAATCAAAAAACAGTTCTATCCACTGGCCTACATGCAACAAGCCATGATGAGCTGGAAAACTCTTTGATAGTTGAAATGGAAAAGTGTACAAGGATACACCCAAGAGTTTAGAAAGAGAACATTGATTCTAGGAATCTCATTAGACTCACCTGAGACTCTGTTGAAGTATATTGGTGGTCTACATAGCTACATGAGGCACACTATCCTCATGTTTAATCCCACTAGTATAGATGAGGTATCTGTTAAAGCTACTCATCTAGAAACTAGAGGAAAGAATGGAAGTCCAGAAGTTGGGGGATCATCCCAACCCACTACAAGCAAGAATAAGGAGAAAAGAAACCAGAAATGGAAAGCAAGGAAGGCTAACACTACACAGAAGAGCAAGTCTTCATACACCCACTGTAAAAAGGATGGGCATGATGATGAGCACTGTTGGATTCTGCATCTAGAGTTGAGACCTAAGAAATTCAAGGGCAAGAAGAAGAAGATTGCTGCAGCTATTTAGAAAGATTTGGGGTCAAACTTAGGAGATGAAACAACTATTGCAGCCATAGGTATAAAAGGTTGTTCGCTTTAGAGAACGAAGAAATCAAGAAGTAGGTGTAGGAGTTGCTCGAAAAAGGGTTCATCAGACCTAGTACATCACCATGTGGGTCACCAATTGTCTTGGTGAGAAAGAAAGATGGCTCGTGGAGAACGTGCATTGATTACCGAGCACTGAATAAGATAACAATCAAAAATCGTTATCCCCTTCCTCGCATAGATGATCTTTTAGATCAATTAAAAGAAGCTATTTATTTTTCCAAGTTAGAATTGCATAGTGGCTACCATCAAGTCAGAGTGGCAGAGCAAGATGCATGGAAGACTGCTTTCAAGACAAAGCAGGGATTGTATGAGTGGCTGGTTATGCCTTTTGGCTTAACTAATGCTCTTGCTACTTTCATGAGATTAATGAACGATGTACCCAGACCTCTTCTTGATGATATTTTTATTGTGTATCTGGATGACATTATGATATTTAGTAAAACATGGGAAGAACATTTAAAGCATGTTAAGTAGACACTAGATGTTTTGAAAAGAGAAAAAATTTATCTTAAACTCTCAAAATGTGAATTTGGAAAAACATCTCTGAATTATTTGGGATATATAGTATGGGGTGGTGAATTGAAGATAGATCCCTCTAAGGTGGCATTCATTGTAAACTGGCTTAAACCCAAATCTGCTACAGAAGTTAGGAGCTTCTTAGGAGCACCACAATATTGGAGAAAATTCATTTATAACTTTTCCTTAATTGTAGCTCCCTTACATGCTTTAACAAGATTGAACAAGGTGTTTCCGTGGGGAGGCAAATAGTAGAAAGCCTTCGACACCTTGAAAGAAAAGATTAGTACAACACCAGTACTAGCATTGCCTGGTATTCAAAGACCATTTGAGATCCAAATGAATGCTAGTGACTATGCCATGGGAGCAGTGTTGACATAGCATGGTAAACCCATATTTTATCATTCTCAAACATTTAATTCTGCAGTAGTTAACTATCCTACGTATGATAAAGAATTGTATGCATTAGTACAGAGTGTGAAAAAGTGGAAACATTACTTAATGGGCAAAGAGACGGTAATACATACTGATCATAAACCACTTCAATATCTACACTCCCAAACTAAGTTGCAGCAATCAAGACACTATATATGGATGGATTTTCTACAACGACTCCATTTAGTCATCAGATATAAAAAGGGCATACACAATAAAGTTGCAGATATGTTATCTAGACCCATTATAAATGCATCTACTATACTTAAGCATAATTCTGTGTTACATGAGAGCTAAATTGAACAGTATGCTCAAGATATATATTTCAAAGATGTATATGCAACTTTAAGTCAAGGCAAATGAGTAGAAGAATTGGATTATCATGTAAAGGACTGACTCTTATACCATTGTGGGAAGTTATGCATTCCACAAACTGAAAGAGTAAAGATAATTCAAGAAGCACACACTTCTATAATATTAGGTCACTTTGGGGTAAGTACAACAGTTGCACAACTGCAAAAATTTTGTTATTGGCTAAAAATGAATGAGACAGTTTCTATATATGTAAGAGGGTGTACTATGTGTGCTAAAATCAAGCCCAACAATAGAAAACTAGGCTTGTACACTCCATTACTAGTTCTTTCTCATCCTTGGGAAAGTGTTTCCATGGACTTTGTTGGAGGACTGCCTAAATCTAGGAAAGGTCATGATTATCTGTATTTTGTTGTGGATAGGTTCAGCAAAATTTGTATTTTAATACCTTGTAAATAACAGATTACAGCTGAATAAACTGCAAAACTATTTTCAACATGTATGGGTTCATTTTGGATTATTCACTTCCATTGTATTTGATCGAGACACCTAATCTGTGGGGAAGTTTTGTTCGAGTCTGTGGGAACTGATGGACACCAAACAGAAGAAAAGCACAACTTTTCATCCACAAACCGATGGCCAGACCAAAGTAGTTAATAGGATAGTGATCCAGTTACTGAGGGGATATTGCAGCAAACATCCTAAGTTTTGGGATGAACATTTGTGTTATGTGTAGCATGCTTACAACCGAGCAAAACATTCTTCTACACAGAGATCTCCTTTTGAGACCTATTTTGGTTTTACATCAAGGTCTCCTTTAGATTTTGTCTTTAGTAAAGACACAACAGTTGAGGGATACAGTGATGTGGACAGGGCAACTAGGTTCATTGAACAGATCTAAGAGATCCACCAGGTAGTACAGGAACAGCTGGAAAAGAGCCAAGCCAAACACAAGGCAAGGCATGAAAAGCATCAGATGGAGCATAGTTTCCAAGTTGGTGACCAAGTCTGGCTATATATCAACAAGGATAGAATGCAAGGTGAAGGTAAAAAGCTAAAGCCTTTTAGGTATGGACCCTTCAAGATACTTGAGAAGATTGGTGAGAATGCTTTTCACCTTGATCTACCAGCTTACATGCACATCTACTCAGTCGTGAATGCAAATTGCTTGAGATTGTTTGAACCTTCACTAATTGAGGATCCTAAAGAGCATAGTCATTTTCCTTCTATTGATGACCTATTACTTGAATACCTTAATGAATTGCAGGAAGACATAGTTCTGGATAGGAAGGTGAGAATGACATGCAGGGGAGATGTTGAGTACCTCAAAGTTGGGCTCAAGGGTTCAAAGCTTGCAGTGTAAAGTGGATAGTGATTGGACAAGTGAGACAATTGTACCCTCACTTAGTCGATGCTTGAAAACCAACTTTTGGTGGTCCAAAAGCTTTTTCAGTGGGAAGGTTGTGATCTAAATTGGATCCATGACAATTATTAGAGTTCTATGACTGTATCAAATCATGACAGACTTCAGAAACTTGTGAACAAAGAGATATCAGGAAGGACCTCTAGATAGTGGTAGTTTGTAGCCAGCAAGGAATGACGAGGACCTTAGTCAAAGTGCACTGATTGAGGCCCATGGAGACCACGCAGGATGCAAACTAGCAGTCAGGAAGTCTGGATCAAAAAACGGAGGTCGTTTCTAATGCACTAGGCAAAACCCCTCAAAATGAAAAGGCCTCAAGCACTTGGTCACAAGGAAAGCCGAAAACTATGGGAAAAGCCCTGAAATGACAGGCAGATCCCACTCTCCAATACTCATGGAATATCAAAGGCATGTTGAGCATTTAGCGGAATTTTCAGGAGACCCAGCGATGCCATACAATGAATGACATGTGTCTGGCAAATGTGAGAGAAAACCACCTCTCAATGCGGTCTAACATCCGAGAAAGTCAACTGTGCAATAAGAGAAAACACCGTAGGATCTAGGGGCTCCAGATCTAACAGCAGAAATTGTGCCCGATGGAAAACCAAATTTGGAGGGAGAATGAAGCTATTGCATATAAAATTATGAAGACCGATTTGACCATCGAGTTGGTGGATTAATCATTTAACAACATAACCAAAATACTGAACCGTTTGAGGAAGGGTTGGCATAGTTCGTGAGAGGATAAGTGGCCACTTCCCTGTGAGACGTTACACAGTGGCAATGACACAGAGGCAGGGAACTCCAAACGAATAGCAGCAGGTGATCCGAAGAGGTGGAAGAGGAAGCGAACAATCATGAGATGGATTGGCTTTAAGCCATGAACAGAACAGAGAACAGGGGGAGAAAAGATAGTGAAGAAGGAAGAAGGAGATAGTAAGACAGAAGCAGAGAACAGAGGGCCCAGTTAACCTAAGGCAGCATCAAGCAGACAGAACTAGGCTTGAGAGGTTCAAGCGATCCCTGTGAGGATATCCATCAAGAACTGAGTACCAAATTGGACTCATCCCATCAAGACTAGTTGAGGTCAAGACTTGGTAAGGGAGAGTCTGTGCACTCTAGTGTCTTGGGGAATCCAAGAACCACCTTACTAAGCATTATCTATTTCAGGAGGCTCAAATTGAGCTCCTCATTGTAAAAACTTTGTTTTAAAGACACAATAAAGAAGGCCACCACTAAAAGCTGGACTGGAGATGTAGCCCAGGAGGATTGGGTGAACTCCTTAATAATTTTTTGTGTTCCTGCAATTTCTTACTGTGTTTCTCTTACTGTTTTCCATTATCTAGTGTCTGTGTATTTTGCAATCTGATCGATTTGTTGCCTAGGATAACATAAACACACACCAGTACATGAGTCTGTAATACCTTCATTCATTAATTAATTAACTGAGATCACTCATGAGTGATTTTCAAATCAGAAACCTTAAATTAAATCCACCCTTTCCTGAGAGACTAACCCAACCACTCGATCCTACCCCAGAAGAAATTGAACTTCTGGGAGAATTGAAAAATATATGTGTAAAGATTCCCCTTCTCCAGGCAATCAAAGATGTTCCCATTTACAAGAAGTTGATTAAGGAGAAGTGCTTCAAGCATCCATGAAGAAGAAAAGGGGATGCCCCTACCATTAATGTCATTGGGCAGCTCTCTGACTTAATGCTAGGGCAGGTAATATGTCCAAAATATTTGGACCCTGGAAGCCCTGTAGTAGATGTGCACATCAATTCCACTATTGTCCCACACACTTTGATTGATCTTGGAGCTTCCATTAATGTGATGACCAAGGACACCATGCTCAAGCTCAACCTCCAAGGGGCATTGAGGAAGACCACAATAGTTCTGCATCTTGCAGACTGTTCCACAATCACCCCTGAGGGAATTGTGGAGGATGTGATGGTCTCCATTGATTCCTAGGAGTACCCTGCATATTTTCTAGTTCTCCAGCCTAATTCTAAGCTTAATGGTTACCCTCTTATCCTTGGGAGGCCATGGTTAGCCACAGCTGATCCTTACATTAGCTGCAGAGCTGGGAATATGACCATCAAGAATGGGCATACATCCAAACATTCAATCATATACCCTCCTGCTCAACCTTCCCTAGATCATGATTTACCTTTATGGTTGGAGGAGGAGGAAGGAGATGAGGTTTATTCTACCCAGCTTTATGCTTTGGAAGTAACCATATGAGGAGGACAGTAAGACGAGGATGACTTAATTGAACACCTGCTCCAAATTCCAACTCCTAGTTCATTACCATTAGAAGACAAGGTAAGGGAAACCTAGAACAATCATCCAAATGACTTATGCTTGGCCTATTCCAACCCACTTCGTGTCAAAAACATAGAATTCGGCCGAGAGAAAACTTTGAAAATTAATCCATTTCTTTTTGCTTTAGAAGAGGAAAAGCTATGCAACATGTTGAGAGAAAACCTAGAAACCTTCGCTTGGAGTTATAAGGAAATGAAGGGAGTACACCCCTCAGTATGTACTCACCACATATACATAAAGGAAGGTTGCAAGCTAGTCAAGCAACCACAAAGGAGGATGAATCCATCTGTTAATGACATAGTCAAAGAAGAACTGCAAAAACTGCTAGATGCAGGATTCATTTACCCTATCTCAGATAGTGAGTGGGTCTATCCTTTAGTGTTAATTCCCAAGAAAAATGGTATGTGGGGGATTTGTGTCGATTATAGGGAGTTGAACAAAGCCACAAACAAGGATCATTTTCCCCTAACCTTCATTGACCAAATGATAGATGGCTTGGAAGGGAAGAAGTTCTTTTCATTCCTAGATGGATTCAGTGGGTACAACCAAATATAAATCTGCTTAGAAGACCAGGATAAGACCACATTCACCTATCCTTGGGGTACTTTTGCCTATAGGATCCTTCTTTTGGCCTATGTAATGCTCCTACCACCTTCCAGAGAGCAGTCTTGAGTATTTTTTCTAAATTAGTACATGATTCGGTGGAAATCTCTATGGATGATTTTACACCTTATGGATGTGATTTCCAAGAAGCCTTGACTAACCTAGGCAAAGTATTACACAAATGCATTGAAATGAATCTGTCTCTTAGTCCAGAAAATGTGAATTCTTAATGACTAAAGGGACTGTGCTAGGTCATTCAATATCTCAGCAAGGATTGCAGGTGGACAGAAACAAAATAGAAATCATCCAAAGGGTCCCACCTCCACAAAAGCAGAGAGATGTCAGGAATTTATTAGGTTAGTTGGATACTACCGAAGGTTCATAAAGGACTTCAGCAAGTTGGCCTCTACTTTGTTTGGGTTGTTGGCCAAAGATTCTGAGTTTATATGGTCAAAGAGCTGTCAAGAGGCCTTAGACATTCTAAAACGTAAGTTAAACACTGCAACAATTATTCGAGGCCCAAATTGGGCCCTCCCTTTTCATATTCATGTTGATGCCTCACACAAAGCCATAGGAGTAGCCTTATGTCAGGAAGAGGAGAAATTTCCGTGTGCCATCTATTTTGCCAGTAAGACCCTGTCAAAGGCTGAGCTAAATTATACTGTGACTGAAAAGGAACTTCTGGCTGTTGTGCATTTATTAAAGAATTTAGGCATTATATTACAGGCTATCAAACATTTGTGCATATTGACCATGCAGCAATCAAATATTTAATGAACAAACTAGATGTGAATGCTAGAATTATAATATGCTTGCTTTTATTAAAGCAGTTTGATCTAACTATTGTTCATAAGCCTAGTAAGGAAAATGTTGTTGCAAACTTTCTATATAGGATGAATCTGCCTGCAGCTGAAGAACGAATGTGTTATAGACATATTTGGGCACTTCAAACCAAAACTTATATTTCCATAAACTAAGGGCTCCTTAAGTCCCTAAAAGTGTTGTTTCACACCCTAAAGGATCATGGTCAACTGATTACATCATTTCCCAAAAGTTCCACCTGAAAAACTACTCAGAACTGACCAAAACTGGACCATACAGACTGCACCATGGGCAAGGTGTGATGCATACTGATAGCCTAACTAGCTAGGTGTGATGCATACTAAAATGGCCTTCTGTGGGGTGTGATGAGCGAGAATAGACAAATGGCAAAGACAATTTTCAAGGTGGATGATCATGGAATCTTACAAAAACATCTCCTGTGACACTTGCCTCTTTGAATTCGCCCAGGGATGAGTAAGAAATCATGAAATCTCCAAGTGGAACCAAGAACTATCAGTGGAATGACACTAATCAAAAACCCAGAGCTGACTCACCCTTGCAAGACATCTTTAAATGGATCCCTCATCTGAGAGATCTAGAGGCTGGAATTTTGTATTTTGTAACGAAGTGTTGTTGGTTTGTTGGTGAGAAGATACATTGCATTGTTGGGTGATTTTCTTGTTCATGAGGTGAAGAGGACTTCTACAACTGGGAGGATGATGCTGGATCAGACAGTTCGGTTGTAATCCTCTCTTACATTACTATTAATAAAGTTCTTTGAGTTTTCCTCCATATGATCTCGTATTTTTGAATCTTATTGTTTATAAATGAAATTGTATGGTCAATGTGTTTCTGATTCCGCATTGTTTATGATGTTTTAGATAGAGATTCTTTGATAGTTTGCTATTACTTTGACTCTACAGGTACTCTTTGAAGTGAGACAAGTAGGAGAGGAGTGGCAAATTCTATCAAAGAAAGCAGAAATCAAGTTAGGATCAAAGCGGAAGATCTAGGTTGGTCCTCTTTTCTTCTCTTCCATCTATCACACTTAAAGGAACTATTGAAAAGCTTTCATTGTTTGTTTAAGATAGCTATCCATCTTAGTGGGACTAGCAATTCGAATCAACACTAGTTTTCCCTGAAACAAAATGGTGACTCCACTGGGGACCGAATAGTTTGTTTTGTTTGTTTATTGTTTTCTTTATAAACTACAGACGTAGCCTGAAGTTATATAGCTAGCCTTCAAAACGCCTTTTCTATGCAATTGTGAAGTAGATAAACGCTGCTTTAGTCAATATTCAGGTTGGTTTATGAACTGAACATCTTACTTGCAAAGCATCCTAAGTGCCCTTGTGGTAGCTCAATACCTCATCAGATCCTACCCTTATGCTTTGTGTTTACTGTCCATAATTACTCAACCTAAATCATTGAAATTAGCTGCAAGTTTTGAACAAAAACCAAGCTCAGTTTCACTCCATGGCCCATCGCACTGTCTGTAACTATGCAACCTGGATGCATCGCACCTCCCATGTGTTGCAGGTGAGATGCATCCCTGTTTTCCTGTGTTGCAGGTGTGATGATTGAGTGAACTATTTTTCTTCTCTGAAATTTGGTTTTTTCTCTTTGCTTTCAGCTTTAGTCAGTAGTTTTGTTGTTCATGATTAGTACCTTCTTGTTGTAACTATCTTCCTCCACATTATTTCAGCCTCCATCAGTTAGGAATTGTCAATGTTTTTGTCTATTTGTCAATCATTTACAATCTTCCTTTGTTGAAAGTAGCTTAATTGAACTGTCGTTTTTGGTGCAAGTGTTGTAATTGTCATTCTGAATCAAAAGAAGAGTGTCGTAAAGTCTTCCTCTTCTAGATAGTTGATTGTAATTTTGTCATTGTACTTGATTTTGAAATTATCAATATTTCAAGTGTTGAAAACAGTTTCCAAATCGAAATTGAAAAGTGTCATATTAGTCTTCCTTTCGTTTTTTGAAAAGAAAAATTGTTAGTACTCTCGCTTTGAAAGAAAATAGTTTAGATTTGTACTTAGCTTTATTTTCATCATTCACACATTAAGAAAGTGGAAAACAAATACATGCATGTGCATCTGCATTTTGACTACTTGCGAAATTTGATTTAGGAAAGTGCATTTACTGTGTGCTCTATGCTCTCTACTGAAAGAAAATCATTATCTTCTTTCCTTTGTAGCTAAGATTTTCATTGTTAAAAGAACATAAGCAACTGTTTATCATTTTAGATTGCATATTTAGGAATTTCACATCTACATCATGCGGTGAACCTTGAAAGACAAACTTCTAAGCAAGATCAACTCTAAAATAAACCTCAATGAACATAAAAACATTTTGGAATCTAACGCAACACATCTAGAAGTCTAGGCTAGAGACATATTCCGACATCGTAAAACCTCGTAACTATTGTTTCATCGAAATTTGGGTGATTCCTCCTCTTTGATATGACAAGTTCCAGTATTGACTTGTGGTCCCCATACCATCGAGAATATATTGGGAGACAACAATAGGCAAATATCCTTTATCCTTAGGAAGTTGTGTCTACCGCCCTATCAATCGTAATGCACTGAACACAACATTCGGGAAGATTGACTGTCGTACATAAGTCCTTGGTAATTTCTCTATCATTTATCACTAAGGTCTTTTTTGTAGTTTTATGATCGATTTGGTAAACCCTCTATCCAGACTTCCAGAGCAGTCACTTTCGTTCCTTCTCGACTCCTTAAAAGAAAAGGTCCATCTAAGCACTTGTCACTTCAAGCTCATTAAAAATCGAAGGTGACTAGAGTCACCTTTAGCTTTTTCTCGACTCTTAAAAATTGAAAGATCAAGTTGCGTCAAAGCATCTTAAAATTTATTTTAAACAGAATAACATCCCTATTCCTACGTTTATCTGAGGTTGAGATAATGGAATCTACCAATCAAGGAATCCCCCTTGGAGGGAATCCTAGTCCTTTCTCCTCTTAGAGAGATATTGGTTCTCCATATATGGCTACATTGTCCCTTCCAAGAATCACAATCGGCCTGCCAGTCTGGCTTTTCTCGACCTCTAGTTCAAAACACCATAATTCCTCAACAATCTAATCAGCAACTATATGATACTGAGTTTACACCTTTGCCTTCTACTTCGTTTGTTTCTCCTTCCCCTTCTTGCTTTTCGCTTGGTGAAACTAGTGACACTAAAAACCAAGTAGCTGAGAATAAAAAGAAAGGGAAGGAAAAGAAGAAGAAGCCAGCTAAACAAGGAAACATCAATGCATCGTCTAGCGAAAATCCACACACTAAAGTTTCCAAACCAAAAACTCCATGCGCAAATTGCAAGGAGAACCATTACCATTGAGATTTCCCTTACATCCCACGGATCTTGAGAAAATGGTCTCCCCGGTTGCACCATTCAGTGTCATCAACCCCTGACAATCAGGTTGACAACGCACCATCAACTAGTGAAAATGAAGTCAATCGACACAAAGGAAAAGTTAGAGTTCCATGTAGGTTATGTGAAGGTGATCATACTCTTCATTGTTGTCCTTTTATGGACGAAGCCAAAAACATTTTGGATAACTATCCTACTTCACCGCAACAACTTCCACCTGGATACAAGAAACTCTTACCAAGTCCTTCGCTAGTTGAAAACCCGGTTGACATAACTCAATTGTCAATCGAACCACCTATCATTGAAAGTGAAACTTTTGAGTCCATACCAAATCAAAGTCAACTGGTTGAGATGGTAGTCGACCCAATCTTGCCTTCAGAAAATCCACCTTTAGATGAGATAGTTTCCAAAGAGGATGAGAACAACACCGTTCAAATTCTTTTTGTCGATATAGAGTCTAATGAACTTGGGGGCAATCCACCCATTCCTTCACAATAGGAAGATACCCCCCTAGTTCATGAAACTTATCTAGACATTTATCCGGTACCTCCTCCGAACATTCTAGTCATTTTCTTTGATTGGAATCAACTACCGAAACCTCACCTTCCATCTAATGCACCATTCCAAATCATAGTACAAGTTTACAAAATGATCATGTTTGGCACAATCATAGATGAAGGTGCTTTGGTGAGTATCCTTTCCTCAACTTCTTGGAAATCACTTCGTTCACCATCGCTTTTTCCTTGGACGTGATTATATATATAGCATGGAAGCCATTGTTTCCACATTCTTTCGAGTGATGTGTTTTCCACATGAAGGTAGACTGGTGCAACTTGTCAACCATCTTTCATTTCATAGTTCAAACACAGCTATAAATCAACCATCATCCCTAAATGGTATCTTCACATCAAAAATGTCTCTTCCATCTTCATCCCATCCACCTAATTACCGCGAGTAGTTCGGTGAGTGTGATGAAGATTAGGGGGCATGCACCCTAGTCTGCTTCGGCAAGCAAACCCAGAGGAAAAGAGAGATTTTCTTGAAAGGTCATAATACTTGGACCAAATAACATTCCCATATAGGTTATGTGATTAGTCTGATGTGATTATTTCCTTTGTACGATTGTGAAGCTTACAACATTCATCTTCATACGTTATGTGATTGGGGCTCACAGCAATCACCTTCGTCCATTTCAATGGGCAAAGAAAAGGAAGATTTTTTGTCAATTGATAGAAACAATCTTGCTTAACTGCAGGAACTTCCATTTGGTAACCTAGAAACTCTCCTTTTACTGAAAGACCTGGTGGAATGCAAACCTTTGCATGCAAGTGAAAAACGACCTTTGATTTTCTTAGTTTGTAGGTTCTTAACCCTTTAACCTCGTAGCTCGGTCTTTTCTAGCTTACATAAAAGGGTCATGAGCACATGTTATAGTAGTGATCAAGCTCATTAAAAAATAAATATACCAAGAGACATTATCAAAAGACTAGTACAAGAAATGTTCTCGCAAGGTTCAAGCTCATTAAAAAATCAACCTGCACTGAGAAAATGTTGGCACAAAGTTCAATCTCATTAAAAAATAAACCGCCTCTGGTAAATAACCTTTGTGATCACTTTGTTATCTGCCCTTCTTGAACTTTGGTTGTGTTCCTTCCGTCACCTCCATTTCATTCAACCGACCATATGCTTCCACTCCATTGTTTACCCTTTTGAGGAACATCTATGATGAGTGATTCTGATTGCCACCCTCTTCACACTGCCATGTTTTGAGAAGTTCCAAACTTACCTGGAACTAGCTGCTACCCAGAAATATCACTCATTCCTAAAAAACGAGCCTCTTTTAAACTCTTTTTAGACTCATTAAATATAAAAATATTGTCGAGCTATTGGCCTTCCTAGCTCGTTAAAGTAAGAGGAACGCTATCCCTCTCACATATTTTAATCTTTTTGGATTTGATGGTGTTATCTCAAAGTCAGACCCTGGAAGGCTGCAGACCAGGAAGACTTTGAGTAACTATTTCAAACCTGCTTTAGGCTGAGGCTTAGCCTCCCCAACTAGAGAGGGCTCTCTCAAAGGATAATTTATCTTTGATTATTATAAAGATGGCTAACTCTTGTGAAACAAAGGTAAAATATGAGTGGTGGAAACACAACTATAAGGTATCCATTGGGCTTATGGAGTCAAATCAGTTTCAGAATAATAATGACATCAACCTTACATAAAAGTCAGGGCATTTGGAATTCAACTATTCAGAGCATACCCAAAACATATAGAACAACACAGTCTATAAATATGTGAAGGAAATTAGAACACTGTCAGTGATTTCTAAGTAATCACAAATCTATACCACTGCAAACACTGAATAGAGGATAATGCACAACATTCTGAACAATAAAATCTTTCTGATTCCTGAGAAGTAAGATCAAGCCCTGTATTACTAAAATAGAGTCATATACATAGCACAATAGCAGAGCTTTTTTCACTAAATTTCCAACCCCTGTTACATTTCCTTTTCTTCTATATATAATCTCCTATTCTACCTAACTGAGATTCCTCCTTAAACATTAGGGGAACTCGAGAACTTCTTCTAATGACACCTGTTTAACTTTTAATTGCTTATTCAATGTAACAAACTTTAACTAGACCTTCTAGATATCTAAATCAAGTAGGACTCTAATTCCATAACAACTTTGGTCTATGATCATCCTCATTCTTTGACACCTAGTTCCCTTCTAGTTTGGTTGTGATGGATCTTTAAGGCTCCATGCTGGTCTTCGTTGTCACTTCTTTTCCATATCCATGATATATAGGAAACTATCCTTGTTTATCGGCCTTTGATTTTCCATAAGATGTTCGGATCCAACAAATTATATCCTTTATCTTGTAGTCACCCAAAAATGGAGCAGACTACCACGTGTTGGATGTGTTATCACTTGTTTTCATGCGTGAAAGCCAAAATTCTTGCAAATTGTTTCACATATCCTGCAGTGTGGTAAATATGCTCACTTAATGGCAAAAATCTAAAGTTGGATTCGAATATATATTATCTCCACCAGTCTTGCCCTCGTTGAACCTTAAACAGCTTTATCTGATGCCTTTCATACCTTGTAAACATTCCCCTTTCAAAATTCCCGCTCATATTCCAAAACCGGTTAATTTGAAATAGACTGTTTAGCTTCAGCAGTTTCGTAGCGCGCTATGAAACTGCTGAGCTTTAGTCATTACCTTCAGCAGTTTCGTAGCGCACTACAAAACTGCTGAGTTGTTTTAAAAGCCACAGTTTCAACCCAAAACTTTATTAGTTGAGCACTTTTGCTGTTAGAACATGCTTGCAATTGTTTCAAGACCTTCCAAAACTGAATGGGATGTTTGATTTTCAAGAAGGATTATACGAAAGCAAAATCATCAAAACTTTGAGACATAGCCTTACTTGTAGTGATATTTCTTCATGGAGATTCTTTTTGCTGGCTCAACTGCATCCTTAAATCTTCTATTTGTCTCTTCATGACTCTGATTCTAGACCTGAGGTTTTTATTGACTTTTCTGATAAATTGAGCCTCCTTTATAGCAAGAACTGTCCAGGTAAGGAATTGAACATTACAATCAACCACCTCGGGAATTTTAAATGTTTGGTCTTGGTTGAGGGGAAAGTACCCCTAGGGTCCTTTGGGTTGAGACTCTACCAAACTGAAAATTGCTTATTCAAAGAAACACACACACAGCCATTATCTTTACTATAAGCAAATTCTAATGTTTAGGGTACGTACCTAACGTCCTACGTTCGAGAAGGCCTTTAGGGTCCAAACCCTTCTTGGAGTTCCCTTCTTCTTCTTTGACCTGTAAAACAAACAAATCAAAGAACACAACAGTACATGGACAAATACTTATATGAAAACCATCTTCATGCTATAAAGTTAGTTATAAAAATCTTTAAGTAACTACTTGCATAAGAATTCAAGACAAGAATCTCATAAGCATAAAGAAAGATTGTTTCGGGAACCAAGACGTGTTTCTTTATATAAAGGCAAGTAAAGTACATATAACGGAAAGATTTCACCTGAAACACCTTCAGCAGGCTCCAAGCAAAGCTTCCTCCCAGATTCGTTCCAGCCTCAAGCCTCCAACAAGAGCTCCTTCCAAGTCTTACTCAATGGTGATATAAAGGATGAATGATCACCAATACACATGGAAACAAGGGTTTCCTATGCAAAATGGGGGAAGTGCAGAAGGCACCAAGGACTTCAGACCTGGTCTAAGGGGAAAATCTCAGCATAATAATCTTGCTCTTCTTTTCTCTCTCCCTTAGGCCTTCCCTTTGATGTCTTTTTATACCATCTCCAAAGTAGTTTTTTAGTTAGGAGTTGGTTGGGAACAGTTGGGCCACGGGCACTAACAGGTGATCAGCAGGTAAAACCCGCGATCTCCACCCGAAAATGAGGAATTATTTATTTTTTTAAGTGTTTTAATACATACACGCGGGTTGGGTATACACAGACCCGCGTGTACACGCGTTTAACTCAGGGCAATGTCGCGTATATGGAATAAAACATTGTTTTTTAAATTTTAGGACCAGGTCTGGAAGGAGAGGTTGCCCTAGGCCATGAGTGCAGCATCACAAACCATAAGAGTGAGATTTGGAGCTATAACAGATGCCCCCTAATGTATGAGGTCAGAAGGGGAACATGATGGCCGAAATATATTATGTAAGAACATGGAAAGGAAGTCTTGTCAAAAAACCGAGGAGGACTTCACCGGAATTCAACCTGCCAAGCCACCAAAAGGAGATCAGAAAGAAACACTGTCTGAGGCGAGCATACCCATGCTCAAAAAAACTAAAGCATGTCCGCATATCAAGTACAAGCGGATCCACTAAGTATACAAGTATAAATGACTGGAAGATACATAATGGATCATCTGATCATAAGAAGCAAGTACATGTCTGAATATCACATATAAGACTGTCAATGATGCTGAAAGATGCAACGGATCACTGATATCAAAGACTGATCCCAAAAGGTACCAAATGAACATGATGGAATAGGATGGTACTACACTGCAAACTCAGGTGCCAGCATATAGCATGTCGCCGTGACTGACTGCAACATATAAGGTGGAGTGGTATCAACTAGCAGCAACAGGAGCAACTGTCAAGTGAACCAATGAATGCTGATACAACCTGAGGTCTTCACCGACCGCCGTGGTACATTTCTACACCATGGGAATAAATGATCTGAAGTCGACCATGTGAGAAATCGTTTGATTACCGGTCATTGATGTATACCGTTAACAAACGCGAGACTACTCACCGATAATGATAATGAGCGTCAAGGTACCCAGTACAATCTAACAAGTGTGAATAGATGAGCTGAAGTCGAACACCTGTAAGAATCTATCGATCAGGAGACAATGATGGTTTCCCACTGTCGATAGCGAAGGATCTGCCACTAATGACTGCAAACCCCAAGGTACTGCCAAATGGACTCTAGATCTTTGCCCCAGAGCAATGAGTCGGAGTCGATAGGGAAAGATCCGCTAGAAGGAAGGCATTAAGGCATCCTCCATCAATCTAGCACGAGTGTAACCCGTAGGCCAATAATGTGGAAGGAATCAGATGAAAAAGATGTAGTAACCCAACCGAAGTACGTTTCCGGCGTACACAAGATGTGGCTAGCGCACGGCAGAAACCCTCTGAACCAACCAATAATGAAAGCTGACACAGAGGCGAGGTATCCACCAATAGGGTCAAATGGAAACCAAGGTACTGCACGAATCCCAATGTGTGATAATGTATGCTGACGTCGAACACAAGGGAAACCACTCAGTCAAAGACCCATGATACTGATCGATGCTGAGCACAAGGTGACCTATCAATAATGAAAATAGGGCCAGGGTGCAGCTCTAGGCCTGTCCTCAGAGCAAGGTGTCGTCGTCGATAAGGACAAGACCCGCCAGCAAGAAGTCAATGGGTACCTTCTCAAACCGGCACGAGTAAAGGACCAATATAACTGATGTGATGATAGACATGATACTGACAACCAAGGATGGCCGACTGAAAATGAGTCAAGAGACACCGCAGAAAGTCTGACTCAGGCTAACTTCCCTTGAACAAAAGCATGACTCAATGTGACTATGTGGCAGCATATGATGACTCTGTATAAGTTCGCCATGCAGAAGGCACGAACGAACCCTCCATATGATTGGAAGAGATAACCAATCGGGGGAGAACTGACTCAATAACAAGGTTATGGCATACCTAAGTCAAACTAAATCCCACCCATGCGGAGGAGACTTTGTTTTGAGTGCTTTGTTCAAGGGCGACACGACTGACTCTAGCTGCCAACAATAAATGGAAATAATGTCCCTGTTCCCACTATTTTTTGGAATATTTAATTTTTTTGTCTTTTTCTGTTAAGCCGGAAAAAGAATAAAAGAATGCTATGGTACAGTGGAAAGAACAAGTGTCGGTGAAACAGATGATCTAGTTCCTGGGGAAGGAACGTTCCTATGCTCAATGTAGGGAGGTGAAAACTGGTCAGTGACACTCAGAGGTATGTTCCTTCCACGGATCAAGGTATGTCAAGCTGCAGAAGTCAAAGGTATGCAAGGTTGATTTTGCAGACGTCATGGTCAAAATTTGGTTTAAACACGAGTCCAAGTGAAGCCGGCTCTAGGCCAAAAGGTGCAAATGGTCAACATGCAATGCAGAAGTACAACTCAACACACATAGGAGCCTCTAGGTTATAAAGCCAGAACGAAGCGAAGAAGAAAAGAGGAATGAGTCTTCAACGCATAAGTCATGGCGGGACTACAGAGGACTCCCGAGCCTAGGGATGAAAAATCAGCATGAATGCCAAGCGACAAAAAGGTACTAACTAGGGCACCCATGATAAGGTAGGCTCTACCACACAAGTCATGATACTTCTAAGCAATGAGAAGGTTCCGCACCATAACTTGGTGGGGTCGATCCTAAGGCAAAATGGAAAAGGAAACTGATAAGTGCACAATGCAGGTGGAAAAACCTAACCTATATGCCAGTTTCGAGAACCAATACCTGTCAGAACGAACCAACCATAAACTTCCAAAGGAGAAATCTTCCAAGTTCTGTAAACATAAATAGGAACACTAGACGAGAAGTTAATGCATCCCACATATAAACTTCATATAAGATCTTGTGTTATAGAATACAAAACTTGAAAATGCGTACCTCATATGAACAATATGGTACAGGGAACCACGCAGCCTTGCGGCTTACGCATAATAGTTCTGGTGAACAAACCCCTTGCAGGGCTCAGGCCAAGGACTCCTTTGGTAGTCATAACTCATGGCTTCAAAGAGTTCCTCCTGTGAAGGCAAAACAAAATCTGAGAAATCATGAGAACTACAAGGATCAAAAGAGGGAATTAAAGGGTCCCATGTTCCTATAGGAAGAATCTCTCCGGGACCAAATCCCAAGAAGGAGAATAATAAGTCAAAGGATCCTTCTTAGAAGCAATTGAACATTGAGGACTCAATGCCACATAATTCACCCGTGGCGGGGTAGAGTCTACTTGAACACTTGGAACAAACCAAGGGGCATTCTGCAGTAAAGTCGAATTAGGGTGGTGATTATCAGATGCAAGCTTATCAATAGTGACAATATTCCCATTATGAGGAAAGCACATTACTCGAAAGAGTGAAGACACCACAACATTCATAGCATAGACATAATCATGCCCAAGTAGGATATTAAAGTCTAAAGGGCTATCAACTACCATCATATCGATTAAGACAGTCTTCCCACCTAAAGTGATAGGCAATTGAGGAAGAACACCCATAGATTCACCAGGTCTTCTATCATAGGCTAACAACTGACTCTGAGCTGTCAACAACTTTGGGGAACCCAAAGCTTTCCAAGTCAAAGAGGATATAATGCTTGTAGAGGATCCTTCATCCACCATACATCGATAGACATTTGTGGAATTAACTCTGACCTTTATTTGGAAAGGTGCAGCGGAAGGAAGACGAGGCTCAACAAGACTATCCCAATTAAAGGAAACACTCTTAGAACTTGGAGGGGGAACATTCGAAGAAACCAGAATGCCCCCTATACTAGAAGACTCTGTACTAGAGATCAAACAGACTCTTTTGTTAGGCACTTCACCCCCCAAGAGAGGAGTGTAATCAGCCAGCGATTGCACTGGCTCTATCACATTTTCAACCGATGGTTGATGGGATTGATGAGAAACCATGTCAGGTTCAGGAGTAGAAGTACTTTCAGACTCGGACCGAACCCTTTGAACCTCTGGAATACCAGGGCATAAATGAGTAAGATGGTCTCCCTTGCATATCTTACAAGGGAACTTAGGTTTAAAACTTCGACGTCTAGGTTTCTTATCAACCTCCATTCCGCCAACATGACTAGCAGTGGTTTGCGGAGAGTCCTGAACATGACTTGCAGAGGTCGGTGAATCTTTGCTAGTATGACTCGCATTGACTAGACTCATGCCCCCAGCATGACTTGCAGCGGCTGAAGACTCATCTCCAACATGACTCGCAGAGGTTGAAGATGAAGTGCTAGTATGACTTGCAGTGACTAAACTTGCGCCCCCAGCATGACTTGCAGCGGCTGAAGACTCATCTTCAACATGACTCGCAGAGGTTGATGATGAAGTGCTAGTGTGACTCGCAGTGACTAGACTTGTGCCCCCAGCATGACTAGCAGTGGCTGAAGGCTCATCTCCAACATGACTCACAGAGGTTGAAGATGAAGTGATAGACTTATTCTTCTTCTTTGACTTCCTTTTTCTCCTTTTTTTAGATTTCTTGTTACAAGAAGGAGGAGAAGAAGGAATCCCATATTTCTCTTTGAAAGAAGATGAACAATTAGCACCCATGTGATGCCCTTGAAATAAAGCATTCAACTGAGAGGCTTCAAGAGCATTTGGAATATTCGGAGTGGACCACAGCCAAACGGGTAGTCCAACATTCAACACAGGAATATTCAAAGTAGCCATCAATGGAGTACCAACGTTTCTAAAGAAAGGAAAAGCACAAGGATCCCCTTTTGGGAGGGTACCTTGGTTGGTTTCCACATGAATATTAGCCATATCTAACTGATCCAAAGACCCTTTCCCTTGCGGGAATATAGAAATAACTCTTCAAAGAATATGGGTAAGAAACCAAAATCTTTGCCCTTGAGGAGGCAACTCCACAACTTCTGAAAGAATAACCAAAAGCCTTTCAAGATCGGTAGAGTGGTAAGTCGGTCACTCAGAACACAAAGTCCAAACGTGACTAGACAAAAATACCTAAAGCCAACTATATACAAGGAACAAAGAGCACACACTATAAAGTCCCTAAAGAACCAGCCAGTCAAACAACTTCCGAGTATTTCCGCTCCGGGTGATGAGGACCGGACACCAAAATACAAGAAAGTGGAGTCAGGGGCCTTCCGAAGATAGTCTGGGATAATGACGGCCTAGTCCTATCAGTGAAGGTAACAGAGGAAGTTACGCTGACCTCCTAACAACAGCCTGCACCGGTGCAAGCCCCCAAGCTTCGCAAGGGTGCCCTCCAGTAGTACTGTCGAGAGTGATGCAACGTCAACCTCAAGTGCCACGGGATTCCCCTCCGCAGCCACCTGTGTAGATCCCTAGGAGAGGCAAATATGGATACCAACTCGTCGCAGAAGCCAGGCGGAACAGTCGTGAGGTAAGTTCGGACAAGTAGGAGAGGGGGTATCTCTCTTCCCTGTCTTCACAGACCCTCGTGCTTAACTCCCAGATCCAGAGCTTTCCTGGTCTTCCTAACGCTATTGGATTTTCTCTCGTTATTCAGACTCCTACGTTTGACGTTTATATGGCCTTGGAGAGTTAACTCTCCACTCGCCTAATCCAAGGCCCTAAAATCCTAAACTTGTTGGTGTAACTGACTAAAACAAAAAGTTCTAGTGGATTTTAATTAGCGCTTGATTTTATTAGGCTGTTCTTTAAGTCACAAGGTCACGGAAGTGAAACTAGTAGTGTTTTTTGACGCAAAAAGAAATTAATAAAACTTAGCTACATGCATATGCACTTTTGTTTTCGATGAAGAGCAATTTCTATAGGGTTCAGAGGTACTTCAAATAAAACAAAGTTTTTTGCTTTCTTTTCAAACTCCACACTCACAAAAGCTAACAAAGCTATGTATGCATAAAAAGGGATGCAAATCTATCCTAATGCAACAACTATATGTGAATGCAAGATTTTAAGACTACTCTGCAAACAAAGAAGGAAAGTTGCTCACTTATCAAATTTGTCTTGCCACTAAAATGCTTAGATAGAATATGATGTGCTACCAATCATTTCGTCCAAACAATAAAAATAAGTTCTAAGATAAATATAAAGCACTTTCACTTCGCAAAAAAGGAAATCAAATGAAAAGCAAGTTTAAGAAAGCGAAACTTAAAACTTTCAAAAGATTTTCTTTCAAACAACAAGCAAAGAAGTCTTTTTCAAAGAATGCTCTCAAAAACACTGACACCAATGATTGATGAATAGGCAACCAAACACTTTTGTGAATTGACACCTTTCAAATGATGAAAACCCAACAAAAATAAATGTGTTTGAAATCGCTCTTGACAATCAAAAGCAGCAATGAAAGTCCAAGAGATCAAAAGACAAGTTTCAAGAAAATGGTAACAAACAACTTTCCCGAAACAAAGGAGCAAATGGTCACAAAAATGGTTTCGTTAAGCAAACAAAAGGGTCACCAAAAAAAAATGAACACAAAGATTGAATCCAATCTTCCTATTCTGCCAAAACAGAGCAGTCAAGATTCTTAACAAGAAATCTTGTGTGTCAAAAAAAATGACGCTTGCAATCAACGAAAACAAGACTAATACTCCTTATAATTAGAGAGAGTTCAGAACAAGATGCCCCCTGTTAAACAGAGGACTGTTACTGGAAAATGACTGCTTCAAACTGACCCAAACCACCAGACAGACATTTAGCAAAAAGAAAATTTATAAATCCTGAAAATTATGTAATATACGCGCCTGCAGTGATGTGCAGAATGCGTGTACACCCGACTGTAACTGAGGAAACCTGCGTATACGCGGGTTCACTTAGTTCAACTTGTGTATATACGCTTCTGTAATCTAGAAAAATAACGTATCTGAAGATTCTCAAGAAAAATAAAAAAACACAGATTGAAAAAACTGGAAAAGCTTAGAGTTCAAGAACAGATCAGACAGTCAGAGCCAGCAAACAGAGGGGCTGAGCCTTGATTGGCTTGAAGATACCCAAACTAGGAACAACAAGAGTGTTTTCCCCAGTGGAGTCGCCAATTCTGGTTGAGGGGAAAGTACCCCTAGGGTCCTTTTGGTTGAGACTCTACCAGACTGAAAATTGCTTATTCAAAGAAACACACACACAACCATTATCTTTACTATAAGCAAATTCTAATGTTTAGGGTACGTACCTAAGGTCCTACATTCGAGAAGGCCTTTAGGGTCCAAACCCTTATTGGAGTTCCCTTCTTCTTCTCTGACCTATAAAACAAACAAATCAAAGAACACAACAGTACATGGACAAATACTTATATGAAAACCATATTCATGCTATAAAGTTAGTTATAAAAATCTTTAAGTAACTACTTGCATAAGAATTCAAGACAAGAATCTCATAAGCATAAAGAAAGATTGTTTCGGGAACCAAGACGTGTTTCTTTATATAAAGGCAAGTAAAGTACATATAACGGAAAGATTTCACCTGAAACACCTTCAGCAGGCTCCAAGAAAAGCTTCCTCCTGGATTCGTTCCAGCCTCAAGCCTCCAACAAGAGCTCCTTCCAAGTCTTACTCAATGCTGATATAAAGGATGAATGATCACCAATACACATGGAAACAAGGGTTTCCTATGCAAAATGGGGGAAGTGCAGAAGGCACCAAGGACTTCAGACCTGGTCTAAGGGGAAAATCTCAGCATAATAATCTTGCTCTTCTTTTCTCTCTCCCTTAGGCCTTCCCTTTGATGTCTTTTTATACCATCTCCAAAGTAGTTTTTTAGTCAGGAGTTGGTTGGGAACAGTTGGGCCACAGGCACTAACAGGCGATTGCCAGGTAAAACCCGCGATCTCCGCCCAAAAATGAGGAATTATTTATTTTTTTAAGTGGTTTAATACATACACGCGGGTTGGGTATACACACACCCGTGTGTACACGCATTTAACTCAGGGCAATGTCGCGTATAGGGAATAAAACACAGTTTTTTAAATTTTAGGACCAGGTCTGGAAGGAGGGGTTGCCCTAGGCCATGAGTGCAGCATCACAAACCATAAGAGTGAGATTTGGAGCTATAACAGGTCTTCCCACCGAGCTTGCATTTGGTTGAAATAAGCTTCCTTAACTGCAAATTTTCTAGCGGTTTTCTTCAATCTAGAAATTTCCAGGTTTGCTAATCCCAATTTCTTCTTTAACTCTTCCACATTATCTTCTTCCTGAGTGGCATGTAAAGTACATATAACGGAAAGATTTCACCTGAAACACCTTCAGCAGGCTCCAAGCAAAGCTTCCTCCCAGATTCGTTCCAGCCTCAAGCCTCCAACAAGAGCTCCTTCCAAGTCTTACTCAATGCTGATATAAAGGATGAATGATCACCAATACACATGGAAACAAGGGTTTCCTATGCAAAATGGGGAAAGTGCAGAAGGCACCAAGGACTTCAGACCTGGTCTAAGGGGAAAATCTCAGCATAATAATCTTGCTCTTCTTTTCTCTCTCCCTTAGGCCTTCCCTTTGATGTCTTTTTATACCATCTCCAAAGTTGTTTTTTAGTCAGGAGTTGGTTGGGAACAGTTGGGCCACGGGCACTAACAGGTGATCACCAGGTAAAACCCGCGATCTCCGCCCGAAAATGAGGAATTATTTATTTTTTTAAGTGTTTTAATACATACACGCGGGTTGGGTATACACAGACCCGCGTGTACACGCGTTTAACTCAGGGCAATGTCGCGTATAGGGAATAAAACACTGTTTTTTAAATTTTAGGACCAGGTCTGGAAGGAGGGGTTGCCCTAGGCCATGAGTGCAGCATCACAAACCATAAGAGTGAGATTTGGAGCTATAACAGGTCTTCCCACCGAGCTTGCATTTGGTTGAAATAAGCTTCCTTAACTGCAAATTTTCTAGCGGTTTTCTTCAATCTAGAAATTTCCAGGTTTGCTAATCCCAATTTCTTCTTTAACTCTTCCACATTATCTTCTTCCTGAGTGGCAATTGCTTTGCCTTTATCCCTTTTTTCATGAGGCCGTGTCTCCTCCCCTGTTTCATCTACCCTTGGTGGTAATTGCTGTACTTGTTTGAATTTCCTCGTTATGGTTCTCTCGGGTTTGAAAACAAATTGTTCAACTTGCTCATCAAATTTTAGTTTCTTCGATGCTCCAACTTTCTTAGCTGTCTCTTTATCTGACTCGATCAACACAGCTTGAACTAAAGGGGACTCTTCAATGTCAATGGCTTGCAATAAGTCATTTAAATCTCCTTTTGACACAGGACTTTCTTCAATAGCCATTGACTTACCCTTTTCTTTTGCCACCTGACTTCTAGTCCTTCTTCTTTGAACTCCTTCTCTGGCGCTTGATTCATGTACAGTTTCTTTAATTGACTGCTGGGGTGTATCCTGAATAATCAGTGGCTTGGTAGACTCTCCAATTTGTTTCCTTGCCTTTAACTTTGAAACCCTCTTGGCTCTTGCTTCTGCTTGAGGACTGGTTGTTGTTGAAGGTTCTTTGGCCGCTAGAGGGCTGAGACCGGTCTTGCTCTGGAAACCAGACATGAATATGAATGTGTCCTAGTCTCTGCCTATCTTCTAGAGTTCATGCAGAACCATTAACTTAACCAAACCATGGTGGAATAGTGAAGTCTCACAGGCTTCCTTTCTCAGTTGTACCTTATCACACATTTTACTTAAGCTGCGGAACAAGTAAAAAGGTAGATCAATAGATGTTTTCCCTGTAAGATGCAACAACAGTTTAAAGTGGTATGAATACACTTTGTTATATCTCCCTTCACAAGTCAGATACTTCTGTATACAAGTAAGCAACTGAGCATATGATTCTTTAACACAACGTCTAGGAATAGACTTGCTCAAATCTGAGTTAATGAACTGCTGCTTTAGAAATTCTTTGCAGGGGTTCATGTCAAATTTGAAATTCTTGAACCAATTTTCTTGTCCTCTTGGTATTTCTGTAACTATAGCTATCATGTCTGGTGATACCGGCAATTCCAACATACCAACCTTTGAGTTTAGCCCTGTGAAATTTAGCGCAAATTCCTTAGTCACTTGTGCATGTCCTCCCTAGAGCTTCTTGCAAAAATTCCAACATCCAGCTTGTTTAAATGCCTGTTCTATCTCTTTGTTCTTCAAGGTTATGTCCAAACCCTCAAGCTCGTTCCTCAGACATTTTCCTGATCTATGATCTTTCCTTTCTGCTGATCCTTCCATGAAGATTCAGTGACCTGTAGGCTGGAAACGCTCGTGATGCTCAAACTCCAAACTCTGCCTCTATGAATGGCTGCCTCGCTTGATAGCTGCCTCGTTTGATAACTGCCTCACTTGAATGACAATGTTTTCAATGACAAATCTAGTAGATTTGTCTCTCATGCAAGGCCTATAATCATCATTAAAACCGAGCATACTTGGCCTTTTTTGGGAACTTGTGTTTCGTGTGTACCAATGTACCTGGTGATTGCAATGATGAAGGTAAACGGTTGGAGATGATGTATGGAGTGCCTAACTGACAATGAATGACCTGTAGGCATAAGTTAATTTGATAGATTTGACATTTGGGAAAGATTCGCTGCGGAATGCATGAATCCCCGATTTCGCAGCGCTGTCAGTGTAATATTTGAATAATGCACTGCGAAATTACCTAAAACCTATCGCACTACGAAAACACCTAAAGGACTTTCGCTCTGCGTAATCACCTAATGGGCCGTTTGCACTGCGTAATCACCTAATGGACCTTTGCGCTGCGAAACTGCTAAAAGATTAATGCACCGTGAAAATACCTCAGAATGATTACATGCTTTACACGATCACCCAAAAAGGTTGTATGGTACATAAATGAAACTGACACATGGCTATGGGATCAGTGATGCATGATGCTGACCAAAAATAGATGGGAATGAGTGCTTGATTTAAGACCTCCTAAGACTCAGACTCTAAGGAAAATGAAAACAAGACTAACACTAACCTTTATCATCAAGCTAGCATGGGAAATTTTGGTATTAGCATTCTTAAGTGATAACAGATGGATTATTAAACAAAAATATCAAGCAGTTGTCTTTGTCGGCTCGTTAAAACTATTGAAAAGTCATCCCTTTCGTATTATTTTACACTTTTTCAGACTTAAGGCATTATGCCATGAAAAAGGACAGTTGGAGTCTCCTTCTCATCCATTTTCAAACTCTTTAAATGTGAGAAGGACCGAGTTATATTTGTCATTAAACTCGTTAAAAAAATAGTGACAAACTTGTCCAGCCAGACAAGAACAAGTCTCACTGACACTAGGCTCACTAAACACAAAGTGACAAGTTTGCCCGAAGGGAAAATTATAGACCAAGCATATGTTATCCTCCTCAAGCTTGTCAAAAATAAAGAGGTACTAGTCAGCAATGACTAGGGAAAAATGGGAAGAAAACCTGAAGAACTCTATTGGTAGCAAGTCACTCTTGAACATGATGCTTTCACTCCATCACCGCAATTGAGTTGGGTTGGGTTTTTCCGTTCACCGTCACCATTGGTCCGTTGTGCCATCCATGGGGTTTATGCTACCATTCCATATCAGTGTCTCCAATATGTTCAAGAGAAGTCATTCATAGAATTCACCATCCAGCAAATGCCTCATCCACTGCATTACATCCACGCTTCATTTTTCATGGCCGCCATTCCCGAACCTTATATCATCATATCATTTTCACCTCCACAAAAATCATTTGCTCTGTTTCGCATCGTAGATGTGGGATACATCAAGGCCCTCCTATGATAGGTCACTTCTTTTCGACATCAGCTCATTATCCAAGAAGTTGACTTAGAAACAACGCTTTCAATACTTTGAAGCTTGCATGCCTCAATGACAAGCTTCTCACTTTTGGAGACAGGTTTACATCAATGACCTTCGACTGAAAGACTTTGTGTGGTATTCAACATTGGCTCATATATTCACACCACGTGAATTGTACTGTAGTACCTTAAGGGTCATCATCATTATCAGTGATTCCTCTCACGTCTGTTAACATCTCACATTATTGGCTGGTAATCAGAAAATGTCTTTCCATGTTCGACTTTAGAACATCTTTTCACATGGATCAACTTGTACATCGGGCAAGGATTAGACGAGTTTTCAAGACCCCAGATCTAGTTTCATCCATCTAGGTTGCAATATATTCAGGAAAATAAAGACATCAATTGTACACAGAAGCTACACAGATAGTCATCTAAACTGGGGAAGATGACTCTTCATGCGAAGAATCAGCAATCTACAACAATAAACAATTGTTTGTCCTATGTACATGAAAATGAATTTATAAAGCTGAGCATGGGAATGCCCGCCTCAGCTAGATCATGAAAGCAATATGATGATGATGTATTGTCTTGTATCTTATACAAGTCACCTTCCAATTCGAATACCTCGAATCCTCATGAATAAAGCATTTCACTCGACATCAGAAGATTTATGACCTCATGCTTTAGGGGGCAGTTGTTATAGACATATTTCGGCACTGCAACCCCAAACTCATATGTCCATCAACTAAGGGCTCCTTAAGTCCCTAAAAGTGTTTTTTCACACCCTAAAGGATCATGGTCAACTGATTACATCATTTCCCAAAAGTTCCACCTAAAAATCTACTCAGAACTGGCCAAAACTGGACCATACAGACTACTGCATGGGCAAGATGTGATGCATACTCACTGCCTAACTAGCCAGGTGTGATGCATACTCAAATGGTCTTCTATGGGGTGCGATGAGCAAGAATAGACAAATGGCAGAGACATTTTTCAAGGTGGATGATCATGGAATCTTCCATAAACTTCTCCTGTGACACTTGCCTCTCTGAATTCGCCTAGGGATGAGTAAGAGATCATGAAATCTCCAAATGGAACCAAGAACTATGAGTGGAATTACACTAATCAAAAACCCAGAGCTGACTCACACCCTTGCAATACATCTATAAATGGATCCCTCATATGAGAGATCTAGAGGCTGTAATTTTGTATTTTGTAAGGAAGTGATGTTGATTTGTTGGTGAGAAGAGACATTTCATTGTTGGGTGATTTTCTTGTTCATGAGGTGAAGAGGGATTCTACAACTGGGAGGATGATGTTGGATCAGACAGCTAGGTTGTAATCCTCTCTTACATTACTATTAATAAATTTCTTTGAGTTTTCCTCCATATGATATCGTATTTTTGAATCTTATTGTTTATAAATGCAATTGTATGGTCAATGTGTTTCTGATTCTGCATTTTTTATGATGTTTTAGATAGAGATTCTTTGATATTTTGGTGTTACTTTGACTCTACAGGTACTCTTTGAAGAGGGACAAGTAGGAGAGGAGTGGCAAATTCTATCAAAGAAAGGAGAAATCAAGCTAGGATCAAAGCGGATGATCCAGGTTGGTCCTCTTTTCTTCTCTTCCATCTATCACACTTAAACGAACTCTTGAAAAGCTTTCATTGTTTGCTTCTAAGATAGCTACACGTCTTAGTGGGACTAGCAGTTTGAATCAACACTAGTTTTCCGTGAAATAGAATGGTGGATGACCAGTTACCAAACAAGCATTTGTTTGCTATTTCAGTTCTCTACCCATGGTTTGCTAACATAGTAAACTATTTGGTATCAGCATAGTTCCCACCAAATTTTCCCTCCAAAGAAAAGAGAAAGATAGTCAAGAAAAGCACCCACCTCACCTGGATTGGGGGCAATCTGTTCAAACCTGGCCAAGATCAAATCTTGAAAAGGTGTGTAATGGAAGAGGAAGTCTTTAACATCCTTCTGACCTGTCATGATGGACCTTGTGGAGGTCACTTTGCAGCAAAGAGGACAACATTCAAAGTGTTGCAAGTAGGCTATTATTGGCCTAATCTTCATCAGAATGTGAAAAACTACATTAGTTAGTGTGATTGGTGCTAGATGGTGGGAAATCCTACTCCAAGAGATGAAATGCCGCTACAACCTCAAGTGACTTTTGAGCCATATGACAAGTAGTGCATGGACTTCATTTGGCCTATTGACCCTCCTTCAAAGCAAAAGCAGTACATTATTGTGTGCACTAACTACTTGACTAAGTGGGTTGAAACCAAGGCGATTAAGGTAGCAATAGAAGTGAAGGTCGCTGAGTGCCGAAGGGAGAATGTATTCTACAAATTTGGGTACCCTAAAGAGCTAGTCAGAGACCAAGGCAGATAGTTTACCTCCAACATGATTGAAGAACTACTGAGCCATCACAAAATCAAGCATAGGACCTCCACTCCTTATCATCCACAAGCTAATGGGCAAGTGGAGGTGACAAACAGGGCACTGGAGAGCATCTTAACCAAGGTAGTGAGTAGCAGTAGAAAGGATTGGGAAGAGAGACTAGTTGAGGCCACCTGGGCCTATAATACAACATGGAAGACCACCACTGGATTTACACCCTATGAGATGGTCTACGGGAAAAAGGCTTTATTGTCCATTGAGTTTGAATATAACGCATTGAGGATGGCAGCCCAAATAGATTTGGATCTCAGTCATGCACAGAAAGAAATATTGTTCCATTTGAATGGCTTGGTTGAATTCAGAATGCAAGCCCTCCTACATATAGAGATAGTTCAACCTCAGAGGAAGATCTGCCATGACAAACATATTAAGGAGAAGCAATTTCAAGAGGGAGACTGGGCATTGTTATATGATTCTAGGTATAAATACTTCAAGGGCAAGCTAAGGACAAGATGGCTCATCCTAGATACCCAGGAGGTATACCAGCTACAAACTCAATTGAGATAAAGGAGCATTCAATGGAACGAGAATATAATGAAACTACAATGGGTCAAAACCTATTACTATATTGGGTCATAATTCTCCTAAGCACTCAACCTCAAGTTACTAGGGCACATTTTTGTTGAGATGAAAGGCTATGGCTAGTGTATGTTATTGTGGAGGGGAAAAGGTATGCGTACAAGATCCTTGACCTCCCATTTCGTAAGCCTCACTTGCCAAAAACCATTGAAACACCTATCAAGGAGTTGCAAAGAGCATTAACCCTAGGAAGCATGTGACAACCATTTCTCTTCTTATGTGAATTCTATTTTAGAGAGAATTCAATAATAATATATCTATATAAATCATAGGGTTTTCCATTTATATATATAAACACACACTCCCCTCTCCATTATCAATTTTGTTCATGTAAAAATGTTTACCCTATGGTAGTTTTCACATTTGGAGGCCTTCTCTTCTTCTCTTCTTCTGCCTAAGATGTGGAAGAGGTTTGTGGATGACAATTCTTTCATCTCGTCCCATGGTAAAGAAGAGTTGGAACTATTTTTTCTCCATCTTAACAACAATCTAGTTTTGTAAAGTTCACCATGGAATTTGAATGTAATGGTAGTCTTCCCTTCCTCTACATCCTCCTCTCAAGGAATGATGATGGCTCTTTTTCTCATTTGTTTTTCGTAAGAAAACTCATAGAAAACAATATCTTCATGTTGATTCTCATCATTTCCCAACTCAAAAGCTTGTTGTTCTCAACACCTTAACGACTAGAGCTTTAAGAGATTCTAATGACAACCATCTCAGTGAAGAGAAAGCACATCTCCCAAGTGTTTCCTTTAATAATGGGTATAGTAGACACCAATGTACTAAGGCTTTCCCCAGCACTGAAAAATGTCCTAGTGCTAAGAAAGATACCAAGGATTGATTTTTTGGTGTTCATCTTCCTTTTATCCAAGGGACCACTGACAAGATTGTGAGGATCCTAAGGAAACATAAGGCGGCTTCAACCTTTCGGCCTTTAAATACCATACGGATCTCCCTTAGATATTTAAAATACCGAGTAGACGCTAAGAATATGGAGGGTGTTTATGTTATCCCATGCTCTTGTGGGACTCCCTACATTGGTGAGACTGGTCGCTCAATTAATCAAAGGATTCATGAGCATGTCATTGACATCAAGCATGGCAGGTGTCACTCCTCTACTTTCGTAGAGCATGCAGATAAATTTAAGCATCACATCTATATTGTTGAGCCCCAAGTCGTTGCTAGGGTTAGTCATTTACATCATCATAAATTGAGGGGGGCACTAGAAATTGAAAAAAATCCAATAATTTGAATAGAGATGATGGTTGGAATATTAGTAGAAGTTGGGTCCCTATCCTGTCCTCCTAGTTTTTTAGGCTTCTTTTTAGGATTTATTTTGCTTGTTTGTTTATCTATGTAGGTATTGGCATCCTTTTTATAATATTTGTTGTTGACTTATTCTTCATTATAGTTCATTCTCTTGATCCTTCGCGTTTTTATGTATTTTATTATCCTATTTGTTCTTAACTCCTTTTAGTATTTTTGTTATTTGTTTAATAGGCCTCAGCCCAATATTTTATTGCTGACCCTGTTTTATTTATTGATTGCTTTTCTTTGAATATGTATATATCTATACTATTTTTTTATTTTTATTTTTATTTTTTTATGACTTGTGTATATTTTTGTTTTATTTTATTTATTTTTCCATTAATTATTTTATTTATTAAATAATCTTGTCTCGGTTAGAGTCTTGACTCCTTTTTATAATTTGACTTCCCTCATTTAGAGTTTGACTTCTTTTTTTTTAATTAATTTAAATATTATTTTTCCAAAACTAGTAATATTTGGTTTGAATAAATTAATTTCAATAATTTTTCAAAAACTAACCATTTAATATAGTCGTTACTTATTAATATTGTTAATAAATTAATAAACTAACATCATTATTTAAATATTATTTTTGAAAAACTAGCCATTTAATATAGCCATTACCTGTTAATATTTTTAATAAATTAATAAACCAATATCATTATTTAAATATTATTGTTCAAAAACTAGTCATTTAATAGAGTTGTTACTTAATAATATTTGTTTTTAATATATTAATAAATTGATATCATACTTTAAATATTATTGTTCGCATATAGTCATTACTTGAAATTATGTCTCTACATTGCTCTCTATTTAAGCCTTTGCCATGCTCTCCCTCTTCATCTGATCTTGATGATGAACCACAATTGTTGGTTCGAAACACATCACCCCAAAAATTCTCTTATGTGATTTCTACCCCAAAAGACACTGCTTAATTCATTATGGATCACAAAAGACTAAATACAGAACTTATTTTATGTTGATAAAATAGCTATGTGACATAGGGTGGAAAGGAATATTAAAATATTATAAACCCAGTATTGTAAACCCTAATATTAAGCACAAAACTACAAACCCTATTATTGTAATAATTATAAATTCGATAGTAAAATCTCTAAAACTAAACCTAATATTATAAACCTTAATATTAAACCGAATATTATATACCATAACAAGGAGGCCTAATATTATAAGCCCTATATATTAGATCCTATACATTAAAGACTAATAAATATCGTATTATTATAAGCTATAATATTATAAACCATAATAATGTTCATGGTCAACTATTTAAACATCAACTATAAGGGTTAACTTCATTTGATTATGTTTGATTGATGCAGTTGACTATGTCTGATTATTAATATTAATCAATAATATTAATAGTTTATCATATTTCTCTGAAGTTGAAGCGTGTTGAGTGTCAAACATTGTTGAGCATAGTCAACCACATTAGTAGATGTGGTGAATTACTTTTTCATTGTTTCATTACAATATTGGATAAATTGTGATCTAATGTAACATTGTGACAATGTTTGCAACATTGCAACATTCAATAAATTTTAGTCACAATGTGACGTCAATAAATTTATAAATCCTATTATTAAACTCAATATTATAAATCATAATATTAATCCTATATATTAAGTACCCTATTTTAATCCAACTATTATAAATCCTAATATTAAACCCAATATGATAAACACTAATATTAAAAACTCTACGTGATAAATCAAATATTATAAAACCTAATAAGGAGACCTAATATTATAAACCCTAAAATATATAAAAACCTTAATAATGTAAACCTTAATATTATTCATGGGAAAATATTTAAACATCAACTATAAATGTTAACTTTTTTTGACCATATTTTAGTAATGAGGTTGACTCTACTTAACTATTAATATTAATCAATAATGTTAATATATGATTTTGTTTCACCAAAATTATAAAATGTTGAGTGTCAAACATTATGAACGACATCATATTTGTGAGAACATGAAAATATTTTTCACAATACAACATTTAATAAATTTATAAACTCTAACATTTAATCTAATATTATAAACGTAAAATTTATAAACCAGTGTTTAATATACCCAATATTATAATCCCTAATCCTTAATGTGAATCTCAATATGATAAATATAATATTTTAAACTACTTATATTACAAACACAATATCATAAAACTTAATATTAAATTTTCACATGTACTAAATAACATCCAAACTAGAATCTTGATTTATATATATATATATATATAAACTAATATAATAGATTGAATAGTTTAAATAAATTTAACTACTTAAATATACCTTTCAAGTTCCTAGTACTTAGGCTTTTTAGTTTTAAACCATAACTGAAGATGGTTAAAAAATTATGGGCAAATAATCTCAAAATTGAATATAACTGCAATCCTTGCATTGATTTAAATTTCTTGCATTCATTTAGAAAACAACACATTTCTCACACTCATCTCTTTATATAAATATACATTTATTGATCTACTATTATTAATTAATATCTTATTACATAAATATAATAATATATTATAATTATTATTATAATATAAATATAATTATTAATTATGGACAAATAATCTCAAAATTGAATATAACTACAATCATTGATTTAAATTTCTTGTATTCATTTAGAAAACAATACATTTCTCACACTCATCTCATTATATAAATATAAATTTATTGAAATACTATTATTAATTAACATCTTATTACAAAAATATAATAATATATTATAATTATTATTATAATATAAATATAAGTATTTAATAGATAAAGATGACAATATACATAAAATTGTAAATATGGTAAGTATATAACAAATTCATATATGAGTCGAATTATATATATATAACATAATTAATGGACACAAAAGACATAATTAGAATTATATAAAAATGTAATAATATAATTAATGTAGTTATATAAATTACATGATGGAAAGTTTTAATAAGCATTAAATAATAATGCAAATGGAATATGATTATGAACAATATTATAAAATTATAGTAATTATTTAAACCCTGATTTAATTTTGTATTATTATAAAAAGTTATTAAAAATTATTTAAGTTATAAGAATTTAAAAAATTATAACTAAATCAGGAATGAACTGAACCATAAATAAATGAAGTATTATGTTTTCACTAACTCTTAAATTCATACCATCTATAAATATAATTTTTAAATCGTATTAAAAAATTACATATAAAAAGATGTTAGTACATGATATAAAACTATATATCTTATTAATGTTAAAACAAATTAATATAATAATATCATAAAAATAAAAAGACATAGATATCTTAATCTATATTAATATATATATATATATATATATATATATATATATATATATAATTTCTCGCACAAAAAATACTATCTCAAACTATCAATTCGAAAGCATATATTCCGCTAACACATTTGTTTAATAAATATATATATTCAATCAACCCAACACTTCCACTTGAAAACAATGATTAACAAAATTATATTTATTAAGTTAGTGATTTAAGACATATAAAGAATTTCTTATAAACAATTAAAAACTCAAGCAAATTTATGCACAATATAACATAATAAAAATGATTTATGAACAACTAAATAGAATAAAAGGTAGTTGTCTATAATGCGACTTTTTGGAAGCTTTTTTGGTGGGTTTTTCTGGTCAAAATCTGGCAGCAATTTATTGGAATTGCAAGTTTGATAGCTAGTTTCTGCACAATCAAAGTGTCCGGTTTTTTTGGGTGTTGAATCCAAATATGCAGTTAAAAAACCATTTTAACTGCAACAAATCAAGATTTAACCTCAATTTCGTCCGCCAGATTTTGTCACCGGAATCTCCAAAAAGTCGCATTATAGACAACTCTGAATAAAAGAAAGTTAAAATAGGAGAAGCACAATAAAATTTTAGGCTATAATTCTAATACATGAAATACATTCATACGAGGACTGAGCTCATTCACCAAGTAAAATAAATATAAAAGTTCTTATTATGATTTATGTTTCACTAGGTGTTGGTGAAATAATAAACTGGAAAACCCATAACTTTTTGTTTTTACATGCCCATCAAAAATTGTTCCACTAGTTTCTTCTTTTGACCTCTCAAACTTACACCTTCAGCTAAACTAAAGAATTCTACCCATGTATATTCAAAGATACATGATTTAACACATTAATTCATGACAAAGTCAATGTATTAAGACACAATAACCCATAACTGTTTGTTTTCACATGCCCACCAGATATTACTCCACTATTTTCTCCTCTTGACCTCTCAGACTTACACCTACAACTAAACTAAATAATTCTACCCATGTATATTCAAAGATACATAATATAACACATGAATTCATGACAAAGGCAATGTATTAAGACACAATAACCCTTAACTGTTTTTTTTCATAGGCCCCTCCGGTACATCATTGAACACATTAATCCATGACAAAGTCAATGTATTAAGCCACAATATGAGCTCTACCCATGTATATTCAAAGATACATGATTGAACACATTAATTCACAACAAAGTCAATGTATTAAGACAATATGAGCACTTGCACAAAATATATTTTCTTGAGCTGCTCATGTTGCAAAATACATATTTTCTTGAGCCTGCACATGTCGCAATATACAAATAGATTTACAGTTCATTAGGAGTTGCAGAATAATAAACTATAAAACATAGTAATGATTTGTTTTCACACACCCACCAAAAATTTATCCACTATTTTCTCCTCTTGATCTCTCAGACTTACACCTTCAAATAAACTAAAGAATTCTACCCATGTATATTCCAAGATACATGAATTAATGTGATTTAACACATTAATTCATGACAGTCAAAGTATTAAGACACAAAATGGGCGCCTTCTTTAATTCTACCCATGTATATTCAAAGATACCAGAATTAATGTGATTTAACACATTAATTCATGATACTCAAAGTATTAAGACACAAAATGAGCGCTTCTACAAAATATATTTTCTATATTTTCTTGAGCCCGCACATGTTGCATAATACAAATAACAATTTAGGAATAAATGTTTGATGGTAGGTTTTTACCACCCCTCCATTAATTCACATTCCATTCTTAATTATCTGATGTGTTATGAAATGGGGAATTTGTACTCCTCCTAGGAAATTCATTTAAGCCATATCCTAATTATCTGATGTCTTTCAAAATGGGGAATTTGTACTCCTCAGAAATTCATTTAAGCCATGTCCTTCAGAATGCAAACAAAATCCTCAACATGCAAAGAATAAGCCATGTCCTTCAAAATGCAAACAAAATCCTCAACATGCAAAGAATCTACTTGGCTGATTTACACTTGTACCACAAGTATGGCTGTTGTTAGTTTATTTAACACGCTGGTTGGGATTAATTTTCCAGCACTCCCCCTTAATCACAACTGCTGCCATTGAGAATTCCCAAACCATATTTGAGATGAACAAAATTATTATGCTCCAATGGCTTTGCGAAGATGTCAAAAAAGTGTACATGCAACGTGTAGTGTTGCAACACAATTTCACCATTGTTAATCAATTCTCTAATAAAATGATATTTAGCATCAATGTGCTTGGTCCTCTTATGAAAACACAATTCTTTGATAGAGAAATTGCAAAATTATTATGGGAGAAAATAGTTGTTCTTCCCTCTTGTTCTTCTCATCCAAACTATTTGACACACTGCTGCTGTTGCGGCAACATATTCAGCTTCTATTATTGACAAAGACCCTATCAGTTATTTATTGGAGGCCCGTGAAATAACTCCTAAGCCCAGATGAAAAACATATCTTGACATGCTCTTCGTATGTTCAACACTGCTTGCCCACTCGCTGCTAGTGTAACCAATCAGCTTAAAATCATTTGTACCAGTGTACAAAATACCATACTCATTTGTCCCATTGACATATCTTAAAATACTTTTGGCTACTTGCCAATGCATCTCATTGGGTATCTCCATGAACCTTCCACACAGGTTTCACTAAGGGAGCAATACCATACCATGTGGGTTCATATTGGGGGATATTTATTAAGGAAAAAATGAAAAAATATAAAGGGGTATAAAAAATGTCAATGAAAAAATGGATATGTACAATATATAGTGAAACTAGGGTTTTAAATTAGGAAGGTGTATTGTGTTCATGTTGGTAGAGGGTTAAATAATGTAATTTTTATAGGTATTTTCCAATATGTAGTCAAATTAAAGGTATTGTTTAATATGTCATGAACACATGTGATATACGAGAGGTTCATTGAGTGAAGCCCTCATGGAACCTTCACATCATGCTTACTGCATACATTATATCAGGCCTAGCTACTCTCAAATACATCAAGCTACCCACGATACTTTTTATATTGTCGGATTGACATTGTTGTTGTAATTTTCTTTGGTCAACTTCAACCCCATTTTAGTTGGAATTGGTGCAGCCTTGTTTTTCTGCATATTAAACCTATCCAAAATTCCTGCAACATACTTTGCATAGGAAATAAAAATACAAATTTTGGTTTTCTTCACTTCTAAGTCCAAAAAATACCTTAACAACCCCAATTCAATCATTTCAAACTCACTCTTCGTTACATATTTGAAATGAGCAATGAGGAAATCATCAGTTGCTGTAAAAATCAAATCATCTACATATAACCATCACTCTCTTTGATGCACATAGTAGGCTCACCGTCACATTTGTCGAAAACATTTTCCATCAAGTAAGCATCTATCCTTCTATACCATGAACGCGGTGCTTGCTTCAGCCCATAAAGAGATTTCCTCCACCTATACACCTTCTCTTCTTGGACTTCTACCTCATAACCAAGTTGTTGCACAACATATACTTCCTCTTTCAGCACTGCATTCATGAACATTGATTTTACGTTCATTTGATACACTTTCCATTTATGTTGTGCGAAAATTGACAACACTCTACACATTGTCTCCATCCTAACGACTGGCAAAAATGTCTCCCCATAATCTCTTCCATGCTTCTTGTTGTCTCCTTTGAAAAATAACCTTTCTTTATGCCTTTAAATCTTTCTTTCAATGTTTCTCTTGGTCTTATAGACCCACTTAACTCCAATGACTTATTTTCCTTACAAAAGGTTCACAAACTCCCATGTGTCATTCTTTTCAATTTCTTATATTTCTTCATCCATTGCGACAACCCATTTTACTTCTTTGACTGCATCCTCAAAGTGGATTGGATCATCTACATCATAAAATAATGCAAATAAGGAATTTAGTACTATTATCGAATTCATTTTGCTCATACATTTCACTAAAATTTATGAATTTGTTTCTTTTTATTCTTGTGGAAGACGGGCTTGACATGACACTTGATGTTGTGCTTGAGGTAGATGACATTGTAGGTCTTTTCATTGTGCTTACAGTAGTACTCACTTGACTACCCGAAATTATCGTATTGTTTGTTGATGGTGTTACTTGTTGATTCCTTTGTGGCACTTGAATAGGAGTAGAAGGAGCCACAATTGAGGAATTGTTTCTTGCAGTCAATACCTCTTTGTCTTCATGTGGTATACATGTTTTCACATCGATTTTCTTCCCTAAACTTCCATCTTGTGATTCCTCTTCTATAAACTGTACATCTTTGTTTATTATGACATTCTTGGTTAATAGATTGTAGACCTTGTAGGCCTTGGATTCATCACTATATCAAACAAATATGCATTTCTCCCCCTTGCTGTCCAACCTCATCCTTAAATTATCTGAGACATTTGCATAAGCCACACATCCAAATACTCTGATGTGAGTGGAACTATGCTTTCTTCTACTCCATGCCTCTTCGGGAACCATGTTATTGACAATTTGGTTGGACAACAATTACTGATATATGCTATGCAAGTGACAGCTTTAGCCAAATAATCATTTGGAAAATTCTTTTCCTTAAACGTACTCCTTTCTATTTGCATAATTGTCCAATTTTTCCTTTCTATGACACCATTTTACTAAGGTGTTTACCTTGTTGTAAGTTTCTTGTGAATTCCATGCTCCCTGCAAAAATGTAGAAAGCCATTTCAGATGTATTCGTCACCTTTGTCAATCCTCAAGATCTCTTTTTTGGTGAAAGCACTCAAGCACTTCACTTTTCTGTTTTACGAAGTATGCCCATGTGTTCCTTGTATAATCATATATGAAAGTCAAAAAATAATAGTTTCTAGCAATTGATGGTGTCTGCATTGGTCCACATAAATCTGAATGGACAATATCCAAGGGTGCATTTGACCTTATTGACTTTCCTGCTGGAAATGTGTCTCTCTGTTGTTTGCCCAAGATGCATCCTTCACATAGGTTATTCGTTTTTTTATGCACGACAATCCCTTGACCATGTCTTTCCTACGCAACAAATTCAAACCTCCAAAATTGAGATGAGCAAATCTCAAATGCCATAACCAGTTTTCATCTTTGACCTCTGCCTGAAAGTTTACCTATGTGACAAGCTCCCACTTTTCTTCCAACTTCTTGTGAATTCATTAATAATTGTGCCTGGGTACCTTCTTCCTTTAAATTTGATTTTATCTTTAAGGGAAACATTATATTGCTTGTCATTTGAACTTTTACAATTAACTGTTTGCTTGGGTACTTATCCATAATTGTGCATTCTCCATTCTTAAAAAAGAAATTGTAGCCTTTTTCCATGAGTTTTCCAATGCTTATAAGGTTATGTTTCAAATGAGGAAAAAAAATAAACATCTAAAATGTACCTATTCTCACCCTTCTTTGTTATAATGTTGACTCTTCCTTTTCCCATGACAAAGGATTTTTTATTCCCTAATGTCACTTCATATTTGACACTTTCATCTAGATTGAAAAACATTTCTATGTTCCCTGTCTTGTGGTTGTTGCACGCTTAATATAGAAACCATACATCACTTTGATTTTCTTGTACTGCATTAAAGGCTAAAAACATGATATCTTAGTTCTAATTTTCTTTTCTAAAATTTGCACTTGGTTTGTTACTTATATCATGTTGCTTCTTTCTACATTCATTTCCATAATGACTATAAGTTTTACAATAATGAAATTGAACTTGATATTTATCATACCTCTAACCCCGTGCTTGATTTAGGCTTGTTCCTTGACTTGGATTTTGATTGTTGTCCCTTCCACTTGAGCTAGAAGGGCTTCCTCTTCGAGCTCTGTGTGGGATTCTTCCTCTACCTTGACCAAATGAAACTTGTGCCTTGAAGGCATCTCCAATGAGGAATTTGTTGTTTTATTCAATCTATGTTCATGATAAATGAGCGATGCATGAAACTCATCCACTGAGATTCTTTGTCTCTTCTATGGCCACAACAATGGGATCCAATTTTGTTGGCACATTTGTCAAAATTTTCTCAACTACTCTCCTTTTCTCAAGTGTCTCACCATGAGACATGATTTGAGTAACAAGTCCAATTACTTGTGTAAAAAATGAGTCTACATTCTCATACTCTTTCATATATATTGTCTCAAAATCTCTCCTTAGCATTTATAACTTTATTGTCTTCACTTTTTCCATGCCTTGGTAGGTTGTCTAGAGGGTATCCCAAGCTTGCTTGGACTTTGTTGCAGCTTGTCTAGAGGGTATCCCAAGCTTACTTGGACTTTGTTTCTAGTGCAATTCTTGGGAAAATACTTTCATGAACTTCTTGAAAAATGTAGGACAGAGATTTTGAATCTTTTTTCTTGTTGTCCTTCAACAAATCATTTTCAACTTGAAACAAGGCATTGTATATTGTTGTATCTGTTAGTTCTTGGAACACATTATCCACCAAATCCCAAATATATTGAGAAGAAAACGTCTTCATTGTAATAGCACAATAATCATATTTTTTTCCATTAAATTGAGGTATCTGGGGATTAGTCAAACTTGTGCTTCATACTTCCATTGTTGACCAAACAAAACTTTCTCCCTCCGAGTAAATACAAATCTGCCTTAAAAGCAACCTTTAACTCCCATTAAAAACACTAGATCTCACACTTATAAAATTTCACTGTCAATGATACCACTTGAAAGACTTAGGCAAATGATTCTTCCTCGACACAACAAGATATGAAATTACAGATAACTTCCACAACTATAAAGGAGCTAAAAACTCAAGAAAATTTACAAACATATTAAAACATAGTAAAAATGGAAGCAACACAATAAAAATTTAGATTATAATTGTAATACACGAAATACATTCATATGAAGGCTGCTTCTACTTCACTAAGTAAAATAACAGTTCTTACTGAGATTTACTCTTCACCACATGCAGAAAATGTAACAGTCAAAGTATTAAGATACAATATGGCCCTTGTACAAAATATATTTTTCTGACCCTGGACATGTTGCCTAATACAAATAACATTTGCCGAATAAATGTTTAACTATAAGATTTACCACTGCAAAAATCTACTTGGTTAATTTACAATAATTTACAAGTGTACCACAAGTATGATTGTGTCAGTTAAACACGGTCGTTGGATTAATTTTCAAACACAATTAAGAACCGCCTGTTAACAATTGCCAAGGCATTTTTGGGCATGAGATTACGATTAAGAACCGCGTGTTAACAATTGCCAAGGTATTTCTTCACAGAAATAGCTGTCGACGAATTTTAGTTTTGAATATGGACTTTCAACCAATAGCATTGGAATATCAGCCAGGGATTTCTTGTTTTAATTATCAAATTATTTATGGTTTTAATTAACTACTTTCGGATCTCATTACAATAATGTGTGAACCTAGACTGTTGTCATCAAAGCTGTGAGTTCTAATCTCAGTTTTCTAAGAAAACCTAGAATCTGCGGTGTGTAACATCCAAAATATCAAAGTAATGGAACTCGGCCAAGTCGAAATAAATTGATTGAACATAATCAAGTCTGGCCACGTAGAAATCGAAAAACACATAACAAAAACTAAATTAAAAAAATAAATTACAGTATATGCGCTTCGACAACTATGTTTTTCAAACTTGACAAGGTAGGTTTTAATATTACACCTACAACTTATATCGTCTGGAAAACCTGCTGGATCCTACAGCTCGCCTTTTCCAGCTACTCAGGTTTTTTCAAGGCGGTCCGGTCCATCATCTCGAACCATGGACTTTGAAACATTCATGAGAATCATGGCTCTCTGTGTAGTAGGTTAAGTCAAGATCAGTTAACAATCAAATGAGCACAGTACCAAGATCATATCACAAGCTCATGATGAAAACGAGAACGCCCATGTAAGATATTTATACATTTTGCTATAATTTCTAACAAATATCAAGTCAACAAAATAAAAAAATTCGCCTATAAACATGATCTGAAAATGAACATCAAGATCAATAAATCGATCAGACTTGCTGTCTTTGAAGCGTTGAAGACTGTGCAACATGCTATGCAAAAGAATCTGACTGCCCGTGTGCGCCTCCACTATAAAGCTAGCACTGGTTGGGAAAATTGGGGAAAGTAATTTAATTGCATTTCCAGGTTTTACAGTTCGTAGTGAAAATCGAATGAACCTGCCACGCTTCATTAAATCTCAATTGAATATAGGAAAATGAACGAGTCATTTGAATCTCATTTGAACATAGGCAAATGAAATATGTAATGCAAAGGCGTCACTGAGTGCAACGTGTGGGGGAGGAAATGAAGAATCAAAGCTTAGGGAAAGTTTATATCTGCTATTTCTGTCTACAGTGGAGTGCTTTTAATATTTTTTATCACATTTGGGAATTCCATATTTGTTACTAATGTGCATACTTAGTATTTAAATGTTTTGAAAATGAAAAATATTTGAAACTCTTTTAATTTCATTCACCATCTTGTATATAAGAACAACAATATTCACACACTACTAAAACAAGGAAAATTATTTTATAAAGAATCAACATTCATGCACCCCAATTCTATATTCCATTATAGACCAGTTAATCTGCTTAGTTGCCAAATTGAAATAAAATTCTATATACATAGAAAACCTTGAAACAAAACGTTATTCAAAAGAAATATGTTCAAATAAGTATAACGGTTAACTCGAGTCATGAAACAACCAGCCTTAAACCAGAAGAAATATTTGACAACGGCAACAAGAAAAGAAGCTTCTCATCGACAGCAGACAACATCAGGCAATGAACCCAATCTTAAACCAGAAGAAATCATTGTCATGGGGGGGGAGTAACATTTGTCAGCTCGTCCAAAATGAGTAATTATCGTTTCCGCTATTTCGGGTTTGCGCTATTGCTTGGCCCTTTTTTTGCTATGCCGATCACAACATCCTGCGCCCTAGAGAAAAATAAATGAATGATAATATATTAATATAAGAAATCAAATTTGGAAATAATGTGAAAAGGATAGTGTAGATTCATATACCCTTCTTCTCTGTTCTTTCTTTTTCTTCCGTTATTTTCTTGTGAACTTCGATGAGCTTCGCAGTATATACTATTGTTGGCACAGAGCTTAGAACACCGCCAACCCCTGTTGTCGGCCCGAGTGCAGCGCCATTCGTCTTTGGCATCGATCACATCATCTTGCGCCCTGCAGAAAAAATAGCGGTAACATTAATATAAGAAGTCAAAACTGGAAATACTGTGAAGAGGAAAGTGCAGATTTATATACCCTTCTATTTGTTTCTTTCTTTCTTGGTAATGGTTCCTTTGTTTCTGGTAATATGCATGTGAGGCGTCGCGATGATGTTCGCAGTATCTACTGTCTATGGCACGGAGGTTAGAACACCGCCAACCCTGGCTGCTGGACTTGGTGCAGCGCAATTCATCTTGCGGCCTGTAGACAAATTGACCGTAATATTAATGTATGAACTCGTATGTGGAGGAAAGTGCAGATTTACATACGCTTCCTTTTGGTTCTTTCTTCCATATTGCTGGTGATGCTTTTCGCAGTATGTACTATTGTTCGCACGGTGCTTAGAACACCGCCATCGCTTCTTCTTTGTCAACCGGGTGCAGCGCAATTCATCTGGCAAGTCGCATTCAGCTTCCTGCTTCCTCGTCATGATGATAATAACGGAGCCACACCTCCTTATAGCTCCTAGCACATGGCTTATATTCTTTATAACAAATTTCTAGCTCCTAGCACATGGCTTATATTCTTTATAACAAATTTCTAGCTCATATTATTCAATAAGTGATATTATCTTTCGAAATATCAATTCTACCCTTACGCTCTTCTAATCCATCAATAATGTTATCATGTAATCCATGTGTTCCATGATCAAACCACATAGTTGTAGTTCCAACAAATTATTTCAACTGTTATCCTTTGAACCTCTGCATATGCTTCGACAATATGTATCTCGAGTGAACCAAACTATATCTCAAACAAATCAATAATATCAGAGTTACAAAATCACAAAGGCCTAAAGTGAAGGGTTGGGATTCTTTATCTCAAATTTTATGACTTTCTCCTTCCGAGGTCAACATACCTTTACATGATCCATCTCAAATTGCAATATAATTTTCCTTAACATTTTCATATTAGTTTTCATTTATCCATATCAACATCGATCAATGTATTTTAGGATCAAATGAAACAACATAATATTGAATTTCCATGACCTTGGGTCCAGGACAAAATCTTAAAATATCTTACGCTTCCAAGCCAACAATGTCAATAATACTACTTTGCATAGCAAAACATAAATAACACTAAATCATGCATGCACAAAATGTAGACAATTTTTTTTCCATTTTCAGCCTAATTTCGTTATATTAAACAACATATAATACAACAGCCTAGGGCTCCCATAACAAGGATAAGGGCCCTCATACATCCACTAGTCCAAGATACAAACTAGGACTCGGTGTTAGTGCATCGACAACCAATCTACCCTCAAAAATATACTTTGTCCATCTAGATGATGTAGTCAACTCTCTCAGCTCCTCTCAGTTGTACCCTATACCTACGCAGTCCTTGGGCCCCCAATGTACAAAATTGTCTCTATCAATGATCCAAGTCCATCTAGGTCATTGAACGTCACCTATCAATTTTCTCGCTAGTTGTGCCTTAATCCATCAAGGGAAAAACACATCAATACTTATGTTGATTTGTTCACAACTCAACTTGTGAAAAACTCTCAACTGCCCACTACTACTCCTCAACTAATCATGGACTTCAGCCCACTATGGTCTTCCTACACTTCTCCAATGAAAACCAACAAAGAGCATGAAGGGCTGCCACCTATCAATGCAAGATTTCCATCTACCGCAATGAACACGGGCTAGGAGGACTACCCATCTTCTGCTATAGGTTCCCTTCTCCACATACAGGTTTGGAGTTCCACAAACTACTCCTGGTTAATCAAACGCTTGAGCTCAATAACTACCTCTCTCACAACCACCCTTGTTTGTTAACGTGTTGCTCATTGGGCTCCATGGGCTCCATCTTAGACTCTATCATGTTGTCCTCCAACAGATCATAAGTTCCCAATCATGTTCACACTTGTTATTCTCTCACACTTCCCTTCAACGGTCCATGAGAGACCAACTCCACACTATAGCATCTACACCTAGTTAGGGAATCCCCACACTTAGGATACCCTTACACATTGTTTCCCATAGACTCCACTGATCTACCCTTTTCTCTACAATAGAGAAGATATTACACAAATCTAGGCACCAGCAACTTGTCCTCTCCTAGGACACCATCAACTCATCAACTAAGGGAACATCTGAAACACTCCTTGATGTTGTCCTCTTGCCTTCCAATCTGATGTGCATGTTATCACCTTGGATGCTTAGTTTGAAACTTATCTGAGAATCACCAAGAAGGTCTAATTCCCTCTCATAATAGTTTCAATAACGTTTTTTAGTCCATGCACTCACCAACCATTCATACATTCATCAAAACATGTCAAGAGCCATAAGCGATATACATCACCTGACCATCATATAACCATCATATAACCAACATAGAAACCATGGAAATTGAACCATAATATCACCAACATAATTGCTACAAATTCTCATAGATCAAAATAAGGAAATGTCTCATATTAACATATGAAAATACCAACCAAGTCAGGGACTTCTACCCACCACCAGACAATAGATTGGCTTGAACCAAATCTCTCTTTCATCTAATCACCCCCGCAACATATTTCAATCATGAATGTGGGATCTCATGGAATAAACCAAAAAAGAAACCAAACCAGGGCTTCCAGAGGCCAAACCACCTCAACCCTCAACCACAATGATTCCACCTCCATAGTTGGACATTACTAACACCAACCAGATTGGTCTCTACCTAAGTTGTCTAGGGCTCCAGGAACTAATAACTCAACCCACAACTTTCGAGGGCTCTAGACATTTGTCGAACCCGGCTCTGGGGACTAGTAACTCAACCCACTAAGGGCTCCAAAGTGTTTGTCCTAACCTATGCTCAAGGACTAGTAACTCAACCCAATTTGTTCCAGGGATTCCAGAGCATTTGTTCCAACCCATAGCTATAAGGAATTATGAGAGACAATCATAAAACAATCAAGTGGAAAAACCCACAACGCCATGGTTATCCAGGAAATCGAAAGGAAAGGCTAATACCATTGTCAATCCAACGAAATCTCCATGTCAATGATAACACATAACTATAAATAAATCAACATCCATAAATCAGTAAGGAAATTGCACATGCAACCTATCACTTGCAAAGTAATCCAGTTGTAGTTGTTGATCCACCTATTCCATTTTGCTTTAATGCTTTTGTTTGCTTTCTTTCTCCAAATCTAAGTGAATACTAGAGTGCTCCAAGCATGCCCCAATAATGATTTGTGAAAGAATATGAGAAAATGAGAGAATAGAAGAGAGCTTGAAAATTGAACTCACAAAAATGTCATCTAACAAAAATCTCAACCAATAAAATCTTCGTTGAAAAAGGCTATGAAATGATCCTTAGATCCTTAGATCCTAAGTACATAATCCTATAGAAGAAAGCAAAAAGTGTGTCTCTACCTAATGTCAAATGACCATATCTAACTGAACTTAAACCTCAAACAAACAAAAAGCTTTGTCAAACTGACTACCTATATGAAAAGAAAAAAATGGCAAAATCCATTATCCTTTGGTCAAAGTCCTCACCTCCAACATGGGTATCACTGTTTGTAGCCAAAACCTAAAAAAACTCTGTTGTCAATAGTCAGAATGCTCACATCAAACGTGTCAATGCCAAGATAAAAAACAACAATATTTTTCTCTCCACCCTTCTTGTCTAAGCCATACACTATTGTTGTCACTGCCAAGATAAAAAACAACAATATTTTTCTCTCCACCCTTCTTGTCTAAGCCATACACTATTGCTGCAGTTGTGGGTTCATTGATAATACGAGTTACATTCAAGCTAGCACTAACATCAGTGTCCTTCATTGCTTAGCATTGTGCATCATTAAAATAAGCATGGACAGTCACCACAACATCATTTATAGTCTTGCCAAGGAATGCTTGCAGTCTCCTTCATCTTAGTCAAAACCATAGCACTAATTTCCTCAGGGATAAATACCTTTGTGTCTCCATCTCGTACCTGAAATTGAATATAAGGTTTCCCATCTTTGTTCACAATCTTGTATGGTATCAGTTTCATATCCTTCTGAACTTATTTGTCTTCAAAAAGTCTTCTTGGATGGTCGCGTCAAACAAATGTCTGTTTTAGATGTAGATGTATACAAATTTTGAATGGTGCATAAAGACATGGAGCTTCAACTCTCCGAGTGGCAAATCTACCTCCTGTATATCAGGGAGACCAGATACTTTGATGAATTTTTTGTAGGACAAAACTAAATGGCCGCAAATTTCTCTATGCATTCATTAAAAACCATTTTTCTCATGGAATTTGCCAAATAAGGCTCCATAGAACCCCGAATATCTCCCAATTGGTTACGAATTTTCTAAAATCGTTCCTGGGTTTTATAACTGACCCAGTTCTGAGAAAGACGCACATTTTATTTTTTGAAATTAGTTTTGATTTGGCTAGAAATCGGGTTTTAAAACTGATGTTTTTAAGTTGTTACGCATTTCCTCTGCTCAGATAAAAAAACTACTTGCTGGATCTTTCATACTGGAATTAAATAATGGATGTTGCTTCTTATGCGAGAAAATTGCCAATCTCATGCTGCTTTGTATTTCTTCTGGGCACGATTTGATCTACAACTCCACTATTATTCTTGATTCTTTCTATGAGAGTGGCTTATGAAACAGTATGCGTTCTTTTTCTTTTTCAGTGATGCAATGCAATGAATTGAAAATTAACAACTTACATGATCTCTTGGATTTTGTGCAGAATTATGGGGATGAGTGGGAATATTTTTAATTCAAGAGAATCGAATTTTATCAACAGCATTACCATGATGGAAATCCAACAGAACCGCATCATTTTTTTTGAATGCGCACAATGTCAGTTGTAAGACTATTAAACTCAGTGTTCAAAAATTTATTGCCAACACTAAACAGGTTGTGAATGGAGCATTCCTACATCATTTTAATGTTTAATTAGATTCATCTACAACATGTCCATCAGATCCCATTTTTATTCAAAATGAAAAAGAAACCCTTCAGTCATTTACGCAATCTGATATTTTCCTTATCAATTTTTCAATTCTTGATTATGGTAGAGTCGATATTTTTTTGCAGGCATGTCTCTCGTTTATTGCTTACGAGATCCAGTTCTTTTTTTCTAAAGCCATGGGAAGAAGAGATCCTTAAGGCGAGGAGTTCACATTGGGAAAGATCCAAGATTATTGGATCGTGATGGATGCTCTAGAATTAAATTAGATTTGGCTACAGAAATGAGTCGTTTTTGCAGCTCTTCAAAAATGGAATAGATATGGAGCAATTAAAGCAAGATCATTTTTTTAATGATGAATTTTGGATTTTTATTTTTAAGCTAATGCAACTTTTTCTTTACAAGTCGCATGAGAGCCACTTGTCAATTTGTCAAATCTCTTTAAAAAAATAATTGATAATTAAAAAAAATTACATTTCCCTTATTCAAAAACATGAATTTTTTTTATTATTATTTTTTATTATTTAAAAGCAAAACATGATTTTTTTTTTTTTTTGTAATTAGGTAGGACCCTCTCATTTTCGAGTTTTTACATGTTCATTATTCACCCCATTTCTGGGGAGGGTAGCACAAGAATCGAACCCAAGATCTCTGATTCAGTGAGACTTCATTTCCACGGCCATTGCCACTTGAGCTACCCTTTGCGAACAAAACATGAATTTTTTTTATTGAAATATTCGTGATGTTAATGAAAAAAATGCAAGAAAATAAATAAAATTCTAAAAGATTTTAAAGTCTAAAAACTTAAAAAAAATTGCAATCAAGCTTGATTTTATTTTTCCTATTTTATCCTACTTGAAAGATTTTTATTTATATTTTCTAAGAATACGAATGTTTCCAATGGATCCATTTACGAATTAGAATTTCTAGAACGTTCATATCCAAATTTGAAAAATGTACCTAATTGTGCATGAGGACATGAAAAATCATTTTATCCTTTACATTTGCCACAAAGATCTCTTGAAGAAGGGATGTGTGTTGTGGCGTAATCATGTTCGATACCATTCCTCAATGTAGTCCTTGTGCTCCAGAGAATGTTTGATCTGCATTCTACATCCTTTGTCCATAAATGGGTAATATCGAATTTTTTTATATTTTTTTATAAAAATGATATGCAACTAAATGATTTCTGCATCTACATGCTTTAATCATGCATATATAAAAAAAGATTACAAAACAACTCTAGACTAAAAGCTAGTTGCTATGCTCACTTCCTTGACTACGGTGCCAAAAAGTTGAGGCAAATAAATTACCTATCATTTAATTGTCAACCCGGGGGTTTTGTAAAACTTGTGAAACGTGCATGCATTGTATATGCTAGAAATTAACTTTCAATTTTGATCAATCTAACTACGAAACCAAATAATGACAAACCAAATTCACCTATTCTAATTCAACAATAAATCAAAAGAAATTATAGTACAATTATAGTACAACGCATGGAATTTAAATCTTAATCTTTAAATCTTGCAGGAATTGAAAAGCACACCACTCTTTCAGAAATGAAAGCAAAAACATTCATTCTTAACCTCTCACACAGGAAAAGTTATGAAATAAATAAATCTTAATCTATGAAAGTAATAAATCTTAACCTATGAAAAACAAGAAATCTCACACATTGTAGGTGGCCAATCCAAAAGCATGAGAGATGGCAAGTTGAGACGCTCCAAATGCAAGCATAACCAAATCAAGATCAACATCACTCATGAGAATGGTGCCAAATCCAAATTCTATATTCAAAACATGAGCATTCCCCCAACTTTACACATGCCTTTGAAAGGATAAGGCTCTCCTATTTATATAAAAACATAAGAAGATACCTCATTAATGGAGGTCCATTATTCTCTCCATAGACCCCTAGAAAATATCACATATTTACAACTTAAATAAGTAATGATGAGACACATATCCTATTTGATCTTTATCCAAATATTCTTCCATATCTTGAAGATAATTCGAATTTGAGTATTGGAGGCCACAAAAGGGTGCCTTGGAAGTTTCCAAATGACCTACACATGTCATGAAACTCAGGCCTCTTTTAAGTATTAGCAAGTATATGTCATTTTTCTAAGTTTTAACCATTTAATTCACTTATAATACTAGAAATCAATAACCCTTGGAAAATACAAATGGAACCCATATAATTATGAAAATGGAGGCTAATGAAAGGTTACATGGTCATGGAGTTGCGACATGTGAGTGAACTGGTGGTGATAAAGGTGAAAGTGGATGATATTTTTAATACATTTTTGAGACTCTACATTCCACCTACAATACATACCAGTCAATCACGTGATCAACATCATGGGCATACTTCTTAAGCAATGAAACATGGAAAACATCATGGACTTTCATTGTTGTTGGTAGTGCAAGTGCATAGGCCACTATTCCAATCCTCTCAAGGATCTCGAAAGGCCCACAATACAAAGGTGCCATCTTGGCACATTATCCAATCCTCAAGGAGCTCCTCTTAGGCTTGATGCATAAGTACACATGCTCCCCAAACTGAAGCTTCTTTAAATACCATGTACTATTTTTCATAACTCTTTTTCTTGTCTTGTGCTACGTTCAGATTCTTCTTGATAACCTACATTTCCTATTCCATTTTTTCCAACATATCTAGTCCAATCAATACCTTGTTAACTGGATCACTCCAACTAATGGGAGTATTTAAACTCCTTCGATAAACTGCCTCAAACATACTCATTTTCAAGGATTCATGATACTCGTTATTATAAGAAAAATTAATTAGTGGAAGATACTCTTCCTACTTCCTCTATTTATGCATGACATAGATTCTCAACATGTCCTCAAGAATCCTGTTGACTATCTCTGTCTATCCATCTGCCTACAAATGATAAGTTCTACTAAAGGCTAACTTTATCCCCAAACCTTCAAAAAACTATTTCCAAAACCTAGAAGTGAACTTGGCATCTTTTTCTCACACAGTATTCTTAGGAATTCCATGTAACCTCACTATCTCCTTGATGAAAATTTTGGCTATGTCACTAGATGAGTTCATAGACTTAATTGTGATGAAATTAGCTACCTTGGTCAACCTATGACCTATAACCATAATAGAATTATGCTACTTTGATGTCCTTGGAAAATCCGTAATGAAGTCCATGGAAATGGTTGTTGAGGAAAATTAACTACCTATCATTTAATTGTCAACGGGAGGGCTTCGTAAAACTTGTGAAGCATGCATGCACTATATATGCTAGAAATTAACTTTCAATTTATATTAATCTAACTACGAAACCAAAAAACAACAAACAAAATTCAGCTATTCTAATTCAAAAAAATATTTATAGCACAGTGTGTTGAATTGAAATTTTAATCTTTCACACTTGTAGGAATTGAAATCTTAATCTAGCACACTTACAGGAATTGAAATTTCACGAAATGAAATCTACTCTAAGGGATCATGTGTGCATTATCAAATAAAGATCCTATGAAATGAATAATCAAAACCACATGACATGAAATGAAAGCAAAAGCAATCATTATTAACCTCTCACACAAGAAAAGATATGAAAGAAAAAAAAAACAATCACTCAACCTCTAGATATGAAATCAAATAAAAATAATAGATCTTAACCTCTAGATATGAAAGCAAATAGAAACAATCACTCTTAACCTCTCACACAGGAAAATGTATGAAAGAAATAAATCTTAATCTATGAAAGCAATAAATATTAATATATGAAAAACAATAAATCTCACACGTTGTAGGTTTCCAATCCAAAAGCATGAGATATGGCAAGTTGAGAGGATCCCAGTGCAAGAATTACCAATCAAGGTGAAAATCACTCATGAGCATGGTGCTAAATCTAAATTCCATTCAAAACATGATAATATTAACTTTCCACCCGAGTATCTGCAACTTTACACATAACTTTGAAATGATGAGGCTTTCATATTTATACAAGAACATAAGAAGCTACCTCATTAATGGAGGTCCATTATTCTCTCCCTAGATCCCTAGAAAGTCCCATAGAGTTACAACTCAAATAAGTAATGATGAAACACATATCCTCACTAAACTTTGTCCAAATCGTCTTCCATGTCTTGAAGGGAATTCAAATTTGAGCATTGGAGGCCACATAAGGGTGCCTTGGAAGCTTCCAAATGACCTACACATGTCATGAAACTCAAGCCACTTTTAAGTATTAGCAAGTATATGTCATTACTCTAAATTTTAACCATAAATTCACTTAAAATACTAGAAATCATTAGCTTTTGGAAAACACAAATGTAACCCCATGTAATCATGAAAAAGGAGGCTAATGAAAGATTATATGGCTATGGAGTTGCGACATGTGAGTGAAATGGTGGCGATAAAGGTGAAAGTGGATGATATTTTTAAGACATTTTGGAGACTCTGAAATGACCTTCCATTTCCACTATGGAATCAAAATCAACTATCATAGACCACCTGGATGCTTACATTTTGCTTTTACTTACTAACAAACCAAACATTTCAAAACTTACTCAACCACCTTTTTCCTTAATTTTTTCCAATGTTATAACTTCTTAACCATTGTCAATATCTTTTGACATCCTGGGTGACCTAAATATGACTTAACATGCAATTCCCTCAATATAAGCTTCACAGGCTCGTTGTTGTCTGACACATAGATCATGTCCATAAATTTGACCAAACCATCAGTCGTGAGATGATAATATACATCTTGATCACCTTTACCTAGCTATTGTAACATGTGCTTAAGTTGTTGGTACCTTTCATCTGGTTATCCCACTTGAAATATTTGCAAGTCTTGTTGGATATTTTAGGGTATGAATATGGATGGTTGTCAAGTGTTGGCATTAATGTCAAACAAGTCTCAGCCTAATGATGGGGCTTCATGCCTTGGTGGTTGTGATGATATTCTATGTAGAGAATTTGGAGCCATCTTTTGAGGCAACAGATGGGCTCAATGGCTAATTAGACTCCTTTCATTGGAAAGTTATTTGGAAGATCTCTCTAACGCTATGAGGAAGTCCATAAATGGTCATCCGGTTAAGAAGATATGGCCTACTGGAGTTTAGGGTGATTCAAGCCTTATGTAGTGAGGAATATTGGAGATCAGAGGTCCCGACAATCGGTGATTGAGGGATTCAAGGCTCAGTGCACAGTGGAAGTGAACCATTGATTATAAATTTGTGATATCACATATCAGAGGTCTTGATAAATCGAAGATCATAGGATTGAGAATCAAGGGTGCAATGCAACAACAAGTTGCGATATGTGATTTGTGATATCGCATATCAGAGGTCCCGGTAGTCAACACCCAGTCGTGCATCGACAATCAGTGTTCGATGTTTTAAAAGTGATGCCGGGATTGAGGCCTCCAGTTTTAAATTGCCAAGAGAGCTAAAAATGTTTTTACAAAGAAAATCATTGCGATACCAAGAAGGGCGAGGCCCTTTCTCTCTCCTCTAGGAGGACACATGGAGGTGTCTGGTTGGCTTCGATAAGGACAGATCGCAGAATCAAAGAAGCTCGGATGAAGACACATGGCAATGTTTAATTGGTTCTGATAATGCCAGGTAGCTATTGACATCAACATGACATCACGATATGGAGGGACACTTGGGAGGCTATTTTGGGCCCTTGGATGGCCTAATAGACCATATCCGAGTGACATGTGTCACTGGTCGAAAGATGACATGTGACATATGATGACATCACTTCGATAATCAAAGATCAATGATCCTTGGTGGCTGGCATAGTTGCATCATAAAGAATTCTTCAATAAATGGCCTCCTGGGTATAAAGCGCCACTTTTATGAAAAAAATGTGTGAGGGCCAACAAAGGAAATATATCCCTCATTGAAGGTCTAAAGACCTTATCACCTTAAGGATGAGCCCTGGGTCATAGCCCTTGGTTATATGGAGGAAAACAAAAAGAGATTCTTATACATAAGGGGACGAGGGCTATCGAAGTTCATCATTTTTGTATGGATTTTATGTATAAAATCATCGATATGGAAAAGACTGTGATAATGTTCTATAGTGAAAATTCACTAATATAACAATAGTACAAAGGTGTATTAAATATATATGAATTGACAATTGTGGCTTTGAATTCACTTCAATGTGAGTGATGAACAAAGAATTCTCGTGCACGCATTGTAAAATAAATGAAGAACATAGGTGCCGTGAGAATGCCCATCTAAGTATCTACGAGCCATAAATGATCATCATGAGCCTTTGTGAAATATGTAAGGAGAGATGAGATTTAATACACAGCATGGAGCGCCTGCAACGAGACAGAGAAGTGATCATCACCCATTCCTTTGATCCTGAAGGCAACAATAACACAAGGGAAGTGTGTTTCAACAAAATCATGGAGTGCCTACAATGAGATAGAGAATTGATCATCACCCATTCCTCTGATCCTAAATGCAGCGACAAAATAGGCGAAGTGTGCTTCAGCAAAAGGATAGGGAGCCATGCCAGTAGTACACATTTCGGCAGATTTGATGATGACAATGAGTACATCAAGCCAAGTGCAACATACGAACAAAATAGTGAACCTCCATTGAGCAACGTGGGAGAGTGAGCATATGTGAGGGGAAGCAAGAGAATAGTTGTGGCCTAAGACATAGGTGCAAAGTGCTGCAAGAGTAGTGTTGTGTTGAAAATAGCGGAGAGCCCTAAGTAGAGATAGAAAAACATAGAGAAAGAAACAAAAGGAGGATTGTCATAAGCGTTCAGAAAGCAGAGTGTAGAAATTGCATCTACAAATATCCATTAGATCATATTTTACATGTAATATTATATACCTCTATTTTCAGTTTGAAAATTGTATGAAAAGGTAGAATAGTGGTAGTGACAGGTTGGTGGTTGAATACTTAAGGGGTTGGTGTCTCTTGTAAATTTGGTTCTTGCCGAAACTAAGGGGGTTGGTGCCTCTAGTGAGTGGGTGCTCACAAACAAACAAATGTAATTTAGTTGGTGCATAAATTACATCATGAAACAAACAACAATTTGGTGGTTTTTTCCCTCTGGGTTTCCACATGAAAAACACTGTGTCAAATGCATGCTTTACATTAGATTGTTTTTTGAGTCTGTGTATCTAAAGTTTAGTAATTTACTGGTTCACGAAAGAATTCTCTCATATAAGAAAGTACAATAAGAAAAGAAAGGTAACAATTTCTTAAATTACTGATTCACCCCACCCCCCCAGCAATTCCGTATTCCAATAATTCGTATAAGAGCAAAGTTCCTTTAGTAACAGTTTCACCACTGGAAGGTAGATGCTTAAGGAATTATGAATAGGCAAGAGAGCCAAGAAGTTTACTCAAGTAAGGTACCAGTCCTTGATGGATCTAATTACGCCTTTTGGAAACTAAGAATGGAGGCATATGTCATGTCCCTGGGGGTAGATGTTTGGACCTATATACTAGTGAATTACAATGTCCCATATATACCTTCCATAACTATATCTGAGCAATGGTAAATCCAAGCATGCCATTTTGGCTGGTCTTAGTTAGTATGAACTTATGAAAGTCATGTACTATAATTCCGCCTATAAAATGTGGGAGAAGCTTAACCAGTGTCATGAAAGAGATGACAAAGTGAAGTAAGAAAAACTTTAGACATTTAAAATGAGGTTTGAAATCTTGAAGATGACTGAGAATGAAAACATTGTTGAATACTTGCTCAAAGTTGATGAAGTATTTAATATAATTAGAGGACTTGGTGAGGAAGTCATGGAATAATTTATTGTTCAAAAGGTAATGAGTTCTCTACCCATGAGATTTAGTCCCAAAATCTTATCCATAGAGGAAATGATCAACTTGAAGGATCTGAAAATGGATCAACGACATGGTACTCTCACATCCTATGAGATGAGAGTAGGAATGGAGAAATATCGACCAAAGGAAGTGGCATTTAAAGTATCCAATAAGGGTAATGAGCACAAAGTTCATCAAGAATGCTTTAGTAGTGAATCTAATCAGGACTTCGCTCAACTAGCCAGAAAACTGAAGTGTGGCTCTAGTAAATATAAAGGGAAGTTTCTCTTTTAAGTGTTTCGATTGTGGAAGAGTTGGAAATTTCTATTTCAAATGCCCCTCTAGAGAAAAGGGTGAAGGAGAATAATATCTTAAATTTAGAAATAAGTCATAGACATTTCAGAAGAATAAACCCTCCAAGAAGAAGGTATTCTATTCCAAAGAAGATAGTTTGGCTCCGGAATGAGACTCTAAAGACTAATCAAAAAATGAGTCAAATAAGTATCTTCTTATGGCCCTCAAAACAGACTCCAAGAAATAGGGTCTTACAGACTCTGAAGAGGAAGAATAGGAAGGAGTGGTAGACCTTGAAGGAGAACTCATCAGTTCCCTTGTCTTACATCGACTAATCCCTCTTGCAGACAAGAGTGATCTCTCTAAATCCTAAATGGAAACTAGAAAAAATCATGACAAGTGAACTGACTCTTTCCCTATGTTGAACTTGTTCAAATTATAAGCAGTATAACTAATAGATAGACCTCTTATTAGTTTCACAAAATGCCTAATGAAGATCCATTATTGTGACTTGATACAACCCTTCAATGCTTGATAGGACCTAGAAACATAAAACATAAAAGGATCAAAATTGCATGTGATATAATAATTCAAACAACTTATCCTAATGATCCAGGAAATTAGGGATTGAATTTGCCCTAATGAATATAATGAACAATTATAAACTATTAAACATTCACAAAAAACAAAATCAATGGCAAATGCAATCCCTAATAATAGCCCAATAGACCAATAATAGCCCAATAATCTTAATCTTAATTGAGGTATCTGGGGATTAGTCAAGCTTGTGCTTGATGCTTCCATTGTTGACCAAACAAAACTTTCTCCCTCCCAATAAATACAAATCTGCCTTCAAAGCAACCTTTAACTCCCATTAAAAACACTAGATCTTACACTTATAAAATTTCACCGTCAATGATACCACTTGAAAGACTTAGGCAAATGATTCTTCCTCAACACAACAAGATATGAAATTACAGATGACTTCCACAACTATAAAGGAGCTAAAAACTCAAAAAAAATTACAAACGTATTAAAACATAGTAAAAATGGAAACAACGCAATAAAACTTTAGATTATAATTGTAATACATGAAATACATTCATATGAAGGCTGCTTCTACTTCACTAAGTAAAATAACAGTTCTTACTGAGATTTACTCTTCACCACATGCAGAAAATGTAACAGTCAAAGTATTAAGATACAATATGGCCCTTTACAAAATATATTTTTCTGACCCTGGACATGTTGCCTAATACAAATAACATTTGCCGAATAAATGTTTAACTATAAGATTTACCACTGCAAAAATCTACTTGGTTAATTTACAAGTGTACCACAAGTATGATTGTGTCAGTTAAACACGGTCGTTGGATTAATTTTCAAACACAATTAAGAACCGCCTGTTAACAATTGCCAAGGCATTTTTGGGCATGAGATTGCGATTAAGAACCGCGTGTTAACAATTGCCAAGGTATTTCTTCACAGAAATAGCTGTCGACGAATTTTAGTTTTGAATATGGACTTTCAACCAATAGCATTGGAATATCAGCCAGGGATTTCTTGTTTTAATTATCAAATTATTTATGGTTTTAATTAACTACTTTCGGATCTCATTACAATAATGTGTGAACCTAGACTGTTGTCATCAAAGCTGTGAGTTCTAATCTCAGTTTTCTAAGAAAACCTAGAATCTGCGGTGTGTAACATCCAAAATATCAAAGTAATGGAACTCGGCCAAGTCGAAATAAATTGATTGAACATAATCAAGTCTGGCCACGTAGAAATCGAAAAACACATAACAAAAACTAAATTAAAAAAATAAATTACAGTATATGCGCTTCGACAACTATGTTTTTCAAACTTGACAAGGTAGGTTTTAATATTACACCTACAACTTATATCGTCTGGAAAACCTGCTGGATCCTACAGCTCGCCTTTTCCAGCTACTCAGGTTTTTTCAAGGCGGTCCGGTCCATCATCTCGAACCATGGACTTTGAAACATTCATGAGAATCATGGCTCTCTGTGTAGTAGGTTAAGTCAAGATCACTTAACAATCAAATGAGCACAATACCAAGATCATATCACAATCTCATGATGAAAACGAGAGCGCCCATGTAAGATATTTATACATTTTGCTATAATTTCTAACAAAGATCAAGTCAACAAAATAAAAAAAACTCGCCTATAAACGTGATCTGAAGATGAACATCAAGATCAATAAATCGATCAGACTTGCTGTCTTTGAAGAGTTGAATACTGTGCAACATGTTATGCAAAAGAATCTGACTGCGCTATTGTCAGTGTGCGCCTCCACTATAAAAGTTAGCACTGGTTGGGAAAATTGGGGAAAGTAATTTAATTGCATTTCCAGGTTTTACAGCTCGCAGTGAAAATCGAATGAACCTGCCACGCTTCATTAAATCTCAATTGAATATAGGAAAATTAACTAGTCATTTGAATCTGTTGGTGTACATGCACTTAGACTAGCGGTGTTGGTGTACATGCACCTAGATTAGCTCCAGTTAACTTATTGCTTGCATGCATGTGGCACATGTACACATTAGCATAAGATAAAGCACACTTAGCTTTAGTTATTGCATGTACAACTAAGCTTAACTTAGTTGCTTTTGTGTATTTATTCTAAAACTAATATTGTAGAATCACTTTCATTCTTTTCTCAATTCTTGCTCGCTTTCTTCCTTCTCTTGCAAGCTTGTTATTGTTTTGCAGATCTAGATATATCTGTGTATCTCAAAAATCTTACATGGTATCAAAGCACAGGGATTTGTAATCAGTGCACAAGCAATTTTATTTGCAGGTTCAGAAGATTGAAGCAGCAACAAAAAATGGAGTCTAAATTGGAGTTTCCACAATCGGCAATTCTCACTCCATATAATTATTTCGAATGGAAGCCAAAGATTCAACTTCATCTCAGAAGTAGAGGCTTATTTCGAATAACCATGCAAATGGAAGTTGAACCAACATCGGCAATGGAGAAAACAAGATATTTCAATCGCATGGACGAGGTCTTCGGCATCTTATGTTTATCTATTTCTCTGGAACTGTTATTTCATGTTGAATCATGTTCAACTCCAAATGAAGTATGGAAAAAATTAGAAGGATTGTTTGGAAAACAGGATGAAATGCTTAGAATGATAGAAGATTTGATCGCAACCTATAGAAATCATCGTGAAAGCTTTAGCTTAGAACCGTACGACGACGACGAACCTCTGGATTCGATTTCGAACTTGCGAGAGATTGAAAGGAAAACAAGCTTACAACCCAATGATGACCAAGAGTTCAAATTCAAGGGTTTCGTCGTAGATCCAGAAAGAACAAGCGATCGAGCTGCCGCAAATGTACGGAAATTGAGAATAGCATTGCATCCCGAGGTCGAAGCTGTTGCAGCCACTGAAGCTTCGGAGAATTTTACAGTGCTGGTGCATGTTAAGGCTCCACGGGCCAGCGAAGCTTCCAAGAAAGAGAATCTGAAAGACGACTCAGATCTGGAAGAATCGTTCATGAGCTTCGCTAAAGCCCATGAATTTGGGGATAGTAGGAAAATCGAAGAAGAGGTCTATGCGAGGAGAGACAACGGTAAGCTCTGTAACATATCCAAAATCCAAATAACCCAAGGCGTGCAAACGGGAAATGGATATCTGAATGATGGGCTAACGTTCAAGGGATACCCGGTGATTCAGCCAGCTAACGAAATAGGTATTGCATATTTCTGCACAGGAGTCGGCTTTGCAAACTTACACCTCTTGATATTCAGATTTAGGGCCTCTCCTAAATCAATTTCAGCAAAAGTATTCACAGGAGGAGGTACATGGACTCCGCTTGTCTCCACGAGAATGTCTTCGTATGCATCGAAGTTTATACCCGTATTCACCTGGTCAAAGACGTGGTCAGCATTCAAGTCTTTGGTGAAGGGGTTTACTTCGCGTTCACAAGAGCCACCAGAACGAGAGTTGGAGTTGGGAATGGGGAGTGCAGTGGAGACGCTATGCGGGCAGGCCTACGGAGCAAAGACCTATAGTATGCTCGGCATTTACCTACAGCGATCCACAATCCTCCTGATGATCACAGCAATGCCTCTCACTGTTATCTACGCCTTCTCAAAGCCCCTGTTGGTGCTCATGGGAGAGTCCAAGACAATAGCGGCGGCAGCCGCTCTATTTGTGTACAGTCTCATCCCGCAGATCTTCGCGTGCGCCGCCAAATTTCCGATCCAGAAGTTTTTGCAGGCACAGAGCATTGTGGCGCCCAGCGCTTACATATCATTCTGCACCATATTCATCCACGTGTTGCTGTCGTGGCTGGTGGTGTACAAGCTGGACTGGGGATTCTTCAGGGCTGCGTTCGTGCTGAGCTTGTCGTGGTGGATTTTTGTCATTGCCCAGTTCGTATACATCCTTAAGACGCCACGATGCAAGTACACGTGGACAAGCTTCTCATCCCAACCTAGAGACTTTTCAGATTTTTCACTCGGGGTGAAGGACACAACTGCCTAGCAGTTGCCTTTTCTCTATTTTTGCATTATATTTTGAGGGGGGGTTTTCTTCCCACTGGGTTTTCCCTCTTTCCTCCTTTTTATGCATTGTATATGGGTACCTAAAATGGCCGTGTTGCCGGGACTCATTCATTTTGCATCACACTCACCTAAGTTATGCTTAAGGGGGGGTGTTGGTGTACATGCACTTAGACTAGCTGTGTTGGTGTACATGCACCTAGATTAGCTCCAGTTGGTGTACATGCACTTAGACTAGCGGTGTTGGTGTACATGCACCTAGATTAGCTCCAGTTAACTTATTGCTTGCATGCATGTGGCACATGTACACATTAGCATAAGATAAAGCACACTTAGCTTTAGTTATTGCATGTACAACTAAGCTTAACTTAGTTGCTTTTGTGTATTTATTCTAAAACTAATATTGTAGAATCACTTTCATTCTTTTCTCAATTCTTGCTCGCTTCCTTCCTTCTCTTGCAAGCTTGTTATTGTTTTGCAGATCTAGATCTATCTGTGTATCTCAAAAATCTTACAGAATCTCATTTGAACATAGGCAAATGAAACATGTAATGCAAAGGCGTCACTAAGTGCAACGTGTGGGGGAGGAAATGAAGAATCAAAGCATAGGGAAAGTTTATATCTGCTATTTCTGTCTAAATGGAGTGCTTTTAATATTTTTTTATCACATTTGGGAATTCCATATTTGTTACTAATGTGCATACTTGGTATTTAAATGTTTTGAAAATGAAAAATATTTGAAATTCTTTTTATTTCATTCACCATCTTGTATATAAGAACAAGAATATTCACACACTATTAAAACAAGGAAAATTATTTTATAAAGAATCAACATTCATGCACCCCAATTCTATATTCCATTATAGACCAGTTAATCTGCTTAGTTGCCAGATTGAAATAAAATTCTATATACATAGAAAACCTTGAAACAAAACGTTATTCAAAAGAAATATGTTCAAATAAGTATAACGCTTAACTCGAGTCATGAAACAACCAGCCTTAAACCAAGATGAATACAATTTTAAACCACAAGAAAAGAAGCTTCTCATCGACAGCAGACAACATCAGGCAATGAACCCAATCTTAAACCAGAAGAAATCATTGTCATGGACGGGGTTGATTCTTCAAAATTTTCATCTCTGTGGGAGTAACATTTGTCAGCTCGTCCAAAATGAGTAATTATCGTTTCCGCTATTTCGGGTTTGCGCTATTGCTCGGCCGTTTTTTCGCTATGGCGATCACAACATCCTGCGCCCTGGAGAAAAATAAATGAATGATAATATATTAATATAAGAAATCAAATTTGGAAATAATGTGAAGAGGATAGTGTAGATTTATATACCCTTCTTCTCTGTTCTTTCTTGTCCTTTCGTTATTTTCTTGTGAACTTCGATGATGAGGTTCGCAGTATTTACTATTGTTGGCACGGAGGTTAGAACACCGCCAACCCCTTTTGTCGGCCTTAGTGCAGATTTATATACCCTTCTATTTGTTTCTTTCGGAAAGTGCAGATTTATATACCCTTCTATTTGTTTCTTTCGGAAAGTGCAGATTTATATACCCTTCTATTTGTTTCTTTCTTTCTTGGTAACGGTTCCTTTGTTTCTGGTATTTTGCATGTGAGGCGTCGCGATGATGTTCGCAGCGTGTACTGTCATCTTGGTGCAGCGCAATTCATCTTGCGGCCTGCAGAAAATTTGACGGTAATGTTAATGTAAGAACTCGTATTTGGAAATAATGTGGAGGAAAGTGCAGATTTACATACGCTTCTTTTTGGTTCTTTCTTTCATGTTGGTGGTGATGCTTTTCGCAGTATGTACTATTGTTCGCACGGTGCTTAGAACACCGCCATTTCTTGTTCTTTGTCGACCCGGTGCAGCGCAATTCATCTGGCAAGTGCTTCCTCGTCATGATGATAATAACGGAAACGGAGGTTTCTTTTTTATGTGTAGAGTTACAAGCAGATGCCAAGTGCCTTAAATTCTCTTACTAATCAAAACGTTTGTAGTCGAGAGGCAAAAATATGAGGATATGTTTTGTGTTTGGACTATTTATAACCGAATGTGCAATCTTCACTGTAAAGATAGGCTGACTCTGTAGTAAGGTCTTTATTACGTTTGATAGGTGGTCATATTTCGGAGGTGGGCAAACACGACTTCTCGAGGTGAATTTAATAAAATTACATTTTCAAACTTCTTCTTTGATGATTATTTTATTCAACAAATAATAGAAACATGATTTACACGCTTAATTAATCAAATAATAATAAAATTATTTTTCTCTTTTTCCACATAAAATATATAATGATATAATTACAAAGATGTCAAACCTGGGTACATTTTGCACCTTTGCCTCTTAAGTGGGGAGATATTCATAATCCATAATTCATACAAAGATACTTTCAAATTCAAATATTCATATAAGAAGAGTCGTATTGATAAGCCATTTTCAAGCATCAACATCACAATCAACATTGTCAAATTGCAATATACCTATGTCTTCTAACAAGTTCTAACTATCCATTAGAGTACAACTCAATGCTAGGAGGCATACATTTGGACACCACCACAACAACCTCTCAAGGCACATACCCCATCCAAATGTTCACGAGGTATGTTCTTATAGGACCATTCATATCTTTGATTATGAATCCTCAAATAATATCAATAGACTTCAACCACTCTTATCTTTGATACCTTGTCCAATCCTCAAAGAGTGTCAATCCAGGGGACTACTTCCCTTATTGGATTCCAAATCTCCAAGGAGTATTGGTCTTAGATGCTTATATAATCCTCCATTTCTCCCCCAAGTGCCTTCAATAGACTTACGACTGTTAGTCCTGGTCTAGTCCATGACACATGGAGAATACGGTGACCCTCATCACTCCCTCTCAAATAGGGACGAGATCCTCTCTCCATCTCAAATCGGGAGACATAATCATAAGCCTTAAAACATCATGGAATTTCATTGTTGTTGGTAGTGCAAGTGCATAGGCCACTATTCCAATCCTCTCAAGGATCTCAAAAGGCCCACAATACAAAGGTGTCATCTTGGCACATTATCCAATCCTCAAGGAACTCCTTTTAGGCTTGATGCATAAGTACACATGCTCCCCAAACTGAAGCTTCTTTAAATACCATGTACTAATTTTCATAACTCTTTTTCTTCTCTTGTGCTACGTTCGGATTCTTCTTGATAACCTACATTTCCTATTCCATTTTTTCCAACATATCTAGTCCAATCAATACCTTGTTCACTGGATCACTCCAACTAATGGGAGTATTGAAATTCCTTCGATAAAGTGCCTCAAACATACTCATTTTCAAGGATTCATGCTACTCATTATTATAAGAAAAATTAATTAGTGGAAGATACTCTTCCTACTTCCTCTATTTATGCATGACATAGATTCTCAACATGTCCTCAAGAATCCTGTTTACTATCTCTGTCTATCCATCTGCCTACAAATGATAAGTTCTACTAAAGGCTAACTTTATCCCCAAACCTTTAAAAAACTATTTCCAAAACCTAGAAGTGAACTTGGCATCTTTTTCTCACACAATATTCTTAGGAATTCCATGTAACCTCACTATCTCCTTGATGAAAATTTTGGCTATGTCACTAGATGAGTTCATAGACTTAATTGTGATGAAATTAGCTACCTTGGTCAACCTATGACCTATAACCATAATAGAATTATGCTACTTTGATGTCCTTGGAAAATCCGTAATGAAGTCCATGGAAATGGTTGTTGAGGAAAATTAACTACCTATCATTTAATTGTCAACGAGGAGGCTTCGTAAAACTTGTGAAGCGTGCATGCACTATATATGTTAGAAATTAACTTTCAATTTATATTAATCTAACTACGAAACTAACTAACAACAAACCAAATTCACCTATTCTAATTCAAAAAATATTTATAGCACAGTGCGTTGAATTGAAATTTTAATCTTTCACACTTGTAGGAATTGAAATCTTAATCTAGCACACTTACAGGAATTGAAATTTCACGAAATGAAATCTACTCTAAGGGATCATGTGTGCATTATCAAATAAAGATCCTATGAAATGAATAATCAAAACCACATGACATGAAATGAAAGCAAAAGCAATCATTATTAACCTCTCACACAAGAAAAGATATGAAAGCAAATAAAAACAATCACTCAACCTCTAGATATGAAATCAAATAAAAATAATAGATCTTAACCTCTACATATGAAAGCAAATAGAAACAATCACTCTTAACCTCTCACACAGGAAAATGTATGAAAGAAATAAATCTTAATCTATGAAAGCAATAAATATTAATATATGAAAAACAATAAATCTCACACGTTGTAGGTTTCCAATTCAAAAGCGTGAGATATGGCAAGTTGAGACGATCCCAGTGCAAGAATTACCAATCAAGGTGAACATCACTCATGAGCATGGTGCTAAATCTAAATTCCATTCAAAACATGATAATCTTAACTTTCCACCTGAGTATTTGCAACTTTACACATAACTTTGAAATGATGAGGCTTTCTTATTTATACAAGAACATAAGAAGCTACCTCATTAATGGAGGTCCATTATTCTCTCCCTATATCCCTAGAAAGTCCCATAGAGTTACAACTCAAATAAGTAATGATGAAACACATATCCTCTCTAAACTTTATCCAAATCGTCTTCCATTTCTTGAAGGGAATTCAAATTTGAGCATTGGAGGCCACATAAGGGTGCCTTGGAAGCTTCCAAATGGCCTACACATGTCATGAAACTCAAGCCACTTTTAAGTATTAGCAAGTATATGTCATTACTCTAAATTTTAACCATAAATTCACTTAAAATACTAGAAATCATTAGCTTTTGGAAAACACAAATGTAACCCCATGTAATCATGAAAATGGAGGCTAATGAAAGATTATATGGCTATGGACTTGCGACATGTGAGTGAAATGGTGGCGATAAAGGTGAAAGTGGATGATATTTTGAAGACATTTTGGAGACTCTGCAATGACCTTCCATTTCCACTATGGAATCAAAATCAACTGTAATAGACCACCTGGATGCTTACATTTTGCTTTTACTTACTAACAATCCAAACACTTCAAAACTTACTCAACCACCTTTTTCCTTAATTTTTTCCAATGTTATAACTTCTTAACCATTGTCAATATCTTTTGATATCCTGGGTGACCTGAATATGACTTAACATGCAATTCGCTCAATATAAGCTTCACAGGCTCGTTGTTGTCTGACACATAGATCATGTCCATAAATTTGACCAAACCATCAGTCGTGAGATGATAATACACATCTTGATCACCTTTACCTAGCTATTGTAACATGTGCTTAAGTTGTTGGTACCTTTCATCCGGTTATCCCACTTGAAATATTTGCAAGTCTTGTTGGACATTTTAGGGTATGAAGATGGATGGTTGTCAAGTGTTGGCATTAATGTCAAACAAGTCTCAGCCTAATGATGGGGCTTTATGCCTTGGTGGTTGTGATGATATTCTATGTAGAGAATTTGGAGCCATCTTTTGAGGCAACAGATGGGCTCAATAGCTAATTAGACTCCTTTCATTGGAAAGTTATTTGGAAGATCTCTCCAACGCTATGAGGAAGTCCATAAATGGTCATCCGGTTAAGAAGATATGGCCTACTGGAGTTTAGGGTGATTCAAGCCTTATGTAGTGAGGAATATTGGAGATCAGAGGTCCCGACAATCGATGATTGATGGATTCAAGGCTCACTGCACAGTGGAAGTGAACCATTGATTATAAATTTGTGATATCACATATTAGAGGTCTTGATAAATCGAAGATCATATGATTGAGAATCAAGGGTGCAATGCAACAGCAAGTTGCGATATGTGATTTGTGATATCTCATATCAGAGGTCCCAATAGTCAGCACCAAGTCCTTTGGAATAAAAATTTACAAACATATTAAAACATAGTAAAAATGGAAACAACACAATAAAAATTTAAATTATAATTGTAATACATGAAATACATTCATATGAAGGCTGCTTCTACTTCACTAAGTAAAATAACAGTTCTTACTGAGATTTACTCTTCCCCACATGCAGAAAATGTAACAGTCAAAGTATTAAGATACAATATGGCCCTTGTACAAAATATATTTTTCTGACCCTGGACATGTTGCCTAATACAAATAACATTTGCCGAATAGATGTTTAACTATAAGATTTACCACTGCAAAAATCTACTTGGTTAGTTTACAATAATTTACAAGTGTACCACAAGTATGATTGTGTCAGTTAAACACGGTCGTTGGATTAATTTTCAAACACAATTAAGAACCGCCTGTTAACAATTGCCAAGGCATTTTTAACTTTCCGATCCCATTACAATAATGTGTGAACCTAGACTGTTGTCATCAAAGCTGTGAGTTCTAATCTCAGTTTTCTAAGAAAACCTAGAATCTGCGGTGTGTAACATCTAAAATATCAAAGTAATGGAACTCGGCCAAGTCGAAATCAATTGATTGAACATAATCAAGCCTGGCCACGTAGAAATTGAAAAACACATAAAACAAACTAAATTAAAAAAATAAATTACAGTATATGCGCTTCGACAACTATGTTTTTCAAACTTGACAAGGTAAGTTTTAATATTACACCTACAACTTATATCGTCTGGAAAACCTGCTGGATCCTACAGCTCGCCTTTTCCAGCTACTCAGGTTTTTTCAAGGCGGTCCGGTCCATCATCTCGAACCATGGGCTTTGAAACATTCATGAGAATCATGGCTCTCTGTGTAGTAGGTTAAGTCAAGATCAGTTAACAATCAAATGAGCACAATACCAAGATCATATCACAAGCTCATGATGAAAACGAGAGCCCATGTAAGATATTTATACATTTTGCTATAATTTCTAACAAAGATCAAGTCAACAAAATAAAAAAATTCGCCCATAAACATGATCTGAAGATGAACATCAAGATCAATAAATCGATCAGATTTGCTGTCTTCGAAGAGTTGAAGACTGTGCAACATGCTATGCAAAAGAATCTGACTGCGCTATTGTCAGTGTGCGCCTCCACTATAAAAGCTAGCACTGGTTGGAAAAATTGGGGAAAGTAATTTAATTGCATTTCCAGGTTTTACAGCTCGCAGTGAAAATCGAATGAACCTGCCACGCTTCATTGAATCTCATTTGAATATAGGAAAATGAACGAGTCATTTGAATCTCATTTGAACATAGGCAAATGAAACATGTAATGCAAAGGCGTCACTAAGTGCAACGTGTGGGGGAGGAAATGAAGAATCAAAGCATAGGGAAAGTTTATATCTGCTATTTCTGTCTACAGTGGAGTGCTTTTAATATTTTTTATCACATTTGGGAATTCCATATTTGTTACTAATGTGCATACTTAGTATTTAAATGTTTTGAAAATGAAAAATATTTGAAACTCTTTTAATTTCATTCACCATCTTGTACATAAGAACAAGGATATTCACACACTATTAAAAATAGGAAAATTACTTTATAAAGAATCAACATTCATGCACCCCGATTCTATATTCCATTATAGACCAGTCAATCTGCTTAGTTGCCAAATTGAAATAAAATTCTATATACATAGAAAACCTTGAAACAAAACGTTATTCAAAAGAAATATGTTCAAATAAGTATAACGCTTAACCCGAGTCATGAAACAACCAGCCTTAAACCAGAAGAAATATTTGACAACGGCAACAAGATGAATACAATTTTAAACCACAAGAAAAGAAGCTTCTCATCGACAGCAGACAACATCAGGCAATGAACCCAATCTTAAACCAGAAGAAATCATTGTCATTCTTCAAAATTTTCATCTCTGTGGGAGTAACATTTGTCAGCTCGTCCAAAATGAGTAATTATCGTTTCCGCTATTTCGGGTTTGCGCTATTGCTCGGCCGTTTTTTCGCTATGCCGATCACAACATCCTGCTCCCTCGAGAAAAATAAATGAATGATAATATATTAATATAAGAAATCAAATTTGGAAATAATGTGAAGAGGATAGTGTAGATTTATATACCCTTCTCTGTTGAATATGTAACTTCCACTGCGCAGCCGTACCATCGCCAGAAACCGTTCACGAAACCTCCCTGAGATATTTCGCACCAACTTTCCGACGATGGAATCTTCCGGCGAGCGACTCCGATAAACTGTGGTGGCGCCACGTGCCACTCCGATAAACTGTGGTGGCGCCGCGTGTCACTCGCCTGACATCAGCGAACGTAATTTTTAGGACGCTAAAGTTCTGCAGCAAAATGCCTCCCGATATCTCTGTCCGCGGTTCGATTGTCTCCAGCACTCTCGTCCGTTGATTGTCCAAAGCTGCTCCAAACCTGCATACGGTCAACATTAATTACATAGGGTGGAGTAAAATCAAGTTTCATTGACCATAACTTTTCTTAATAAATTGTCATATGGGTAGGTAAAGTGTTAATGTTTTTTTTAGTTGGAGGTATGGGCGCATATACATATTACGTAATTTTTGTATGACACATGTATACCATGTATGTAATGTTTAATGCTTTTTATGCGTTGACCATTTTTAGTAACGGTATGTAAAAAAAACACAGGTTAAAAAAAAATGAAATGAGCCAAATGAGTAAATTTTTGTTACAGCAGTAAAGTGTTTTTCACAGCAGTGAATGTAAAAGGGATTTTACAGCAGTAAACCCAGCTCAGTAAATTTTCAGGTGAAAACAGAGTTTTGGTTGAATGTTGTTTTTGGTAAATCCCTCTCAGTAAAAGAGGATGAATATGTATCAGTGATTTTTGTCTTAAATGAATAGAAATGTTTTTATGGTGGTGAAATACTCTGTTTCTCAGTAAAAAAAAAAAAAAAATAGCTTCCCTGTGCAAAGATCCTGGAAAGGTAGAAACAGAGCATTGCCTCTGTGGAGTTTATTTGTTTGTTTTTGGATTTTCCCATTAAAAATCCCCAACAGTGGTATCAGAGCAGGCTTAGGCTCTTTGAAGGTGTTCAAGAAGCTGAAGGGAGGATTTTGTTGCAGCTGTAAAACTTCTCAAGCAGAGTGAAGGCTCAGTCAGGAAAATACTCAGGTATTTCACAATGTTTTTTTTGTGTTGCTGAAAAAACAGTCAGTTGTTTTAAACACACAGTCAAGGATTTAGAGGCATAGATCAGAATGCAAGGAATGGCCAGCACAAGCACTGGTATGGGTATGTTTAACACCCAGCTCCCACAGTTTAATGGGAAAAACTATGACTATTGGGCAATAACCATGACAGCCCTGTTTGCCTCTCAAGATTTATGGGAAATAGTTGAATCTGGGTTTGAAGAACCAGCAGATGAAAATGAGTTCAATGCATTAACTCAGGGAGAGAGAGATCAGCTGAAGAGCAATAGGAAGAAGGATTCAAAAGCCCGTATGTTGTTGTATCTAGCAGTAGACCAGAGTGTGTTTCCAAGGTTAGCAGCAGCTAAGACAGCAAATGAAGCATGGCAAACCCTCAAGACAGCCTATCAAGGCATGGAGAGAGTGAAGACAGCAAAACTACAATTGCTGAGAAAGGATTTTGAGAACTTGAACATGAAGGAGTCAGATAACATTGACTCATTCTTCACTCATGTGATTGGTGTAATCACACAAATGAGAACTCATGGAGAAACCATTGAAGATAGAAGGATTGTGGAGAAAATATTGAGGGTCTTACCTTCAAGGTTTGATGCTATATTCACCACCATTGAAGAGACAAAGGATCTCTCAAACTATTCAGTTGATGAGCTACATGCATCACTGATAACACATGAGCAGAGGTTGAGTAGGAATGAAAACTCATCTCTTGAGCAGTCCTTCAAGACCCAGATGTCCTTTGGAAGAGGAAGAGGTCAAGGAAGAGGCAGAAGCCAGAACAGAGGTGGAAGGAACAGCCCATCAAATGCACAAGGAAGAGGCAGCAATACAAATCAGAACCAAGGCCAAGGCAGCAGCCAATAAAGAGAACAGTATCATGCTCAAGGACAAAGGTATGATAAATCTAATGTTCAATGCTATTATTGCAAAAAGTATGGACATTATGCAAGTGATTGTAGAAAGAAACAGCATGATATGAACAGTAGACAAAATGCAAATGTTACAAGAGAAAACAGCAGTTAAAATAATGTGTTGTTAGCCTGTAACATGGCTGAAACAAACAGTGAAGACATATGGTTTTTAGATTCAGGTTGCAGCAACCATATGACAGGAAACATAGCCTTCTTTTCTGCTCTACATTAGAATGTGAAATCAGAAGTTACACTTGGTACTGATAGTAAAGTCTCTGGTATGGGAAAAGGAGAGGTAAAAATATTTACAAAGCAAGGAGAAAGGAAAACCATAGCAGATGTCTACTATGTCCCTGGAATGAGATGTAACCTCTTGAGTATTGGACAGCTTGTCCATAAGGGGTACAATGTTTTCTTTAAAAATGATGTGTGCACCATCATGGATATAGCACCCAGCAAACGATGCATTGCTGAAGTAAAAATGACAAGGAATGGGATGTTCCCTCTCAGGATCAGGGCAGATTTGAAAAACAAAAATGTAATTGCAGCAGTTACCCAAGAGGCTTTCCAAAGCGTGCCAAAGGATGAAAATTGGTTGTGGCACTTGAGATTTGGACATCTCAATTTTGGAGGTCTAAACTTGTTGAGTAGGAAAGGAATGGTAAAAGGATTACCATTGATAGAGAAACCGGACAACCTTTGTGAAGGTTGCATATTAGGTAAACAACATAGAGAAAGTTTTCCATCAGGGAAGAGCATAAGGGCAAAGGCACCCTTAGAGATCATCCACTCAGATTTATGTGGACCAATGCAAGCTCCATCATTAGCAGGCAGCCAATATTTCCTAACATTCATTGATGACTTTACAAGAAAGACTTGGATATATTTCCTTAAAAACAAAAGTGAAGTGTTTGAGAAATTCCAAAACTTCAAGGCATTTGTGGAAAACCAAAGCGGGCTGCATATAAAAGTTTTGAGAACTGATAGAGGAGGTGAGTATATCTCCAAGGAATTCCTAAGATTTTGTAGGGAAAATGGAATTCATAAACAGTTTACAGCAAGGTACACTCCGCAGCAAAATGGAGTTGTTGAAAGGAAGAACAGGACCATCATGGATATGGCGAGGAACATGCTGAAGGCAAAGCATTTGCCAAATGATTATTGGGCTGAAGCTGTAAATTGTGCAGTTTACATTCTGAACAGGTGTCCTACAAAAGCAGTGATGAACAAGGTGCCAGAAGAAGCATGGAGTGGGAGAAAGCAAGGAGTCACCCACATGAGAGTTTTTGGATGTGTGGCTTATGCACACATACCAGATCAGCTAAGGAGGAAGTTGGATAGCAAAGGGGAGAAATGTCTTTTCATTGGATACAGTGAGGAATCCAAAGCCTACAGGTTGTATATCCCATCCACCAAGAAGTTTTTCGTCAGCAGAGATGTTCAATTCATTGAAGAGGAAGCTTGGGATGGAAGCATAGAGAAAACAGTGAATGTTAAAAACTGTTTGTCTCATGATGAAGATGAAGAGGAGGTGGCTGAAATACATCCCCAAACAGCAGCGCCAACACAAGGACAGCAAGGGACACCATTGAGGATAAATGAAAGTGCTTCTCCAAGCACACCACAAGGAGGAAACTCAAGTGCATCTTCAAGCACTTGCACACCAAGTGAAAGAGGTAAGAAGTTTAGAAACCTAAGTGACATTTATGATGAAGGAATGAATTCCTTATTTGCCTTGTATTGTCATGTTGATGATCCTATTCATTTCGAGGATGCAATCAAAGATAAGAAATGGATAGAAGCTATGGATGAGGAGATGAATGCCATAGAGAGAAACAAAACATGGGATTTGGTTGAGCTACCAAAAGGTAAAGAAGTCATTGGAGTAAAATGGGTTTACAAAACCAAGAGCAATGCTGAAGGCAAGATAGAAAGACACAAGGCAAGGCTGGTTGTCAAAGGGTACAAGCAGTAGTATGGAAGAGATTATGAGGAGACTTTCGCCCCGGTTGCAAGAATGGAAACCGTGAGAGCAGTGTTGTCCATAGCAGCACAAAACAAATGGAAAGTCTACCAAATGGACGTGAAGTCAGCATTCCTAAATGGAGTGTTAAAAGAAGAGGTGTACATTGAACAACCTCTCGGCTATGAGAAGAAAGGTGAAGAGCACAAAGTGTGCAAATTGAAGAAGGCTCTTTATGGGCTGAAGCAAGCGCCAAGAGCGTGGTACAGCAGGATAGATTCATATCTATTGGATAATGAATTCGACAAGTGTGAAGGAGAACCCACAGTCTACATCAAAGAAAAAGATGGTAAAATCTTGATTGTTGTCTTATATGTTGATGATGTTATTTTCATAAGTAATGATGATCAGCTTATTGAGAATTTCAAATCAGTCATGAAAGAGGAATTTGAAATGACTGACATGGGTTTCTTGAGATACTTCTTAGGCATAGAAGTAGATCAAAATGAAAAAGGAATTTTTATCTCACAAGCAAGATATATAAATCAAGTATTGAGCAGATTTAACATGCAAGAATGCAAGGCAGTGATCACTCCCACAGTAATGGGATTAAATCTCAGCAGAGAGGACAGCAACAAGGATTTTGATCCTAGTTTGTACAAGAGTATTGTAGGCAGCCTTATGTATTTAACAGCTACTAGGCCTAACATTATGTATGCTGTTAGTTTAATTTCCAGATTCATGGAGAGGCCAAAGGAGGCACATTAGCAGGCAGCAAAAAGAATTTTGAGGTATGTGAAAGGTACCCAAAAGTTTGGAATTTTATATAATGTCTCAGAACATTCAGATTTGGTTGGATACACTGATAGTGATTGGGCTGGAAGTGTAGATGATCAGAAAAGCACTTCCGGTTATGTTTTTCATATGGGTTCAGGAGCCATTTCATGGGCTTCTAAGAAGCAGTCCATTGTAGCATTGTCTACAACAGAGGCTGAATATGTGGCAGCTACAGCAGCAGCATGTCAAGCAGTGTGGATGAGAAGAATGTTGAGAAGCTTAGGCCAAGAGCAGGCAAAAGCGACAGTGATCTTTTGTGACAATAGCTCAGCTATTGCATTGTCAAAGAATTCAGTGTTTCATAAGAGAACGAAACACATTGATACAAGGTTTCACTACATCAGAGAATTGGTGAACAATGGAGAAATTATGCTAGAACATTGCAGGACTCAAGAACAGGTAGCAGACATCTTGACAAAGCCACTAGATCAAAAAAGCTTTGAATTTTTGAGGAAGTGTCTCGGTATGACTGAATGCCCAACAGTTGAAATTAAAGGGGAGTGTTGAATATGTAACTTCAACTGTGCAGCCGTACCATCGCCAGAAACCGTTCACGAAACCTACCTGAGATATTTCGCACCAACTTTCCGACGATGGAATCTTCCGGCGAGCGACTCCGATAAACTGTGGTGGCGCCGCGTGTCACTCGCCTGACATCAGCCAACGTAATTTTTCGGAGGCTAAAGTTCTGCAGCAAAATGCCTCCTGATATCTCTTTCCGCCGTTCGATTATCTCCAGCACTCTCGTCCGTTGATTGTCCGAAGCTGCTCCAAACCTGCATACGGTCAACATTAATTACATAGCGTGGAGTAAAATCAAGTTTCATTGACCATAACTTTTCTTAATAAATTGTCATATGGGTAGGTAAAGTGTTAATGTTTTTTCTAATCGGAGGTATGGGCGCATATACATATTACGTAATTTTTGTATGACACATGTGTACCATGTATGTAATGTTTAATGTTTTTTATGCGTTGACCATTTTTAGTAACGGTATGTAAAAAAAACACAGGCACGGGTTAAAAAAAAAATGAAATGAGCCAAATGAAAAGAGCTCGTGTGTTGTAATGTTTTTGTGGGGCATCGTAAAACGAAAGAGCAGCGAAAAACTATGGTGTTTTTGCACAGCAGTGCATTATATTATGAAACGAGCATGAATCTCATGTGTCGGGTGAGCAACATATAATTTTTGTATGCATATGTAAATTTTTATTACAGCAGTAAAGTGTTTTTCAGAGTAGTGAATGTAAAAGGGATTTTACAGCAGTAAACCCAGCTCAGTAAATTTTCAGGTGAAAACAGAGTTTTGGTTGAATGTTGTTTTTGGTAAATCCCTCTCAGTAAAAGAGGATGAATATGTATCAGTGATTTTTGTCTTAAATGAATAGAAATATTTTTATGGTGGTGAAATACTCTGTTTCTCAGTAAAAAAAAAAATTAAATAGCTTCCATGTGCAAAGATCCTGGAAAGGTAGAAACAGAGCATTGCCTCTGTGGAGTTTATTTCTTTATTTTTGGGATTTTCCCATTAAAAATCCCCAACATTTTTCTCTGTTCTTTCTTTTCCTTGGGTTATTTGCTTGTAAGTTGTCGCGATGATGTTCGCAGTATCTACAATCGTTGGCACGGAGCTTAGAACACCGCCAACCCCTGTTGTCGGCTCGAGTGCAGCGCAATTCGTCTTGTTCTGTGGCACCGATGGCATCATCTTGCGCCCTGCAGAAAAATAGCGGTAACATTAATATAAGAAGTCAAATCTGGAAATACGGAAAGTGCTGATTTATATACCCTTCTATTTGTTTCTTTCTTTCTTGGTAACGGTTCCTTTGTTTCTGGTGATTTGCATTTGAGGCGTCGCGATGATGTTCGCAGTGTGTACTGTCATTGGCACGGAGTTTATAACACCGCCAACCGTTGCCGCTGGACTTGGTGCAGCGCAATTCATCTTGCGGCCTGCAGAAAAATTGACGGTAATATTAATGTAAGAACTCGTATTTGGAAATAATGTGGAGGAAAGTGCAGATTTACATACGCTTCTTTTTGGTTCTTTCTTTCATGTTGGTGGTGATGCTTTTCGCAATATGTACTATTGTTCGCACGGTGCTTAGAACACCGCCATTGCTTGTTCTTTGTCGACCCGGTGCCGCGCAATTCATCTGGCAAGTCGCATTCAGCTTTCTGCTTCCTCGTCATGATGATAATAACGGAAACGGAGGTTTCCTTTTTATATGTAGAGTTACAAGCAGATGCCAAGTGCCTTAAATTTTCTTACTAATCAAAACGTCTGTAGTCGAGAGGCAAAAATATGAGGATATGTTTTGTGTTTGGACTATTTATAACCGAATGTGGAATCTTCAGTGTAAAGATATGCTGACTCTGTAGTAAGGTCAGGTGGTCGTATTTCGGAGGTGGGCAAACACGACTTCTCGGGGTGAATTTAATAAAATTACATTTTCAAAACATAAAAATTACTTCTTCTTTGATGATTATTTTATTCAACAAATAATAGAAACATGATTTACACGCTTAATTAATCAAATAATAATAAAATTATTTTTCTTTTTTTCCACATAAAATATATAATGATATAATTACAAAGATGTGAAACCTGGGTACATTTTGCACCTTTGCCTCTTAGGGAGATATTCATAATCCATAATTCATACAAAGATACTTTCAAATTCAAATATTCTTATAAGAAGATACTTTCAAATTCAAATATTCTTATAAGAAGAGCCGTATTGATAAGCCATTTTCAAGCATCAACATCACAATCAACATTGTCATATTGCAATATACCTATGCCTTCTAACAAGTTCTAACTATCCATTAGAGTACAACTCAATGCTAGGAGGCATACATTTGGACACCACCACAACAACCTCTCAAGGCACATACCCCATCCAAATGTTCACGAGGTATGTTCTTATAGGACCATTCATATCTTTGATTATGAATCCTCAAATAATATCAATAGACTTCAACCACTCTTATCTTTGATACCTTGTCCAATCCTCAAAGAGTGTCAATCCAGGGGACTACTTCCCATATTGGATTCCAAATCTCCAAGGAGTATTGGTCTCAAATGCTTATCTAATCCTCCATTTCTCCTCCCAAGTGCCTTCAATAGACTTACGACTATTAGTCCTGGTCTAGTCCATGACACATGGAGAATACGGTGACCCTCATCACTCCCTCTCAAATAGGGGCGAGATCCTCTCTCCATCTCAAATCGGGAGACATAATCATAAGCCTTAGCTTGTCTCTAACCTCATCAATACATCAACTACAATTTCGTCCATGGATAGATAGTTATAGCTATAGGATCATCTCTCACATTACATCATACCTAGGCTTCACAGTCAAACACTTTGCAAAGCCAAATTCTTTCTCACATTATTTTCATGACATAGTTCTTATTCTCCAAGCATAATCACATCATATCAAACTTCAACCTTTCTAGATATTAACAATATTCATGCAACTTTGTCATCAAATGGTTTATCTTTCATCCTTAAGGAGCCACACTTCCTCATAGCTCATAGCACATGGCTTATATTATTTATAACAAATTTCTAGCTCATTTTATTCAATAAGTGATATTATCTTTCGAAATATCAATTCTACCCTTACGCTCTTCTAATCCATCAATAATGTTATCATGTAATCCATGTGTTCCATGATCAAACCACATAGTTGTAGTTCCAACAAATTATTTCAACTGTTATCCTTTCAACCTCTGCATATGCTTCAACAATATTTATCTCGAGTGAACCAAACTATATCTCAAACAAATCAATAATATCAAAGTTACAAAATCACAATGGCCTAAAGTGAAGGGTTCGGATTCTTTATCTCAAATTTTATGACTTTCTCCTTCCGAGGTCAACATACCTTTAAATGATCCATCTCAAATTGCAATATAATTTTCCTTAACATTTTCATATTAGTTTTCATTTATCCATATCAACATCGATCAATGTATTTTAGGATCAAATGAAACAACATAATATTGAATTTCCATGACCTTGGGTCTAGGACAAAATCTTAAAATATCTGACGCTTCCAAACCAACAATGTCAATGATACTACTTTGCATAGCAAAGCATAAATAACACTAAATCATTCATGCACAAAAGTAGACAATTTTTTCCATTTTCAGCCTAATTTCGTTATATTAAACAACATATAATACAACAGCCTAGGGCTCCCATACCAAGGATAAGGGCCCTCATACATCCACTAGTCCAAGATACAAACTAGGGCTCGGTGTTAGTCCATCGACAACCAATCTACCCTCAAAAAGATACTTTGTCCATCTAGATGATGTAGTCAACTCTCTCAGCTCCTCTCAGTTGTACCCTATACCTACCCAGTCCTTGGACCCCCAATCTACAAAGTTGTCTCTATCAATGATCCAAGTCCATCTAGGTCATTGAACCTCACCTATCAATTTTCTCGCTAGTTGTGCCCTAATCCATCAGGGGAAAAACACATCAATATTTATGTCAATTTGTTCACAACTCAACTTGTGAAAAACTCTCAACTATCCACTACTACTCCTCAACTAATCATGGACTTCAGCCCACTATGGTCTTCCTGCACTTCTCCGATGAAAACCAACATAGAGCATGAAGGGCTGCCACCTATCAATGCAAGATTTCCATCTACCACATTGAACACGGGCTAGGAGGACTACCCATCTTCTGCTATAGATGTCCTTCTCCACATACAGGTTTGGAGTTCCACAAACTACTCCTGGTTAATCAAACTCTTGAGCTCAATAACTACCTCTCTCGCAACCACCCTTGTTTGTTAACGTGTTCTCATTGGGCTCCATGGGCTCCATCTTGGACTCTATCACGTTGTCCTTCAACAAACCATAAGTTCTCAATCACGTTCACACTTGTTCTTCTCTCACACTTCCCTTCAACGGTCCATGAGAGACCAATTCCACACTATAGCATCTGCACCTAGTTAGGGAATCCCCACACTTAGGATACCCTTACACATTGTTTCCCATAGACTCCACTGATCTACCCATTTCTCTACAATAGAGAAGATATTACACAAATCTAGGCACCAGCAACTTGTCCTCTCCTAGGACAGCATCAACTCAGCAACTAAGGGAACATCTGAAACACTCCTTGATGTTGTCCTCTTCCCTTCCAATCTGATGTGCATGTTATCACCTTGGATGCTTAGTTTGAAACTTATCTGAGAATCACCAAGAAGGTCTAATTCCCTCTCATAATATATTCAAGAACATTTTTTAGTCCATGCATTCACCAACCATTCATACATTCATCAAAACATGTCAAGAGCCATAAGAAATATACATCACCTAACCATCATATAACCAACATAGAAACCATGGAAATTGAACCATAATATCACCAACATAATCGCTACAAATTCTCATAGATCAAAATAAGGAAATTTCCCATATTAACATATGAAAATACCAACCAAGTCAGGGACTTCTACCCACCACCAGACAATAGATTCGGTTGAACTAAATCTCTCTTTCATCTAATCACCCCCGCAACATATTTCAATCATGAATGTGGGGTCTCATGGAATAAACCAAAAAAAAACAAACCAGGGCTTCCAGTGGCCAAACCACCTCAACCCTCAACCACAATGATTCCACCTCCATAGTTGGACATTACTAACACCAACCAGATTGGTCTCTACCTAAGTTGTCTAGGGCTCTAGGAACTAATAACTCAACCCACAACTTTCGAGGGCTCCAGAGCATTTGTCCAACCCGGCTCTAGGGACTAGTAACTCAACCCACTAAGGGCTCCAGAGTGTTTGTCCTAACCTAGGCTCAAGGACTAGTAACTCAACCCAATTTGTTCCAGGGATTCTAGAGCATTTGTTCCAACCCATAGCCATAAGGAATTATGAGACACAATCATAAAACAATCAAGTGTAAAAACCCACAACGCCATGGTTATCCATGAAATGGAAAGGAAAGGCTAATAACATTGTCAATCCAACAAAATCTCCATGTCAATGATAACACATAACTAGAAATAAATCAACATCCATAAATCAGTAAGAAAATTGCACATGCAACCTATCAGTTGCAAAGTAATCCAGTTGTAGTTGTTGATCCACCTATTCCATTTTGCTTTAATTCTTTTGTTTGCTTTCTTTCTCCAAATCTAAGTGAATACTAGAGTGCTCCAAGCATGCCCCAATAATGCTTTGTGCAAGAATATGAGAAAATGAGAGAATAGAAGAGAGCTTGAAAATTGAACTCACAAAAGTATCATCTAACAAAAATCTCAACCAATAAAATCTTCGTTGAAAAAGGCTATGAAATGATCCTTAGATCCTTAGATCCTAAGTACTTAATCCTATAGAATAAAGCAAAGGCTGTGTCTCTACCTAATGACCATATCTAACTGAACTTAAACCTTAAATAAACAAAACGCTTTGTCAAATAGACTGCCTATATGAAAAGAAAAAATGGCAAAATCCATTATCCTTTGGTCAAAGTCCTCGCCTCCAAGATGGGTATCACTATTTGTAGCCAAAACCTCAAAAAACTCTGTTGTCAATAGTCAGAATGCTCACATCAAACGTGTCTCTGCCAAGATAAAAAACAACAATATTTTTCTCTCGACCCTTCTTGTCTAAGCCATACACTATTGCTGTAGTTGTGGATTCATTGATAATACGAGTTACATTCAAGCCAGCAATAACGTCAGTGTCCTTCATTGCTTAGCATTGTGCATCATTAAAATAAGCAGGTACAGTCACCACAACATCATTTATAGTCTTGCCAAGGAATGCTTACAGTCTGCTTCATCTGAGTCAAAACCATAGCACTAATTTCCTCAGGGATAAATACCTTTGTGTCTCCATCTCGTACTTGAAATTGAATATAAGTTTTCCCATCTTTGTTCACAATCTTGTATGGTATCAGTTTCATATCCTTCTGAACTTATTTGTCTTCAAAAATTCTTCTTGGATGGTCGCGTCAAACAAATGTCTCTTTTAGATGTAGATGTATACAGATTTTAAATGCTGCATAAAGACGCGGAGCTTCAACTCTTCCAGTGGCAGATCTACCTCCTGTATATCAGGGAGACCAGATACTTGGACGAATTTTTTGTAGGAAAAAACTAAATGGTCGTAAATTTCTCTATGCATTCATTAAAAACCATTTTTCTCGTGGAATTTTCCAAATAAGGCTACATAGAACCCCGAATATCTCCCAATTGGTTACATATTTTCTAAAATCGTTCCTGGGTTAATTGACCTAGTTCTGAGAAAGACGCAGATTTTATTTTTTGAAATTAGTTTTGATTTGGCTAGAAATCGGGTTTTAAAACTGATGTTTTTAAGTTACGCATTTCCTCTCCTCAGATAAAAAAACTACTTGCTGGATCTTTCATACTGGAATTAAATAATGGATGTTGCTTCTTATGCGAGAAAATTGCCAATCTCATGCTGCTTTGGATTTCTTCTGGGCACGATTTGATCTACAACTGCACTATTATTCTTGATTCTTTCTACGAGAGTGGCTTATCAAAACAGTATGCGTTCTTTTTCTTTTTTAGTGATGCAATACAATGAATTGAAAATTAACAACTTACATGATCTCTTCGATTTTGTGCAGAATGATGGGGATGAGTGGGAATATTTTTAATTCAAGAGAATCGAATTTTATCAACAGCATTACCATGATGGAAATCCAACAGAACCGCATCATTTTTTTTGAATGCACACAATCTCAGTTGTAAGACTATTAAACTCAGTATTCAAAAATTTATTGCCAACACTAAACAGGTTGTGAATGGAGCATTCCTACATCATTCTAATGTTTAATTAGATTCATCTACAGCATGTCCATCAGATCCCATTTTTATTCAAAACGAAGAAGAAACCCTTCAGTCATTTACGCAATCTGATATTTTCCTTATCAATTTTTCAATTCTTGATTATGGTAGTGTCGATATTTTTTGCAGGCATGTCTCTCATTTATTGCTTACGAGATCCAGTTCTTTTTTTTCTAAAGCCATGGGAAGAAGAGATCCTTAAGGCGAGGAGTTCACATTGGGAAAGATCCAAGATTATTGGATCGTGATGGATGCTCTAGAATTAAATTAGATTTGGCTACAGAAATGAGTCGTTTCTGCAGCTCTTCAAAAATGGAATAGATATGGAGCAATTTAAAGCAAGATCATTTTTTTTAATGATGAATTTTGGATTTTTATTTTTAAGCTAATGCAACTTTTTTCTTTACAGGTCGCATGAGAGCCAGTTGTCAATTTGTCAATTCTCTTTAAAAAAAGAATTGATAATTAAAAAAAAACATTTCCCTTATTCAAAAACATGAATTTTTATTATTATTATTTTTTAAATATTTAAAAGCAAAACATGATTTTCTTTTGTAATTAGGTAGGACCCTCTCATTTTTCGAGTTTTTACATGTCCATTATTCACCCCATTTCCAGGGAGGGTAGCACAAGAATCGAACCCAAGATCTTCGGTTCGGTGAGACTTCATTTCGGTGAGAATTTCTAGAACGTTCATATCCAAATTTGAAAAATGTACCTGATTGTGCATGAGGACATGAAAAGTCATTTTATCCTTTACATTTGCCACAAAGATCTCTTGAAGAAGGGATGAGTGTTGTGGCGCAATCGTGTTTCGATACCATTCCTCAATGTAGTTATTGTGCTCCAGAGAATGCTTGATCTGCATTCTAGATCCTTTGTCCATAAATGGGTAATATCGAATTTTTTTATATTTTTTTATAAAAATGATATGCAACTAAATGATTTATGCATCTGCATGCTTTAATCATGCATCTAGAAAAAAGATTAAAAATCAACTCTAGACTAAAAGCTAGTTGCTATGCTCACTTCCTTGACAACGGTGCCAAAATGTTGAAGCAAATAAATTACCTATCATTTAATTGTCAACCCGGGGGTTTTGTAAAACTTGCAAAACGTGCATGCATTGTATATGCTAGAAATTAACTTTCAATTTTGATCAATCTAACTACGAAATCAAATAATGACAAACCAAATTCACCTATTCTAATTTCTCAATAACTCAAAAGAAATTATAGTACAATTATAGTACAACGCATGGAATTTAAATCTTAATCTTTAAATCTTGCAGGAATTGAAAAGCACACCACTCTTTCAGAAATGAAAGCAAAAACATTCATTCTTAAGCTCTCACACAAGAAAAGATATGAAATAAATAAATCTTAATCTATGAAAGTAATAAATCTTAATCTATGAAAAACAAGAAATCTCACACATTGTAGGTGGCCAATCCAAAAGCATGAGAAATGGCAAGTTGAGACGCTCCAAATGCAACCATAACCAAATCAAGATCAACATCACTCATGAGAATGGTGCCAAATCCAAATTCTATATTCAAAACATGAGCATTCCCCCAACTTTACACATGCCTTTGAAAGGATAAGGCTCTCCTATTTATATAAAAACATAAGAAGCTACCTCATTAATGGAGGTCCATTATTCTCTCCATAGACCCCTAGAAAATATCACATATTTACAACTTAAATAGGTAATGATGAGACAAATATCCTATTTGATCTTTATCCAAATATTCTTCCATATCTTGAAGATAATTCGAATTTGAGTATTGGAGGCCACATAAGGGTGCCTTGGAAGCTTCCAAATGACCTACACATGTCATGAAACTCAGGCCTCTTTTAAGTATTAGCAAGTATATGTCATTTTTCTAAGTTTTAACCATTTAATTCACTTATAATACTAGAAATCAATAACTCCTAGAAAATACAAATGGAACCCATATAATTATGAAAATGGAGGCTAATGAAAGGTTACATGGTCATGGAGTTGCGACATGTGAGTGAACTGGTGGTGATAAAGGTGAAAGTGGATGATATTTTGAATACATTTTTGAGATTCTACATTCCACCTACAATACATACCAGTCAATCACGTGATCAACATCATGGGCATACTTCTTAAGCAATGAAACATGGAAAACATCATGGACTTTCATTGTTGTTGGTAGTGCAAGTGCATAGGCCACTATTCCAATCCTCTCAAGGATCTCGAAAGGCCCACAATACAAATGTGCCATCTTGGCACATATCCAATCCTCAAGGAGCTCCTCTTAGGCTTGATGCATAAGTACACATGCTCCCCAAACTGAAGCTTCTTTAAATACCATGTACTAATTTTCATAACTCTTTTTCTTGTCTTGTGCTACGTTCAGATTCTTCTTGATAACCTACATTTCCTATTCCATTTTTTCCAACATATCTAGTCCAATCAATACCTTGTTCACTAGATCACTCCAACTAATGGGAGTATTGAAACTCCTTCGATAAAGTGCCTCAAACATACTCATTTTCAAGGATTCATGATACTCATTATTATAAGAAAAATTAATTAGTGGAAGATACTCTTCCTACTTCCTCTATTTATGCATGACATAGATTCTCAACATGTCCTCAAGAATCCTGTTGACTATCTCTGTCTATCCATCTGCCTACAAATGATAAGTTCTACTAAAGGCTAACTTTATCCCCAAACCTTCAAAAAACTATTTCCAAAACCTAGAATTGAACTTGGCATCTTTTTCTCACACAATATTCTTAGGAATTCCATGTAACCTCACTATCTCCTTGATGAAAATTTTGGCTATGTCACTAGATGAGTTCATAGACTTAATTGTGATGAAATTAGCTACCTTGGTCAACCTATGACCTATAACCATAATAGAATTATGCTACTTTGATGTCCTTGGAAAATCCGTAATGAATTCCATGGAAATGGTTGTTGAGGAAAATTAACTACCTATCATTTAATTGTCAACGGGGGGGGGACTTCATAAAACTTGTGAAGCGTGCGTGCATATATATGCTAGAAATTAACTTTCAATTTATATTAATCTAACTACGAAACCAAATAACAACAAACCAAATTCACCTATTCTAATTCAAAAAATATTTATAGTACAGTGCGTTGAATTGAAATTTTAATCTTTCACACTTGTAGGAATTGAAATCTTAATCTAGCACACTTACAGGAATTGAAATTTCACGAAATGAAATCTACTCTAAGGGGTCATGTGTGCATTATCAAATAAAGATCCTATGAAATGAATAATCAAAACCACATGACATGAAATGAAAGAAAAAGCAATCATTATTAACCTCTCACACAAGAAAAGATATGAAAGAAAATAAAAACAATCACTCAACCTCTAGATATGAAATCAAATAAAAATAATAGATCTTAACCTCTAGATATGAAAGCAAATAGAAACAATCACTCTTAACCTCTCACGCAGGAAAATGTATGAAAGAAATAAATCTTAATCTATGAAAGCATTAAATATTAATATATGAAAAACAATAAATCTCACACGTTGTAGGTTTCCAATTCAAAAGCGTGAGATATGGCAAGTTGAGAGGATCCCAGTGCAAGAATTACCAATCAAGGTGAACATCACTCATGAGCATGGTGCTAAATCTAAATTCCATTCAAAACATGATAATCTTAACTTTCCACTTGAGTATCTGCAACTTTACACATGACTTTGAAATGATGAGGCTTTCTTATTTATACAAGAAAATAAGAAGCTACCTCATTAATGGAGGTCCATTATTCTCTCCCTAGATCCCTAGAAAGTCCCATAGAGTTACAACTCAAATAAGTAATGATGAAACACATATCCTCTCTAAACTTTATCCAAATCGTCTTCCATGTCTTGAAGTGAATTAAAATTTGAGCATTGGAGGCCACATAAGGGTGCCTTGGAAGCTTCCAAATGACCTACACATGTCATGAAACTCAAGCCACTTTTAAGTATTAGCAAGTATATGTCATTACTCTAAATTTTAACCATAAATTCACTTAAAATACTATAAATCATTAGCTTTTGGAAAACACAAATGTAACCCCATGTAATCATGAAAATGGAGGCTAATGAAAGATTATATGGCTATGGAGTTGCGACATGTGAGTGAAATGGTGGCGATAAAGGTGAAAGTGGATGATATTTTGAAGACATTTTGGAGACTCTGCAATGACCTTCCATTTCCACTATGGAATCAAAATCAACTGTAATAGACCACCCAAATGCTTACATTTTGCTTTTACTTACTAACAATCCAAACATTTCAAAACTTACTCAACCACCTTTTTCCTTAATTTTTTCCAATGTTATAACTTCTTAACCATTGTCAATATCTTTTGATATCATGGTTGACCTGAATATGACTTAACATGCAATTCCCTCAATATAAGCTTCACGGGCTCGTTGTTGTCTAACACATAGATCATGTCCATAAATTTGACCAAACCATCAGTCGTGAGATGATAATACACATCTTGATCACCTTTACCTAGCTATTGTAACATGTGCTTAAGTTGTTGGTACCTTTCATCTGGTTATCCCACTTGAAATATTTGCAAGTCTTCTTGGACATTTTAGGGTATGAAGATGGATGGTTGTCAATTGTTGGCATTAATGTCAAACAAGTCTCAGCCTAATGATGGGGCTTCATGCCTTGGTGGTTGTGATGATCTGCTATGTAGAGAATTTGGAGCCATCTTTTGAGGTAACAGATGGGCTCAATTGCTAATTAGACTCCTTTCATTGGAAAGTTATTTGGAAGATCTCTCCAACGCTGGTTAAGAAGATATGGCCTACTGGAGTTTAAGGTGATTCAAGCCTTATGTAGTGAGGAATATTGGAGATCAGAGGTCCCGACAATCGGTGATTGATGGATTCAAGGCTCAGTGCACAGTGGAAGTGAACCATTGATTATAAATTTGTGATATCACATATCAGAGGTCTTGACAAATCGTAGATCATAGGATTGAGAATCAAGGGTGCAATGCAACAGCAAGTTGCGATATGTGATTTGTGATATCGCATATGAGAGGTCCCGGTAGTCAGCACCCAGTGGTGCATTGACAATCAGTGTTCGATGTTTTAAAAGTGAGGCCAGGATTGATGCCTCCAATTTTAAATTGCCAAGAGAGCTAAAAATATTTTTACAAAGAAAACCATTGCGATACCAAGAAGGGCGAGGCCCTTTCTCTCTCCTCTAGGAGGACACGTGGAGGTGTCTGGTTGGCTTCGATAAGGACAGATCGTAGAATCAAAGAAGCTCGGATGAAGACACATGGCAATGTTTAATTGGTTCTGATAATGCCAGGTAGCTATTGACATCAACATGACATCACGATATGGAGGGACACTTGGGAGGCTATTTTTGGGCCCTTGGATGGCCTAATAGACCATATCCAAGTGACATGTGTCATTGGTCGAAAGATGACATGTGACATGTGATGACATCACTTCGATAATCAAAGATCAATGATCCTTGGTGGCTGGCATAGTTGCATCATAAAGAATTCTTCAATAAATGGCCTCCTGGGGTATAAAGCGCCACTTTTATGAAAAAAGTGTGTGAGGACCAACAAAGGAAATATATCCCTCATTGAAGGTCTAAAGACCTTATCACCTTAAGGATGAGCTCTGAGTCATAGCCCTTGGTTATATGGAGGAAAACACAAAGAGAGTCTTATACATAATGGGATGAAGGCTATCGAAGTTCATCATTTTTGTATGGATTTTATGCATAAAATCACCGATATGGAAAAGGCTGTGATAATTTTCTATAGTGAAAATTCACTAATATAACAATAGTACAAAGGTGTATTAAATATGTATGAATTGACAATTGTGGCTTTGAATTCACTTCAATGTGAGTGATGAACAAAGAATTCTCGTGCATGCATTGTAAAATAAATGAAGAACATAGGTGCCGTGAGAATGCCCATCTAAGTATCTATGAGCCATAAATGATCATCATGAGCCTTTGTGAAATATGTAAGGAGAGATGAGATTTAACACATAGCATGGAGCACCTGCAACGAGACAGAGAAGTGATCATCACCCATTCCTTTGATCCTGAAGGCAACAATAACACAAGGGAAGTGTGTTTCAACAAAATCATGGAGTGCCTACAATGAGATAGAGAACTGATCATCACCCATTCCTCTGATCCTAAATGCAACGACAAAATAGGGGAATTGTGCTTCAGCAAAAGGATAGGGAGCCATGCCAGTAATACACATTTTGGCAGATTTGATGATGACAATGAGTACATCAAGCCAAGTGCAACATACGAACAAAATAGTGAACCTCCATTGAGCAAGGTGGGAGAGTGAGCATATGTGAGGGGAACAAAGAGAATAGTTGTGGCCTAACACATAGGTGCAGAGTGCTGCAAGAGTAGTGTTGTGTTGAAAACAGCGGAGAGCCCTAAGTAGAGATAGAAAAACATAGAGAAAGAAACAAAAGGAGGATTGTCATAAGTGTTCAGAAAGCAGAGTGTAGAAATTGCATCTACAAATATCCATTAGATCATATTTTACATGTAATATTATATACCTCTATTTTAAATTTGAAAATTGTATGAAAAGGTAGAATAGTGGTAGTGACAGGTTGGTTGTTGAATACTTAAGGGGTTGGTGTCTCTTGGAAATTTGGTTCTTGCCGAAACTAAGGGGGTTGTTGCCTCCAATGAGTGGGTGCTCACAAACAAACAAATGTAATTTAGTTGGTGCATAAACTACATCATAAAACAAACAACAATTTGGTGGTTTTTTCCCTCTGGGTTTCCACATGAAAAACACTGTGTCAAATGCATGCTTTACATTAGATTGTTTTTTGAGTCTATGTATCTAAAGTTTAGTAATTTACTGGTTCACAAAAGAATTCTCTCATACAAGAAAGTACAATAAGAAAAGAAAGGTAACAATTTCTTAAATTACTGATTCACCCCACCCCCCAGCAATTTTGTATTCCAACAATTCGTATAAGAGCAAAGTTCCTTTAGTAACAGTTTCACCACTGGAAGGTAGATGCTTAAGGAATTATGAATAGGCAAGAGAGCCAAGAAGTTTACTCAAGAAAGGTACCGGTCCTTGATGGATCCAATTACGCCTTTTGGAAACTAAGAATGGAGGCATATGTCATGTCCCTGGGGGTAGATGTTTGGACCTATATACTAGTGAATTACAATGTCCCATATATACCTTCCATAGATTAAGAAACTATATCTAAGCAATGGTGAATCCAAGCATGCCATTTTGGCTGGTCTTAGTTAGTATGAACTTATGAAAGTCATGTACTATAATTCCGCCTACAAAATGTGGGAGAAGCTTAACCAGTGTCATGAAAGAGATGACAAAGCGAAGTAAGAAAAACTTTAGACATTTAAAATGAGGTTTGAAATCTTGAAGATGACTGAGAATGAAAACATTGTTGAATACTTGTTCAAAGTTGATGAAGTATTTAATATAATTAGAGGACTTGGTGAGGAAGTCATGGAATAATTTATTGTTCAAAAGGTAATGAGATCTCTACCCATGAGATTTAGTCCCAAAATATTATCCATAGAGGAAATGATCAACTTGAAGGATCTGAAAATGGATCAACGACATGGTACTCTCACATCCTATGAGATGAGAGTAGGAATGGAGAAATATCGACCAAAGGAAGTGGCATTTAGAGTATCCAATAAGGGTAATGAGCACAAAGTTCATCAAGAATGCTTTAGTAGTGGATCTAATCAAGACTTGGCTCAACTAGCCAGAAAACTGAAGTGTGGCTCTAGTAAATATAAAGGGAAGTTTCTCTTTTAAGTGTTTCGATTGTGGAAGAGTTGGACATTTCTATTTCAAATGCCCCTCTAGAGAAAAGGGTGAAGGAGAATAATATCTTAAATTTAGAAATAAGTGACAGACATTTCAGAAGAATAAACCCTCCAAGAAGGTATTCTATTCCAAAGAAGATAGTTTGGCTCCGGAATGAGACTCTAAAGACTAATCAGAAAATGAGTCAAATAAGTATCTTCTTATGGCCCTCAAAACAGACTCCAAGAAATAGGGTCTTACAGAGTCTGAAGAGGAGGAATAGGAAGGAGTGGTAGACCTTGAAGGAGAACTCATCAGTTCCCTTGTCTTACATCGACTAATCCCTCTTGCAGACAAGAGTGATCTCTCTAAATCCTAAATGGAAACTAGAAAAAATCATGACAAGTGAACTAACTCTTTCCCTATGTTGAACTTGTTCAAATTATAAGCAGTATAGCTAATAGATAGACCTCTTATCAGTTTCACAAAATGGCTAATGAAGATCCATTATTGTGACTTGATACAACCCTTCAATGCTTGATAGGACCTATAAACATAAAACATAAAAGGATCAAAATTGCATGTGATATAATAATTCAAACAACTTATCCTAATGATCAAGGAAATTAGGGATTGAATTTTCCCTAATGAATATAATGAACAATTATAAACTATTAAACATTCACAAAAAACAAAATCAATGGCAAATTCAATCCCTAATAATAGCCCAATAGCCCAATAATAGCCCAATAATCTTAATCTTAATTGAGGTATCTGGGGATTAGTCAAGCTTGTGCTTGATGCTTCCATTGTTGACCAAACAAAACTTTCTCCCTCCTAGTAAATACAAATCTGCCTTCAAAGCAACCTTTAACTCCCATTAAAAACACTAGATCTTACACTTATAAAATTTCACCGTCAATGATACCACTTGAAAGACTTAGGCAAATGATTCTTCCTCAACACAACAAGATATGAAATTACAGATGACTTCCACAACTATAAAGGAGCTAAAAACTCAAAAAAATTTACAAACAGATTAAAACATAGTAAAAATGGAAACAACACAATAAAAATTTAGATTATAATTGTAATACATGAAATACATTCATATGAAGGCTGCTTCTACTTCACTAAGTAAAATAACAGTTCTTACTGAGATTTACTCTTCACCACATGCAGAAAATGTAACAGTCAAAGTATTAAGATACAATATGGCCCTTGTACAAAATATATTTTTCTGACCCTGGACATGTTGCCTAATACAAATAACATTTGCCGAATAAATGTTTAACTATAAGATTTACCACTGCAAAAATCTACTTGGTTAATTTACAATAATTTACAAGTGTACCACAAGTATGATTGTGTCAGTTAAACACGGTCGTTGGATTAATTTTCAAACACAATTAAGAACCGCCTGTTAACAATTGCCAAGGCATTTTTGGGCATGAGATTGCGATTAAGAACCGCGTGTTAACAATTGCCAAGGTATTTCTTCACAGAAATAGCTGTCGACGAATTTTAGTTTTGAATATGGACTTTCAACCAATAGCATTGGAATATCAGCCAGGGATTTCTTGTTTTAATTATCAAATTATTTATGGTTTTAATTAACTACTTTCGGATCTCATTACAATAATGTGTGAACCTAGACTGTTGTCATCAAAGCTGTGAGTTCTAATCTCAGTTTTCTAAGAAAACCTAGAATCTGCGGTGTGTAACATCCAAAATATCAAAGTAATGGAACTCGGCCAAGTCGAAATAAATTGATTGAACATAATCAAGTCTGGCCACGTAGAAATCGAAAAACACATAACAAAAACTAAATTAAATAATAAATTACAGTATATGCGCTTCGACAACTATGTTTTTCAAACTTGACAAGGTAAGTTTTAATATTACACCTACAACTTATATCGTCTCGAAAACCTGCTGGATCCTACAGCTCGCCTTTTCCAGCTACTCAGGTTTTTTCAAGGCGGTCCGGTCCATCATCTCGAACCATGGACTTTGAAACATTCATGAGAATCATGGCTTTCTGTGTAGTAGGTTAAGTCAAGATCAGTTAACAATCAAATGAGCACAATACCAAGATCATATCACAAACTCATGATGAAGACGAGAGCGCCCATGTAAGATATTTATACATTTTGCTATAAGATATTTATACATTTTGCTATAATTTCTAACAAAGATCAAGTCAACAAAATAAAAAAATTCGCCTATAAACATGATCGGAAGATGAACATCAATATCAATAAATCGATCAGACTTGCTGTCTTTGAAGAGTTGAATACTGTGCAACATGTTATGCAAAAGAATCTGACTGCCCTATTGTCAGTGTGCGCCTCCACTATAAAAGCTACCACTGGTTGGGAAAATTGGGGAAAGTAATTTAAGCATTTCTAGGTTTTACAGCTCGCAGTGAAAATCGAATGAACCTGCCAGGCTTCATTAAATCTCAATTGAATATAGGAAAAGTTGGTGTACATGCACTTAGACTAGTTGTGTTGGTGTACATGCACCTAGATTAGCTCCAGTTGGTGTACATGCACTTAGACTAGAGGTGTTGGTGTATATGCACCTAGATTAGCTCTAGTTAACTTATTGCTTGAATGCATGTGGCACATGTAGACATTAGCATAAGATAAAGCACACTTAGCTTTAGTTAGCTTTAGTTATTGCATGTACAACTAAGCTTAACTTAGTTGATTTTGTGTATTTATTCTAAAACTAATATTGTAGAATCACTTTCATTCTTTTCTCAATTCTTGCTCGCTTCCTTCCTTCTCTTGCAAGCTTGTTATTGTTTTGCAGATCTAGATCTATCTGTGTATCTCAAAAATCTTACAGAGCACAGGGATTTGTAATCAGTGCACAAGCAATTTTATTTGCAGGTTCAGAAGATTGAAGCAGCAACAAAGAATGGAGTCTAAATTGGAGTTTCCATAATCGGCAATTCTGACTCCATATAATTATTTCAAATGGAAGCCAAAGATGCAACTTCATCTCAGAAATAGAGGCTTATTTCGAATAACCATGAAAACGGAAGTTGAACCAACATCGGCAATGGAGAAAACAAGATATTTCAATCGCATGGACGAGGTCTTCGACATCCTATGTTTATCTATTTCTCCGGAACTGCTATTTCATGTTGAATCATGTTCATCTCCAAATGAAGTATGGAAAAAAATGGAAGGATTGTTTGGAAAACAGGATGAAATGCTTAGAATGATAGAGGATTTGATCGCAACCTATAGAAATCATTGTGAAAGCGTTAGCTTAGAACCGGCCGTGTACGACGACGACGAACCTCTGGATTCGATTTCGAACTTGCGAGAGATTGAAAGGAAAACAAGCTTACACCCCGATGATGACCAAGAGTTCAAATTCAAGGGTTTCATCGTAGATCGAGAAAGAATAAGTGATCGAGCTGCCGCAAATGTACAGAAATTGAGAATAGCATTGCATCCCGAGGTCGAAGTCGTTGCAGCCACTGAAGCTTCGGAGAATTTTACAATGTTGGTGCATGTTAAGGCTCCACCGGCCAGCGAAGCTTCCAAGAAACAGAATCTGAAAGACGACTCGGATCTGGAAGAATCGTTCGTGAGCTTCGCTAAAGCCCATGAATTTGGGAATAGTAGGAAAATCGAAGAAGAGATCTATGCGAGGAGAGACAACGGTAAGCTCTGCAACATATCCAAAATCCAAATAAACCAAGGCGTGCAGACAGGAAATGGATATCTGAATGACGAGCTAACATTCAAGGGATACCCGGTGATTCGGCCAGCTAACAAAATAGGTATTGCATATTTCTGCACGGGAGTCGGCTTTGCAAACTTACACCTCTTGATATTCAGATTTAGGGCCTCTCCTAAATCAATTTCATCAAAAGTATTCACAGGAGGAGGTACATGGACTCCGCTTGTCTCCACGGGAATATCTTCGTATGCATCGAAGTTTATACCCGTATTCACCTGGTCAAAGACGTCGTCAGCTTTCAAGTCTTTGGCGAAGGGGTTTACTTCGCGTTCACGAGAGCCACCAGAACGAGAGTTGGAGTTGGGAATGGGGAGTGCAGTGGAGACACTATGCGGGCAGGCCTACGGAGCAAAGACCTACAGTATGCTCGGCATTTACCTGCAGCGATCCACAATCCGCTTGATGATCACAGCAATACCTCTCACTGTTATCTACGCCTTCTCGAAGCCCCTGTTGGTGCTCATGGGAGAGTCCGAGACAATAGCGGCGGCAGCCGCTCTATTTGTGTACGGTCTCATCCCGCAGATCTTCGCGTACGCCGCCAAATTTCCGATCCAGAAGTTTTTGCAGGCGCAGAGCATTGTGGCGCCCAACGCTTACATATCATTCTGCACCATATTCGTCCACATGTTGCTGTCGTGGCTGGTGGTGTACAAGCTAGACTGAGGAGTCTTCGGGGCGGCGTTCGTGCTGAGCTTGTCGTGGTGGATTGTTGTCATTGCGCAGTTCGTATACATCCTTAAGACGCCACGATGCAAGTACACGTGGACAGGCTTCTCATCCCAGCCTAGAGACTTTTCAGATTTTTCACTCGGGGTGAAGGACACAACTGCCTAGCAGTTGTCTTTTCTCTATTTTTGCATTATATTTTGGGGGGGATTTTCTTCCCACTGGGTTTTCCCTCTTTCCTCCTTTTTATGCATTGTAAATGGGTACCTAAAATGGCCGTGTTGTCGGGACTCATTCATTTTGCATCACACTCACCTAAGTTATGCTTAAGGGGGGGTGTTGGTGTACATGCACTTAGACTAGCTGTGTTGGTGTACATGCACCTAGATTAGCTCCAGTTGGTGTACATGCACTTAGACTAGCGGTGTTGGTGTACATGCACCTAGATTAGCTCCAGTTAACTTATTGCTTGCATGCATGTGGCACATGTACACATTAGCATAAGATAAAGCACACTTAGCTTTAGTTAGCTTTAGTTATTGCATGTACAACTAAGCTTAACTTAGTTGCTTTTGTGTATTTATTCTAAAACTAATATTGTAGAATCACTTTCATTCTTTTCTCAATTCTTGCTCGCTTCCTTCCTTCTCTAGCAAGCTTGTTATTGTTTTGCAGATCTAGATCTATCTGTGTATCTCAAAAATCTTACAGAATCTCATTTGAACATAGGCAAATGAAACATGTAATGCAAAGGTGTCACTGAGTGCAACGTGTGGGGGAGGAAATGAAGAATCAAAGCATAGGGAAAGTTTATATCTGCTATTTCTGTCTACAGTGGAGTGCTTTTAATAATTTTTATCACATTTGGGAATTCCATATTTGTTACTAATGTGCATACTTAGTATTTAAATGTTTTGAAAATGAAAAATATTTGAAACTCTTTTAATTTCATTCACCATCTTGTACATAAGAACAAGGATATTCACACACTATTAAAAATAGGAAAATTACTTTATAAAGAATCAACATTCATGCACCCCAATTCTATATTCCATTATAGACCAGTCAATCTGCTTAGTTGCCAAATTGAAATAAAATTCTATATACATAGAAAACCTTGAAACAAAACGTTATTCAAAAGAAATATGTTCAAATAAGTATAACGCTTAACCCGAGTCATGAAACAACCAGCCTTAAACCAAAAGAAATATGTGACAACGGCAACAAGATGAATACAATTTTAAACCACAAGAAAAGAAGCTTCTCATCGACAGCAGACAACATCAGGCAATGAACCCAATCTTAAACCAGAAGAAATCATTGTCATTCTTCAAAATTTTCATCTCTGTGGGAGTAACATTTGTCAGCTCGTCCAAAATGAGTAATTATCGTTTCCGCTATTTCGGGTTTGCGCTATTGCTCGGCCGTTTTTTCCTGCGCCCTGCAGAAAAATAAATGAATGATAATATATTAAAATAAGAAATCAAATTTGGAAATAATGTGAAGAGGATAGTGTAGATTTATATACCCTTCTTCTCTGTTCTTTCTTTTCCTTTCGTTATTTTCTTGTGAACTTCGATGATGAGTTTCGCAGTATTTACTATTGTTGGCACGGAGCTTAGAACACCGCCAACCCCTTTTGTCGGCCTTAGTGCAGCGCAATTCGTCTTGTTTTGTGGCATCGATCACATCATCTCGCGCGCTGCAGAAAAATAGCGGTAACATTAATATAAGAAGTCAAATCTGGAAATACGGAAAGTGCAGATTTATATACCCTTTATTTGTTTCTTTCTTTCTTGGTAACGGTTCCTTTGTTTCTCGTATTTTGCATGTGAGGCGTCGCGATGATGTTCGCAGTATCTACAATCGTTGGCACGGAGCTTAGAACACCGCCAACCCCTGTTGTCGGCCTTAGTGCAGCGCAATTCGTCTTGTTTTGTGGCATCGATCACATCATCTTGCGCCCTGCAGAAAAATAGCGGTAACATTAATATAAGAAGTCAAATCTGGAAATACGGAAAGTGCAGATTTATATACCCTTCTATTTGTTTCTTTCTTTCTTGGTAACGGTTCCTTTGTTTCTGGTATTTTGCATGCGTGGCGTCGCGATGATGTTCGCACTGTGTACTGTCATTAGCACGGAGGTTAGAACACCGCCAACCCTTGCTGCTGGACTTGGTGCAGCGCAATTCATCTTGCGGCCTGCAGAAAAATTGACGGTAATTTTAATGTAAGAACTCGTATTTGGAAATAATGTGGAGGAAAGCGCAGATTTACATACCCTTCTTTTTGGTTCTTTCTTTCATGTTGGTGGTGATGCTTTTCGCAGTATGTACTATTGTTCGCACGGCGCTTAGAACACCGCCATTGTTTGTTCTTTGTAGACCGGGTGCAGCGCAATTCATCTGGCAAGCGGCATTCAGCTTTCTGCTTCCTCGTCATGATGATAATAAGGGAAACGGAGGTTTCCTTTTTATATGTAGAGTTACAAGCAGATGCCCAGTGCCTTAAATTATCTTACTAATCAAAACGTCTGTAGTCGAGAGGCAAAAATATGAGGATATGCTTTATGTTTGGACTATTTATAACCAAATGTGGAATCTGCACATTGTAAAGATATACTCACTCTGTAGTAAGGCCTTTATTACGTTTGATAGGTGGTCATATTTCGGAGGTGGGCAAACACGACTTCTCGAGGTGAATTTAATAAAATTGCATTTAAAAAAAAAAATACTTCTTATTTGGATGATTGGATGATTATTTTACTCAACAAATAGTAGAAGCATGAATTACATGTTTAACTATTCAAATAATAATAAAATTATTTTTCTTGTTTTCACATAGAATAAGTAATGATATAATTACAAAGATGTCAAACCTCGCTACATTTTAATTTCGCCTCTTAGGTAGGGATATATTCATAATCCATAAGTCATACAAGGATACTCTCAAATTGAAATATGCTCATAAGAAGAGTCTTATTCATAGCCAACATTGTCAAATTGCAATATACCTATGCCTTCTAAAAAGCTCTAACTATCTACTAGAGTACAATTCAATGTTGGGAGGCATACATTTAGACACCACCACAACAACCTCTCAATGCACATACCCCATCCAAATGTTCATGAGGTATGTTCTTATAGGACTATTCATATCTTTGATTCTGAATCCTCAAATAATATCAGTTGACTTCAACCACTCTTATCTTTGATACCTTGTCCAATCCTCAAAGAGTGTCGGTCCACAGGACTACTTCCCATATTAGATTCCAAATCTCCAAGGAGCATCAGTCTCAGATGCTTATCTAATCCTCCATTCCTCCCACCAAGTGCCTTCAATAGACTTACGACTATTAGTCTTGGTCTAGTCCATGACACATGGAGAATATGGTTACTCTCATCGCTCCCTCTCAAATAAGGAGGAAATCCTCTCTCCATCTCAAATCGGGAGACATAATCATAAGCCTTAGCTTGTCTCTAACTTCATCAATACATCAACCACATTTTTTCCATGGATATATAGTTATAGCTATAGGATCATTTCTCACATTACATCATACCTGAGCTTCACGGTCTAACATTTTGCAGAGCCAAATTCTTTCTCACATTATTTTCATGACACAGTTTTTATTCTCAAAGCATAATCAGATCATATCAAACTTCAACCTTCCTAGATATTAATAATATTCATGCAACTTTGTCATCTAATGGTTTATTTTACATCTTTAAGGAGCCACACTTCCGGATAGCTCCTATCACATGGCTTATATTCTTCACAACAAAGTTATAGGTCATAGTATTCAATAAGTGATATTATATTTCGAAATATCAATTCTACCCTTATGCTCTTCGAATCCATCAACAATGTTATCATATAATCCATGTGTTCCATGATCAAACCACATAGTTGTAGTTCCAACAAATTATTTCAATTGTTATCCTTTGAACCTCTGCATATGCTTCGACAATATGTATCTTGAGTGAACCAAACTATATCTTAAACAAATCAATAATATCAGAGTTACAAAATCACAATGGCCTAAAGTGAAGGGTTGGGATTCTTTATCTCAAATTTCGTGACTTGCTCCTTCTGAGGTCAACATACCTTTGCATGATCTATCTCAAATTGTAATATAATTTTCCTTCACATTTCCATATTAGTTTTTATTTATCCATATCAACATCAATCAATGTATTTTAGTATCAAACAAAACAACATAATATTGAATTTCCATGACCTTGTGTGTAGGACAAAATCTTAAAATATCTGACGCTTCCAAGCCAACAATCTCAACGATACTACTTTCCATAGCAAAACATAAATAGCACTAAATCACACATGCACAAAATGTAGACAATTTTTTACAATTTTCAACCTAACTTTGTTATATTAAACAACATATAATACAATAGCCTAGGGCTCCCATACCAAGGATAACGGCCCTCATACATCCACTAGTCCAAGATACAAACTCAGGCTCGGTGTCAGTCCGTCAACAATCAATCTACGCTCACAAAAGATACTTTGTCCATATAGATGTTGTAGTGAACTCTCTTAGCTCCTCTCAGTCATACCCTATACCTACCCAGTCCTTCAGGCCCTAATCTACAAAATTGCCTCTATCAATGATCCAAGCCCATCTGGGTCATTGAACCTCACATATCAATTTGCTCACTAGTTGTGCATTATTCCATCAAGTGAAAAACACATCAATTCTTATGTCGATTTGTTCACAGCTCAACTTGTGAACAACTCTCAACATCCCACTACTACTCCTCAGCTAATCACGGACTTCAACCCACTATGGTCTTCCTACGCTTCTCTAATGAAAACCAACATAGGACACAGAGGGTTGCCACCTATCAATGCAATATTTCCATCTACCACAATGAACATGGGTTAGGAGGACTACCCATCTTCTCCTATAGATGTCCTTCTCCACATACAGGTCTCGAGCTCCACAAACTACTCTTGGTTAATCAAACCCTTGATCTCAATAACTGCCTCTCTCATAACCACCTTTGTCTGTTAAGGTGTTGCTCATTGGGCTCCATGGGCTCCATCTTAGACACTATCACGTTGTCCTTCAACAGACCATAAGTGCCCAATCATGTTCACACTTGGTCTTCTCTCACACTTCCCTTCAATGGTCCATGAGAGACCAAGTCCACACTATAGCATCTACACCTAGTTAGGGAATCCTCACACTTAGGAGACCCTTGCGCATGGTTGCCCATAGACTCCACCGATCTACCCTTTTCTCTGCAATAGAGGAGATATTGCACAAATCTGGGCACCAACAACTTGTCCTCTCCTAGGACACCATCAACTCATTAAGGGAACATCTGCAACACTCCTTGATGTTGTCCTCTTGCCTTCTAATCTGATGTGCATGTGTCACCATAGATGCTTAGTTTGAAACTTATCTGAGAATCACCAAGAAGGTATAATTCCCTCTCATAATAGTTGCAATAATATTTTTTAGTCCATGCATTCACCAACCATTCATACATTCATCAAAACATGTCAAGATCCATAAGCGATATACATCACCTAAGCATCATATAACCAACAAATAACCAGCATAGTAACCATGGAAACTGAACCATAATATCACCAACATAATCGCTACAAATACTCGTAGATCAAAATAAGGAAATGTCTCATATTAACATATGAAAATACCAACCAAGTCAGGGACTTCTACCCACCACCCAATAATAGATTGGGCTTAACCAAATCTCTCTTTCATCCAATCACCCCCACACCATATCTCAATCATGAATGTGGGATCTCATGGAATAAACCAAAAAAAAACCAAAACAGTGATTCTAGAGGCCAAACCACCTCAACCCTCAACCACAATGATTCCACCTCCACGGTTGGACATTACTAATGCCAACCAGATTGAACTTCGCCTAAGTTTTCTAAGGGTCCAGGAACTAGTAACTCAACCCACAACTTTTGAGTGCTCCAAATCATTTGTCCAACCCGGCTTTAGGACTAGTAACTCAACCCACTAAGGGCTCTAGAGTGTTTGTCCTAACCTAGGCTCAAGGACTAGTAACTCAACCCAATTTGTTCCAAGGATTCCAAAGCGTTTGTTCCAACCCACAGCCATAAGAAATTATGAGAAAAAATCATAAGACAATCAAGTGGAAAAACCCACAACACCATGGTTATCTAGGAAATGGAAAGGAAAGGTTAATACCATTGTCAATCCAACAAAATCTCATGTCAATGATAACACATAACTAGAAATAAATCGACATCCATAAATCAGCAAGGAAATTGCACATGCAACCTATCAGCTGCAAAGTAATCCAGTTGTAGTTGTTGATCCATGTATTCCCTTTTGATTTAATGCTTTTGATTGCTTTCTTTCTCCAACTCTAAGTGAATACTAGAGTGCTCCAATCATGCCCCAAGAATGCTTTGTGCAAGAGTATGAGAAAATGAGAGAATAGAAGAGAGCTTGAAAATTGAACTGACAAAAATATCAACTAACAAAAATCTCAACCAATAAAATCTTAGCTGAAAAAAGCTATGAACTGATCCTCAGAAGACTTTTTATCATTGAGGCCTACATTTTCTTCATTTTCCTTCAATTTCCCTCTCATGAAAATATGTGACCTTTCATATCCCTTTTTTCTTATTTTCCTTTATTTTCATATATTAAATGCCATTTATTCCCCTTTTTCCTTTTCCAATTTCCATAGCCATTAATTAATCACCATCGATACCCATCATTATGTGTTTCTCAAAATTCAACTTGGAATACGTGTCCCACGACCTTGGTCTTGTTTTTGTGTACATAGAAAATCACCCATGGGTTGTTACAAACCCCTACCCCTTGGGGGAACTCGTCCTCGGTGTTCAATGACACTTATAATGATCTGGATTTAAATAGGAACGCAACAGACTACAAAGATAACCATAAATATAGAGATGCGATAACCATAAATACAGAAATGCAGCGGAAATAATACTTCATTTCATTAATGGAAAATACTGAAATATGCTTACAACCAGAAATGGAAATAAACCAGTTAGGGCGATGGTAGCTTATCTCTGAGAAAAGATGTGATGGCTACATGCCTCTGAACTATTCTGAACTGTGTTACAATGAGGCTCGAAGGCCTATTTATTTTTGAGAAACAATGGAAAACCCTTCACATCCCGAAACCTAACCCTAGAAGATGAAACACCACATTGTGGGCCCCGTTTGGGTAAATTGGTACATCAATTTCCCGGGGTCGTAACTTTGGCATACGATCTCCGTTTGACGCGTACGATAGCTCGTTAGAAAGATCTATCCGAGTACTACCACTTTGGGAGGCAACATGGGTCCATGGACCCATGTTGCCCCAGATTCCCAAAAAAACGTCGTTTAGGGCCTCAAAACAGCTCCAGAAGTTCACGGCCCGAAAAACTGCTAGAAATAGTAAACTTTGCTACAATTTAGGAAACTGAAAAGACTGAAAGAGATAGTTGTGGGGGTCCAAATGGGTTGGTGGGTGGCCACCAACATCCACATGGATATTTGTCACACATCTTGATGTAGCATTTACATCATATCATATTACTAAAACCATGACCATCATACCATGAACACCATACCGCTTATTGGAGCTTTATAACACAGCTTGATGTGGTATTTATATACATATGCATATATATAGACATGACTAAAACATAACATCAAACACAAATAGCATAATGCATCCACTCAGTCAACGAATAGATAAGGATACATAACTTGCATCTGACCAGCAATCTCCCATGTAGCTTCATCATACCCAAATTTCTTCCAATGCACTTTAACTTGCTCGATTTCTTTGCTCAAGAGGATGATTTTTTCCACTGCAATATGCATTGATGTTTCAGCTAGAATTATCCTTCTGGTTCCACCTACAATACATTCCAGTCAATCACATGATCAACATCATGGGCATACTTATTAAGCAATGAAACATGGAAAACATCATGGACTTTCATTGTTGTTGGTAGTGCAAGTCCATAGGCCACTATTCCAATCCTCTCAAGGATCTCGAAAGGCCCACAATACAGAGGTGCCATCTTGGCACATGATCCAATCCTCAAGGAGCTCCTCTTAGGCTTGATGTGTAAGTACACATTCTCCCCAAACTAACTTCTTTAAATACCTTGTACTAATTTTCTTAACTCTTTTGCTTTTCTCGTGCTACGTTTAGATTCTTCTTGATAACCAACATTTCCTATTCCATTTTTGCCAACATATCCAATCTAATCATGACCTTTTTCACTATCTCACTCCAACTGATGGAGAATTGCAACTCATCCCATAAAGTGCCTCAAACATACTCATCTTCAAGGATTCATGATACTCGTTATTATAATAAAACTTAACTAGTGGAAGATACTCTCCCCACTTCCTCTATTGATGCATGACATACATTCTCAACATGTCCACATGAATCCTGTGGACTCTCTGTGTCCATCCATCTATCTGCAAATGATAAGTTCTATTAAAGGCTAACTTTATTCCCAAACCTTCAAAAAACTATTTCCAAAATGTAGAAGTGAACTTGGCATCTTTGTGTAACACAATATTCTTAGGAATGCCATGTAACCTCACTATCTCCTTGATGAAAATTTTAGCTATGTCACTATATGAGTTCGTAGACTTAACTGTGATGAAATGAGATACCTTGTTTAACCTATGACCTATAACCATAATAGAATCGTGTTGCTTTGATGTCCTTGGAAAACCTATAATGAAGTCCATGGAAATGACCGTTGAGGAAAATTAATTACCTATCATTTAATTGTCAACCCGGGGGTTTCATAAAACTTGTGAAGCATGCATGCACTATATATGCTAGAAATTAAATTTCAATTTATATTAATCTAACTATGAAACCAAATAACGACAAACCAATTTCACCTATTCTAATTAAAAAAATAAATTATAGTACAATGCGCAGAATTTAAATCTTGATATTTCACACTTGTAGGAATTGGAATCTTAATCTACCACACTTGCTGGAATTGAAATTGCATGAAATGAAATCTACTCTAAGGAATCATGTGTGCATTATCAAATTAGGATCCTATGAAATAAATAATCAAAACCACATGACATGAAATGAAAGCAAAAACAATCATTCTTAACCTCTCACACAGGAAAATATATGAAAGCAAATAAAAACAATCGCTCTTAACCTCTAGATATGAAAGAAAATAAAAATAATAGCTCTTAACCTCTAGATATGAAAGCAAATAAAAACAATAACTCTTAACCTCTCACACTGGAAAAGGTACGAAAGAAACAAATCTTAATCTATGAAAGCAATAAATCTTAATCTATGAAAAACAATAAATCTCACACATTGTAGATGTCCAATCCAAAAGCACGAGAGATGGCAAGTTGAGAGGCTCTCAGTGCAAGAATTACCAATCAAGGTGAATAGCACTCATGAGCATGGTGCTAAAACTAAATTCCATTCAAAACATGAATAATCTTAACTCTCCACCTAAGTATCTCCAACTTTACACATGCCTTTGAAAGGAGGAGGCTCTCCTATTTATACAAGAACATAAGAAGCTACCTCATTAATGGAGGTCCATTACTCTCTTCCTAGATCCCTAGAAACTCTCATAGAGTTACAACTCAAATAGGTAATGATGAGACACATGTCCTATTTGACCTTTATCCAAATCTTCTTCCATGTCTTGAAGGGAATTCGAATTTGAGCATTGGAGGCCACATAGGGTGCCTTGGAAGCTTGCAAATGACCTACACATGTCACGAAACTCAAGCCACTTTTAAGTATTAGCAAGTATAGGTCAATTTTTTAAGTTTTAACCATAAATTCACTTAAAATAATAGAAACCATTAGCTTTTGGAAAGCAAAAGGGTAACCCCATGTAATCATGAAAATGGAGGCTACTGAAAGATTATATGGCTAGGGAGTTGGGGCATGTGAGTGAAAGGGTGGATATAAAGGTGAAAGTGGATGACATTTTGAAGACATTTTGGAGATCTACAATGACCTCCCATTTCTACTATGAAATCAGAATCAACTACAATAGACCACCTGGATGCTTACATTTTGCTTTTACTTGCTAACAATCCAAACATTTAAAAACATACTCAACCACATTTTTCTTTAATTTTTTCCAATGGTATAACTTCTTAACCATTGTCAATATCTTTTGATATCCTGGGTGACCTGAATACACACATAATTTGGTAATTGCTTGATGAAATATAATATAACAAAGAAGTAAAAGAAGCCAACATAATTCACAAATAATTATCAAGAAAGAAAAATCTAACCCTAACTCTACTAGCATTGATTTCTCAACAAGGTATTCATAATTGTACACCCTGGTACGCAGTTATTCTCAAACTGAAGGGTTCTCGTAAGAAGAGTCGGATTGGTAAGCCATCTTTAAGCATCAACATCATGATCGACATTGTCAACATAGTAAGGCCTTAACTTTGACAAGCTCTTTCATATACAAGAGCATCATGCTAGGAGGTTTTACGTGATATAACACACTACCTCTACAAGGTGTTGAGAAATCCAAAGAGTCACAGTTACACGATTTCTCTTATTATGACATTATCTTGTGATGTTTTTCATTATTATTATTTTTTCTTTCGAATTATCTTTTCTTATAATCAAGACTAATGCCAAGAAACAAATAGAAGAGAACACAAGATGTAGGCACGCTACCAGGGAAAAACCTCACTCTAGGGGAAAACTCGATCAAAGTTCTTCATTCAGTAGATTCAAGATGAGATAACCAAGACCCTTTTAACTTAGACTCGAGACTACCTCCACCCTTCAAGTCAACCTTGTCATTATTCAGTTTAATAACTCTTGTAGCAATCATTCTTCTTCACAATTTGATCCTTGCAATCGCACCGAACCTATATCTAGAGATAACAATGATTTCTCAACCATCCTTGTGTGAAAACACCAAACATACTCATTGAGATAGCACTAAAAGTTGTCCACTATGATAACATCGAAGTTTATCCTTTAGCATCAAAACTTTATCACCGTGATAGCACTAACATCGAGACTTTATTACTGTGATGGCACCGAGATACTAGAGAACTGAGACTTCATCACTATGATAACACCAAGCCATTCACTGTAGCAGTATTGAAATATATCCACTGTAATATCACTGAGATGTGGTCACTGTATTATCGTCGAAACTATGGTAGCACCAAAAATGTCCGTTGAACCTGTATAGCGAGATAATATTTGTAATTAACCCGAGCTCATATAATAGTATCAAACTTTTGAAGTAGTATCGAAACATATCTATGAAATTTCCGCGAGTTGCTTTTTGTGTTTGTTGAACGAAGCTCATACTCTTATACATAGTTGTTTTGATATTGAAATGAGCCGACATAAACATATGAAGAGATGTATCACTGTATTAGGCCGACATGAGATTATTGAGGCAAGCCGACTTGATGATTAGTCCTTTGATAGTAAGGAGACTTTGATGGATGGAGGAGTCTTCAAACAAAATTGACTTTTACAATAACCTAAAACCTACAATGGAGGTTTGACCTAGAACAATTGACCCATGCATGAAACCCATGCTTTAACAAGTCAATTAAAAATAATAATAAAATCTTTTTGCTTTCTTTTGACAAATATATCAAGTACAATTATGAAGACCGAACCTAGTTACATTCTTCAACACAAGGTAAATGCCCGATCCAAATATTCGTTGGGTATGTCCTTTCTAAGACTATTCTTATCTTGGATTCCTGATCCTTGAAGAATATCACTCCTCTTTGACCATTCTTATATTGGATGCCTGTCCAATCCTCAAAGAGTGTCAATCCATTTCCTATCTTGGATTTTTCTATCCTTGAGGAAATCACAGATGCTTATCCAATCCTCCATCCACCATTCTCTCTCCATGGCCTTCACTTAGACATATGGTTGTTAGTCCTGGTCAAGTGCATGATACATGAAGGTCAAAATACAAATGTGATCTCACAAAAAGAGAGTAGATCCCCATTCCCTCTTGATTAGGGAATAAATCCTTTCTCCTATTAAGGAGAATCCTTTACTCCCTCTCAAATATAGAGGAGATTCCCGACTTCCTTTTAATTTTCGAAGTCATCACCACAAGCTTGATCAAATTTCAGTTTTCCATGGAGATAGTTGCTTGGCTCCCTCTTTTCCCTTTGCATCTCATTATATTGAGCTTCCTTCCTTCCAGGGTATCAAGGAGCCATCTTCTTTCTTCAATATTGACAGGGTTTGAGCCATCAACCTCGACACATCACTTTCCTCTAATCATCATCAAAGAAGGCATTATGTTGTGCCTTTTCAAACTTCAAGCTAGTCAAAGCTCCTTGAAAGTGATCAGGTTATCTTCTTACACTGCTACCTTTCAATCCCAAGGTGATGATGTGAACACCTTGACTACATAACCTTCCAAGGATTGTCAAGATCATACACTCAGTTGATATGTTTGTTTAATTGAGTTCAACATCCACAATTGAACTTGCCTCAACTGTCATCATGCATTCCTGCAATATCCTCTCTAGGTAGCAAAAAAATATGTTAACCAGATAACCAATATCAAAATGTTAAATATTAGACTTACCTTGTCATGATGGCCCTTCTTATCAAAGTATCAACTTACTTGAGTCCTTCAAGATCAACATCCTTTTGCATGGTCCATCTCCATATGAATATTTGTTAAATTTAGGTATGTTCTATGCTTAGAAAAATTTACTTCAATTTTCCATATTAGCTCAATATCAATTCCAGATTAGTAATTTTTCATATTAGCTCAATATCAATTCTAGATTAGCAATCACATCGGCATGATAGTAAATTTCAGATAGAACATAAACATAAATAGTAGAATACAAGAGGACACAAGATGTAGCGCCAGCCAGGGATAAACCCAAATATGGGGAAACCCTTGATCAATTCTTCTTATATTCTTCTATAGTTCAGCAGAGAGAGATATAGTACAAATATACAAATCAGATACTATATGACAACAACAGTAAGTTCATCATTTTGATAATGATGATTGTTCTAGGATGCAGCACTGATAGACTTCAAATGCTCACGAAGATTATAGTAGCATATTCCTTTTGGTTGATCAAAAATGTTGTTGCAATATACTTCTGATTGCTTGCTCCTGCAATTCTAGATAGGGCACAAGAAGAAGTCTTGAAATATTCCACGCTGTCAAGAAACTCAGCCCTTCAAGGGTAGCAGTCCACCTAGGAGAGTCTCTCCTAATCCACGTTACCTGCTGAAGTCAATATACACTGCAATGCTACCTCAGAAAAACCTTAACTTCTTGCTATGTCTTGCATCCTAGCAAAGCAGCTAGTTGTAGCTATAGATTCTTCCAATAGGCCTATTTAAATCTTGATTTCATGCTTAGTCATGACCTTGTTGCCACTTACAGTGATTCTGGCTACGTTTAGGGCTCCTTAATAGCGTCTTGGGACCTTCTTTTAGACTGTGATATTAGGGCTTCCTATTAGCTATGGTACTTACTGTGGATATGCCTCCTCTGGACAACTTTCCAGCTCTCTTGAATACGTCTAGGTGACCTAGCTTTTGCTATGAATAAGTGCTGCTCTTTTCAACGAATTAGGGCAGCATACGAGAGACTAATTGTTGCGGAATTAGGGCCTTCATGAATAGTGAACAGAGCATCTTCCTAGCTGCAGATTAAGCTTTCTTTGACAACGAATAATGGTCTTCCCTTTGACTACGGCTAGGGCTAGATATGTTAACTTCTAGGTCTCCGTGTTTGGATTGCGGATTAGGAGTCCTTTTGAGCTGCGTATAGAAGCTCCCTTTGACTACGTTTTAGGGCTAGAGTTGCTCTCTAGGACTACAGCGAGATCCTTCTTTTCTGTGCCTCTAGGGCATGGCTTGACCTCCTCTAGGCCAACGAATAGACCTTCTCCCAAGGACAATGTATATGCCTTCTCTTTTAGGCCTCTCTTTGAGTCTTTCCACCAAAACCCAAGCGACTGGACAGAGAGATCACAAGAGATGACTGACCAAATGACTTGAGGGCCACCTCTATTTATAGTGCAACCTTGAGGTTGAGTGGGGTAATTTAGTTGCTGGCTGATCTTGACGAATTGTCACATAACACAAATAAATTCATATCTCCATGAATACATGTCGGAATCAGATGATCTTTCGATCAATCCTACACCTCTCGACAAGAGGAATCCAAAAAAATTATCAATTGCCATAAATATAAGTATACCCACGTGGAGTTTGCCCTAGTTGCCAATTTTAACAATCTTTCTTCATACAGTCATTAGAGTTCCCATGGATCGAAGCTTGATTACCAAGCTACAATATCTTCCTTGGAGTTATCATTGTTAACTCCTTATCTTTCTTCCGGAGACTATACTTGATCAACATTGTCATATGCCATGCATATTTGTGAGAGAGTCGTGATCTCTATTCATTCCAAAAACCAAATTTCTTCTTTTGAGCATTATGTAGCCATATGGAAGACTTATCAAGCACAGCCACGCACAGCCATGACTAACTCTTTCCTCATGATTCTCGTAGATATGAATCATGCTCTGGGAAGTAATATGCATACCTTTGCTTTCATATAATCATCTAGCCATCCCTTGATCGAGCTTGCTTCTTATACTTGTCAAAGATAGGTTTCCTTTTCCAAAAACCGCGTGTTAACAATTGCCAAGGTATTTCTTCACAGAAATAGCTGTCGACGAATTTTAGTTTTGAATATGGACTTTCAACCAATAGCATTGGAATATCAGCCAGGGATTTCTTGTTTTAATTATCAAATTATTTATGGTTTTAATTAACTACTTTTGGATCCCATTACAATAATGTGTGAACCTAGACTGTTGTCATCAAAGCTGTGAGTTCTAATCTCAGTTTTCTAAGAAAACCTAGAATCTGCGGTGTGTAACATCTAAAATATCAAAGTAATGGAACTCAGCCAAGTCGAAATCAATTGATTGAACATAATCAAGCCTGGCCACGTAGAAATTGAAAAACACATAAAACAAAGTAAATTAAAAAAATAAATTACAGTATATGCGCTTCGACAACTATGTTTTTCAAACTTGACAAGGTAAGTTTTAATATTACACCTACAACTTATATCGTCTGGAAAACCTGCTGGATCATACAGCTCGCCTTTTCCAGCTACTCAGGCTTTTTCAAGGCGGTCTGGTCCATCATCTCGAACCATGGGCTTTGAAACATTCATGAGAATCATCGCTCTCTGTGTAGTAGGTTAAGTCAAGATCAGACTGATCAGTTAACAATCAAATGAGCACAATACCAAGATCATATCACAAGCTCATGATGAAAACGAGAATATTATCAAGTCAACAAAATAAAAAAATTCGCCTATAAACATGATGTGAAGATGAACATCAAGATCAATAAATCGATTAGACTTGCTGTCTTTGAAGCGTTGAAGACTGTGCAACATGCTATGCAAAAGAATCTGACTGCGCTATTGTCAGTGTGCGCCTCCACTATAAAAGCTAGCACGGTTTGGGAAAATTGGGGAAAGTAATTTAATTGCATTTCCAGGCTTTACAGCTCGCAGTGAAAATCTAATGAACCTACCACGCTTCATTAAATCTCAATCGAATATAGGAAAATGAATGAGTCATTGTTGGAATCGTAATTTCAACTTGCAGATTTTTCCTCTGCGATGCGATCGCAGATCGCATATCGCACTTCCTTTCTTGCCAGACTTCAACGTGTCCTTTGATTGTCTACGATGCGATTTCGCGATGCGATCTGATCACAGATCGCAGATCGCATGATTTAAAATTTATAGAGGCGGTGGCTCATCCTCTCTCTTCTTGCGATGCGATGGTGTGATAAGTCATGCATTAAATTCCAGTAGGATATTTTCAACCGTGAAATTAATGATATTTACTAGGGTTGGTAAATGTAGATGAAATCATAAATTTTACTATTTTTTATTTTCACGGAAGTATGGGAAAAACAACACGTATTGAAAAGATATTTTGTGTTGTTCACCATATATAAAAGAAAATGCAAGAGCAGAGACGTGTAGTATGTAGAGAGTATTAGCAAGAAGAGTTCTTTCTTCTCTGCAACGCACAGCAGTGCTGAACCTTTTAGTTTTCTGATATAGTGGAATCAGATTCTGGAACTGAAGTTCCTGTTGTAAATCCCTCTGAGCAGAGGAAGACTATTCTGTAACAGTTTTTTATTATTGTTTTATAATAAAGATCCTGTAGAAAACCAGAGCATTGTTCTCTGTGTTATTTATTTTTGTGTGTTTGAAATCAATAGAAATTTCCAACATGGTATCAGAGCTAGTCTAGGCACTCAGTGAATCAAAAAAACAGAGTTTTGTTTTTTCACTGTAGGAGCTGTAAGAAGCTTGTTGAGCAGATTTTTCCCAGCAGAGAAAAGTTCTTGCTTGTTTTTTTTACAGTCAGTATCTCTTCTTTATTTTTCACAAGTTAAGATGGCAGATGCTGGAACTGGTTTGACGAATCCCCAACTGCCACAGTTTAATGGGAAAAACTATAGTTATTGGTCCATAACCATGAAAGCATTGTTTGCTTCTCAAGGAATATGGGAGCTGGTTGAAACTGGCTACGCTGAACCGGCAGATGCAACAGCGTTGGCTGCTTTGACAGCAGTAGAAAGAGACCAGTTGAAGAGTGACAATAAGAAGGATGCCAAAACCCTCTTTTTCCTCTTCCAATCAGTACATGAAAGTGTTTTTCTGTGGATTGCAGCAGCAAGAAAATCCAAAGAGGCCAGGGATATTCTCCAAACTGCCTATCAAGGCATGGAGAAGGTGAAGACTGCAAAGTTGCAGATGTTGAGGAGAGACTTTGAAAATCTCAGCATGAAGGAATCTGACACAATAGATTCATTCTTCACTCAGGTTATTGGCTTAATAACCTAGATAAGATCTCATGGTGAGATTCTTGAAGATAGAAGGATTGTAGAGAAAATCTTGAGATGTTTACCCTCAAGGTTTGAATCTATTGTGGTAGCAATAGAAGAAACAAAAGATCTCTCACAGTTCACGGTAGATGAACTGAGTGCTTCTCTTTTGTCTCATGAACACAGACTGAGTATAGGAATAGATTCCTCTTTTGAGCAAGCATTCAAGACTCAGATGTCTTTTGGCCAAGGAAAAGGTCGAGGCAAAGTAAACAACAGAGGTCGTGGAAGAAGCCAAAACAGAGGCAGATATTATCCTGCAAGCACAAGCGGAAGGAGCTGCAATCAGAACCAAGATGAAGGTTCAAGCAAACAGCAAGCTCATGGACAAAGGTATGACAAATCCCAAGTCCATTGTCATTATTGTAAAAAATATGGGCACTATGCCAATGAATGTAGGAAAAAGCAAAATGACATGAATAATAGGCAAAATGCTAATTTTGCAAATGAAGAAGATAAGAACCCAAAGAACGTGCTGTTAACATGTAACATAGCACAAGACAAACAAGAAGATTTTTGGTTCTTAGACTCAGGTTGTAGTAATCACATGACTGGAAATATTGCAATGTTTGCCAATCTGGATGAAAATGTGAAATCTGAGGTAACAACTGGGACTGATGATACGATATCTGTCAAGGGTAAGGGCAGAGTCAGTATCCGAGCAAAAAATGGAGAACAGATGATTGTGCCAGAGGTATACTATGTACCTGGTCTGAAATGTAATCTTTTGAGCATTGGACAGCTCATAAACAAAGGTTACAACGTGTTCTTCAAAGATGATTTGTGTACAATCAGAGACATACCTCCAAGCAAGAAGATCATTGCACAGGTGCAGATGACCAGCAATAGAATGTTTCCTCTCAAACTCAGGGTGGATTTGAAGGAAGGAAGAACTATTGCAGCTGTAACGCAAGAAGTCTTTCAGGAACAAGTGAAAGATGTGAGTTGGTTGTGGCATTTGAGATTTGGACATCTCAATTTCGGAGGCCTGAATCTGTTGCACAGAAATGGAATGGTAAAGGGATTACCATTGATCGAGAAACCAGACAGCCTTTGTGAAGGCTGCATCTTGGGCAAGCAACACAGAGAAATCTTTCCAGCAGGAAAGAGTATAAGGGTAAAAGCACCATTGGAAATTGTTCATTCTGATGTGTGTGGACCGATGCAAACACCATCATTTGCCGGAAATAAATATGTTTTAACTTTCATTGATGATTACACCAGAAAGACATGGGTGTATATCCTGAAACAAAAGAGTGAAGTGTTTGAGAAATTCCGCCACTTCAAAACTCTTGTTGAGAAATAGTGTGGGCATTATATCAAAGTGCTCAGAACAGATAGAGGAGGAGAGTACATCTCCCAAGACTTTCTGCGTTTTTGCAGAGAGAATGGCATACAAAAGCAGTTCACCACGAGGTATACACCTCAGCAAAATGGTGTTGCTGAAAGAAAGAACAGGACCATTCTTGACATGGTCAGAAGTATGCTGAAGGCAAAGCACTTGCCGCATGAGTATTGGGCAGAAGCTGTCACTTGCGCAGTTTACATCTTGAATAGATGCCCAACTAAAGCTGTCATGAACAGAATACCAGAAGAAGCATGGAGTGGTCAAAAGCAAACTGTCACTCACATGAGAGTATTCGGTTGTGTGGCATATGCACATGTACCGGATCAGCTAAGGAAGAAGCTTGATAGTAAGGGGGAGAAGTGTGTCTTCATTGGTTATTGCGATGAGTCAAAAGCATACAAACTCTATAATCCATCCACCAAGAAATTGATAGTAAGCAGAGATGTGCAGTTCATTGAAGATGAAGCTTGGGATGGAAGCTTAGAGAAGACAGTGAATGTGAAGACAATTATGTCTCACGAAGAAGAAGAGGAAGGGACAGCAGCAAATAATCCTTCCTTGGTGGCTCCTCCTACACCACAGCAAGTACAACAAACCACACCACAATCTGGAATTCGAACAGCCTTAAGAAGTCAAGGAAGTGCTTCTCCAAGCACATCACAGGGATCAGAAATACCCTCAAGTTCGGATGGAACTCCAAGCACACCAAGAAGACCAAGATTCAGAAATCTGAATGAGATTTATGAACAAGGAGAGGTAAGTAACAATATCTGTCTAAATTCATTATTTGCTTTATATTGTCATGTTGATGACCCAGTCCATTTTGAAGATGTTGTAAATGAAGATAAATGGATTGAAGCAATGAATGAAGAAATTGGTGCAATTGAGAAGAGTAAAACATGGGAGTTAGTGGACCTCCCTGTAGGCAAAGATGCCATTGGAGTTAAGTGGGTCTATAAGACCAAAAGCAATGCTAAAGGCAAGATTGACAGGCACAAAGCAAGACTTGTTGTGAAAGGCTACAAGCAGCAACAAGGCAAAGACTATGACGAAACCTTTGCACCAGTAGCAAGGATGGAAACAGTCAGAACAGTGTTGTCTATTGCGGCACAACACAAATGGAAGATTTATCAGATGGATGTTAAATCTGCATTCCTGAATGGAGTGTTAAAAGAAGAGGTTTATGTTGAACAACCTCCAAGCTATGAAGTTGAAGGCCAAGAGCATAAAGTTTGTAAACTGAAAAAGGATCTTTATGGGATAAAGCAAGCTCCTAGAGAATGGTACAGCAGAATAGATGCTTACCTGATTGAGAATGGGTTTGACAAGTGTGATGGTGAACCCACACTCTACATAAAGGATAATGACGGTAAGATTATTATTGTTGTTTTATATGTAGATGATTTGATTTTTACAAGCAATGATGCTTCTCTCATTGTTGATTTTAAAGCAGTCATGAAAAGTGAATTTGAAATGACTGACTTGGGCTTCTTAAGATATTTTCTTGGAATTGAAGTAGACCAAAGTGAAAATGGCGTTTTCATTTCTCAAGATAAATATGTAGAAGATGTGTTGAAGAGATTTAACATGCAGAACAGCAAGGCAGCTGTGACTCCAACTGTAATGGGGTTGAAATTGACCAAAGAAGACAGCAGCAAGGATTTTGATCCAAAATTGTACAAGAGCATAGTTAGCAGCCTTATGTACTTGACTGCAACTAGGCCGGATATTATGCACGCTGTGAGTTTAATTTCCAGATTTATGGAAAGACCGAAAGAGACTCATTGGCAGGCAGCCAAGAGGATTCTAAGGTATGTGAATGGAATGAAGGGGTTTGGTATTTTATACTCCTCTTCTGAAAGTTTCATTTTGACAGGTTACACTGACAGTGATTGGACTGGAAGTGTTGATGATAGGAAAAGCACATCGGAATATGTGTTTCATATGGGATCGGGAGCCATCTCATGGGCTTCCAAGAAGCAACCAGTTGTGGCTTTGTCAACAGCAGAGGAAGAATATGTGGCAGCAACAGCAGCAGCATGCCAAGCAGTATGGCTGAGATGAGTTCTCAGAGATTTGTGTCATAAACAGGAAAAGGGCACAACCATTTACTGTGACAATAGCTCAGCAATAGCATTGTCAAAAAATTCAGTTTTTCACAAAAGGACAAAGCACATAGACACCAAATTTCACTTCATACGTGAATTGGTTAAAAATGGTGAGATTGTTTTGCAGCACTGCAGAACAGAGGAACAGTTAGCTGACATCCTGACAAAACCCTTAGCAAAGAAAAGCTTTGATCATTTCAGGAAATGCCTGGGTATGCAGAATAAACCCAACAGTTAAAATTAAAGGGGAGTGTTGGAATGGTAATTTCAACTTGCAGATTTTTCCTCTGCGATGCAATCGCATATCGCACTTCCTTTCTTGCCAGACTTCAACGTGTCCTTTGATTTTCTGCGATGCGATTTCGCGATGCGATCTGATCGCAGATCGCATGATTTAAAAGTTATAGAGGCGGTGGCTCATCCTCTCTCTTCTTGCGATGCGATGGTGTGATAAGCCATGCATTAAATTCCAGTAGGTATTTTCAACCGTGAAATTAATGATATTTACTAGGGTTGGTAAATGTAGCTGAAATCATAAATTTTACTATTTTTTATTTTCACGGAAGTATGGGAAAAACAACACGTATTGAAAAGATATTTTGTGTTGTTCACCATATATAAAAGAAAATGCAAGAGAAGAGACGTGTAGTGTGTAGAGAGTATTAGCAAGAAGAGTTATTTCTTCTCTGCAACGCACAGCAGTGCTGAACCTTTTAGTTTTCTGATATAGTGGAATCAAATTCTGGAACTGAAGTTCCTGTTGTAAATCCCTCTGAGCAGAAGAAGACTATTCTGTAACAGTTTTTTATTATTGTTTTATAATAAAGATCCTGTAGAAAACCAGAGCGCTGTTCTCTGTGTTATTTATTTTTGTGTGTTTGAAATCAACAGAAATTTCCAAGAGTGATTTGAATCTCATTTGAACATAGGCAAATGAAATATGTAATGCAAAGGCGTCACTGAGTGCAACGTGTGGTGGAGGAAATGAAGAATCAAAGCATAGGGAAAGTTTATATCTGCTATTTCGGTCTACAGTGGAGTGCTTTTAATATTTTTTATCACATTTGGGAATTCCATATTTGTTACTAATGTGCATACTTAGTATTTAAATGTTTTGAAAATGAAAAATATTTGAAACTCTTTTAATTTCATTCACCATCTTGTACATAAGAACAAGGATATTCACACACTATTAAAAATAGGAAAATTACTTTATAAAGAATCAACATTCATGCACCCCAATTCTATATTCCATTATAGACCAGTCAATCTGCTTAGTTGCCAAATTGAAATAAAATTCTATATACATATAAAACCTTGAAACAAAACGTTAGTCAAAAGAAATATGTTCAAATAAGTATAACGCTTAACCCGAGTCATGAAACAACCAGCCTTAAACCAGAAGAAATATTTGACAACGGCAACAAGATGAATACAATTTTAAACCACAAGAAAAGAAGCTTCTCATCGACAGCAGACAACATCAGGCAATGAACCCAATCTTAAACCAGAAGAAATCATTGTCATGGACGGGGTTGATTCTTCAAAATTTTCATCTCTGTGGGAGTAACATTTGTTAGCTCGTCCAAAATGAGTAATTATCGCTTGCGCTATTGCTCGGCCGTTTTTTCGCTATGCCGATCACAACATCCTGCGCCCTGGAGAAAAACAAATGAGTGATAACATATTAATATAAGAAATCAAATTTGGAAATAATGTGAAGAGGATAGTGTAGATTTATATACCTTGGGTTATTTTCTTGTAAGCTGTCGCGATGATGTTCGCAGTATCTACAATCGTTGGCACGGAGCTTATAACACCGCCCGAGTGCAACGCAATTCGTCTTGTTCTGTGGCACCGATCGCATCATCTTGGTGGAGGAAAGTGCGATAACATTATGTGGAGGAAAGTGCAGATTTACATATGCTTCCTTTTAGTTCTTTCTTTCATGTTGGTGGTGATGCCATTGCTTGTTCTTGTTCTTTGTCGCATTCAGCTTTCTGCTTCCTCGTCATGATGATAATAACGGAAACGGAGGTTTCTTTTTTATATGTAGAGTTACAAGCAGATTCCAAGTGCCTTAAATTCTCTTACTAATCAGAGCGTCTGTAGTCGAGAGGCAAAAATATGAGGATATGTTTTGTGTTTGGACTATTTATAACGGAATGTGGAATCTTCAGTGTAAAGATATGCTGACTCTGTAGTAAGGTCTTTATTACGTTTGATAGGTGGTCATATTTCGGAGGTGGGAAAACACGACTTCTCGAGGTGAATTTAATAAAATTACATTTTCAAAACATAAAAATTACTTCTTCTTTGATGATAATTTTATTACACACTTAATTAATCAAATAATAATAAAATTATTTTTCTTTTTTTCCACATAAAATATATAATGATATAATTACAAAAATGTCAAACCGGGGTACATTTTGCAACTTTGCCTCTTAAGTGGGGAGATATTCATAATCCATAATTCATACAAAGATACTCTCAAATTCAAATATTCTTATAAGAAGAGTCGTATTGATAAGCCTTCTTCAAGCATCAACATCACAATCAACATTGTCAAATTGCAATATACCTATGCCTTCTAACAAGTTCCAACTATCCATTAGAGTACAACTCAATGCTAGGAGGCATACATTTGGACACCACCACAACAACCTCTCAAGGCACATACCCCATCCAAATGTTCACGAGGTATGTTCTTATAGGACCATTCATATCTTTGATTATGAATCCTCAAATAATATCAATAGACTTCAACCACTCTTATCTTTGATACCTTGTCCAATCCTCAAAGAGTGTCAGTCCAGTGGACTACTTCCCATATTCGATTCCAAATCTCCAAGGAGTATTGGTCTTAGATGCTTATCTAATCCTCCATTCCTCCCCCCAAGTGCCTTCAATAGACTTACCACTATTAGTCCTGGTCTAGTCCATGACACATGGAGAATATGGTGACCCTCATCACTCCCTCTCAAATAGGGACGAGATCCTCTCTCCATCCCAAATCGGGAGACATAATCATAAGACTTAGCTTGTCTCTAACCTCATCAATACATCAACTACATTTTCGTCCATGGATAGATAGTTATAGCTATAGGATCATCTCTCACATTACATCATACCTAGGCTTCACAATCAAACACTTTGCACAGCCAAATTCTTTCTCACATTATTTTCATGACATAGTTATTATTCTCAAAGCATAATCACATCATATCAAACTTCAACCTTTCTAGATATTAACCATATTCATGCAAATTTGTCATCAAATGGTTTATCTTTCATCCTTAAGGAGCCACACCTCCTTATAGCTCCTAGCACATGGCTTATATTCTTTATAACAAATTTCTAGCTCATATTATTCAATGTGATATTATCTTTCGAAATATCAATTCTACCCTTACGCTCTTCTAATCCATCAATAATGTTATCATGTAATCCATGTGTTCCATGATCAAACCACATAGTTGTAGTTCCAACAAATTATTTCAACTGTTATCCTTTGAACCTCTGCATATGCTTCGACAATATGTATCTCGAGTGAACCAAACTATATCTCAAACAAATCAATAATATCAGAGTTACAAAATCACAATGGCCTAAAGTGAAGGGTTGGGATTCTTTATCTCAAATTTTATGACTTTCTCCTTCCGAGGTCAACATACCTTTACATGATCCATCTCAAATTGCAATATAATTTTCCTTAACATTTTCATATTAGTTTTCATTTATCCATATCAACATCGATCAATGTATTTTAGGATCAAATGAAACAACATAATATTGAATTTCCATGACCTTGGGTCTAGGACAAAATCTTAAAATATCTGACGCTTCCAAGCCAACAATGTCAATAATACTACTTTGCATAGCAAAACATAAATAACACTAAATCATGCATGCACAAAATGTAGACAATTTTTTTCCATTTTCAGCCTAATTTCTTTATATTAAACAACATATAATACAACAGCCTAGGGCTCCCATAACAAGGATAAGGGCCCTCATACATCCACTAGTCCAAGATACAAACTAGGGCTCGGTGTTAGTGCATCGACAACCAATCTACCCTCAAAAATATACTTTGTCCATCTAGATGATGTAGTCAACTCTCTCAGCTCCTCTCAGTTGTACCCTATACCTACGCAGTCCTTGGGCCCCCAATCTACAAAATTGTCTCTATCAATGATCCAAGTCCATCTAGGTCATTGAACCTCACCTATCAATTTTCTCGCTAGTTGTGCCTTAATCCATCAAGGGAAAAACACATCAATACTTATGTTGATTTGTTCACAACTCAACTTGTGAAAAACTCTCAACTGCCCACTACTACTCCTCAACTAATCATGGACTTCAGCCCACTATGGTCTTCCTGCACTTCTCCAATGAAAACCAACAAAGAGCATGAAGGGCTGCCACCTATCAATGCAAGATTTCCATCTACCGCAATGAACACGGGCTAGGAGGACTACCCATCTTCTGCTATAGATGCCCTTCTCCACATACAGGTTTGGAGTTCCACAAACTACTCCTGGTTAATCAAACGCTTGAGCTCAATAACTACCTCTCTCGCAACCACCCTTGTTTGTTAACGTGTTGCTCATTGGGCTCCATGGGCTCCATCTTAGACTCTATCATGTTGTCCTCCAACAGACCATAAGTTCCCAATCATGTTCACACTTGTTCTTCTCTCACACTTCCCTTCAACGGTCCATGAGAGACCAACTCCACACTATAGCATCTACACCTAGTTAGGGAATCCCCACACTTAGGATACCCTTACACATTGTTTCCCATAGACTCCACTGATCTACCCTTTTCTCTACAATAGAGAAGATATTACACAAATCTAGGCACCAGCAACTTGTCCTCTCCTAGGACACCATCAACTCATCAACTAAGGGAACATCTGAAACACTCCTTGATGTTGTCCTCTTGCCTTCCAATCTGATGTGCATGTTGTCACCTTGGATGCTTAGTTTGAAACTTATCTGAGAATCACCAAGAAGGTCTAATTCCCTCTCATAATAGTTTCAATAACGTTTTTTAGTCCATGCACTCACCAACCATTCATACATTCATCAAAACATGTCAAGAGCCATAAGCGATATACATCACCTGACCATCATATAACCATCATATAACCAACATAGAAACCATGGAAATTGAACCATAATATCACCAACATAATTGCTATAAATTCTCATAGATCAAAATAAGGAAATGTCTCATATTAACATATGAAAATACCAACCAAGTCAGGGACTTCTACCCACCACCAGACAATAGATTGGCTTGAACCAAACCTCTCTTTCATCTAATCACCCCCGCAGCATATTTCAATCATGAATGTGGGATCTCATGGAATAAACCAAAAAAAAAACCAAACCAGGGCTTCCAGAGGCCAAACCACCTCAACCCTCAACCACAATGATTCCACCTCCATAGTTGGACATTACTAACACCAACCAGATTGGTCTCTACCTAAGTTGTCTAGGGCTCCAGGAACTAATAACTCAACCCACAACTTTCGAGGGCTCCAGACATTTGTCAAACCCGGCTCTGGGGACTAGTAACTCAACCCACTAAGGGCTCCAAAGTGTTTGTCCTAACCTATGCTCAAGGACTAGTAACTCAACCCAATTTGTTCCAGGGATTCCAGAGCATTTGTTCCAACCCATAGCTATAAGGAATTATGAGAGACAATCATAAAACAATTAAGTGGAAAAACCCACAACGCCATGGTTATCCATGAAATGGAAAGGAAAGGCTAATACCATTGTCAATCCAACGAAATCTCCATGTCAATGATAACACATAACTATAAATAAATCAACATCCATAAATCAGTAAGGAAATTGCACATGCAACCTATCACTTGCAAAGTAATCCAGTTGTAGTTGTTGATCCACCTATTCCATTTTGCTTTAATGCTTTTGTTTGCTTTCTTTCTCCAAATCTAAGTGAATACTAGAGTGCTCCAAGCATGCCCCAATAATGATTTGTGAAAGAATATGAGAAAATGAGAGAATAGAAGAGAGCTTGAAAATTGAACTCACAAAAATGTCATCTAACAAAAATCTCAACCAATAAAATCTTCGTTGAAAAAGGCTATGAAATGATCCTTAGATCCTTAGATCCTAAGTACATAATCCTATAGAAGAAAGCAAAAAGTGTGTCTCTACCTAATGTCAAATGACCATATCTAACTGAACTTAAACCTCAAACAAACAAAAAGCTTTGTCAAACTGACTGCCTATATGAAAAGAAAAAAATGGCAAAATCCATTATCCTTTGGTCAAAGTCCTCACCTCCAAGATGGGTATCACTGTTTGTAGCCAAAACCTCAAAAACTCTGTTGTCAATAGTCAGAATGCTCACATCAAACGTGTCACTGCCAAGATAAAAAACAACAATATTTTTCTCTCCACCCTTCTTGTCTAAGCCATACACTATTGCTGTCACTGCCAAGATAAAAAACAACAATATTTTTCTCTCCACCCTTCTTGTCTAAGCCATACACTATTGCTGCAGTTGTGGGTTCATTGATAATACGAGTTAGATTCAAGCTAGCACTAACATCAGTGTCCTTCATTTCTTAGCATTGTGCATCATTAAAATAAGCAGGGACAGTCACCACAACATCATTTATAGTCTTGCCAAGGAATGCTTGCAGTCTCCTTCATCTTAGTCAAAACCATAGCACTAATTTCCTCAGGGATAAATACCTTTGTGTCTCGATCTCGTACCTGAAATTGAATATAAGGTTTCCCATCTTTGTTCACAATCTTGTATGGTATCAGTTTCATATCCTTCTGAACTTATTTGTCTTCAAAAAGTCTTCTTGGATGGTCGCGTCAAACAAATGTCTGTTTTAGATGTAGATGTATACAGATTTTGAATGGTGCATAAAGACATGGAGCTTCAACTCTCCGAGTGGCAGATCTACCTCCTGTATATCAGGGAGACCAGATACTTTGATGAATTTTTTGTAGGACAAAACTAAATGGCCGCAAATTTCTCTATGCATTCATTAAAAACCATTTTTCTCATGGAATTTGCCAAATAAGGCTCCATAGAACCCCGAATATCTCCCAATTGGTTACGAATTTTCTAAAATCGTTCCTGGGTTTTATAATTGACCCAGTTCTGAGAAAGACGCACATTTTATTTTTTGAAATTAGTTTTGATTTGGCTAGAAATCGGGTTTTAAAACTGATGTTTTTAAGTTGTTACGCATTTCCTCTGCTCAGATAAAAAAACTACTTGCTGGATCTTTCATACTGGAATTAAATAATGGATGTTGCTTCTTATGCGAGAAAATTGCCAATCTCATGCTGCTTTGGATTTCTTCTGGGCACGATTTGATCTACAACTCCACTATTATTCTTGATTCTTTCTACGAGAGTGGCTTATGAAACAGTATGCGTTCTTTTTCTTTTTCAGTGATGCAATGCAATGAATTGAAAATTAACAGCTTACATGATCTCTTGGATTTTGTGCAGAATTATGGGGATGAGTGGGAATATTTTTAATTCAAGAGAATCGAATTTTATCAACAGCATTACCATGATGGAAATCCAACAGAACCGCATCATTTTTTTTGAATGTGCACAATGTCAGTTGTAAGACTATTAAACTCAGTGTTCAAAAATTAATTGCCAACACTAAACAGGTTGTGAATGGAGCATTCCTACATCATTTTAATGTTTAATTAGATTCATCTACAACATGTCCATCAGATCCCATTTTTATTCAAAATGAAAAAGAAACCCTTCAGTCATTTACGCAATCTGATATTTTCCTTATCAATTTTTCAATTCTTGATTATGGTAGAGTCGATATTTTTTTGCAGGCATGTCTCTCGTTTATTGCTTACGAGATCCAGTTCTTTTTTTCTAAAGCCATGGGAAGAAGAGATCCTTAAGGCGAGGAGTTCACATTGGGAAAGATCCAAGATTATTGGATCGTGATGGATGCTCTAGAATTAAATTAGATTCGGCTACAGAAATGAGTCATTTCTGCAGCTCTTCAAAAATGGAATAGATATGGAGCAATTAAAGCAAGATCATTTTTTTAATGATGAATTTTAGATTTTTATTTTTAAGCTAATGCAACTTTTTTCTTTACAAGTCGCATGAGAGCCACTTGTCAATTTGTCAAATCTCTTTAAAAAAAGAATTGATAATTAAAAAAAAAAATACATTTCCCTTATTCAAAAACATGAATTTTTTTTATTATTATTTTTTATTATTTAAAAGCAAAACATGATTTTTTTTTTTTTGTAATTAGGTAGGACCCTCTCATTTTCGAGTTTTTACATGTTCATTATTCACCCCATTTCCGGGGAGGGTAGCATAAGAATCGAACCCAAGATCTCTGATTCGGTGAGACTTCATTTCCACGGCCATTGCCACTTGAGCTACCCTTTGCGGACAAAACATGAATTTTTTTTATTGAAAATATTTGTGATGTTAATGAAAAAAATGCAAGAAAATAAATAAAATTCTAAAAGATTTTAAAGTCTAAAAACTTAAAAAAAATTGCAATCAAGAACTTTAAAAAAAAATGCAATCAAGCTTGATTTTATTTTTCCTATTTTATCCTACTTGAAAGATTTTTATTTTTATTTTCTAAGAATACGAATGTTTCCAATGGATCCATTTACGAATTAGACTTTCTAGAACGTTCATATCCAAATTTGAAAAATGTACCTGATTGTGCATGAGGACATGAAAAATCATTTTATCCTTTACATTTGCCACAAAGATCTCTTGAAGAAGGGATGCGTGTTGTGGCGCAATCATGTTTCGATACCATTCCTCAATGTAGTCCTTGTGCTCCAGAGAATGTTTGATCTGCATTCTACATCCTTTGTCCATAAATGGGTAATATCGAATTTTTTTATATTTTTTTATAAAAATGATATGCAACTAAATGATTTATGCATCTACATGCTTTAATCATGCATATATAAAAAAAGATTACAAAACAACTCTAGACTAAAAGCTAGTTGCTATGCTCACTTCCTTGACAACGGTGCCAAAATGTTGAGGCAAATAAATTACCTATCATTTAATTGTCAACCCGGGGGTTTTGTAAAACTTGTGAAACGTGCATGCATTGTATATGCTAGAAATTAACTTTCAATTTTGATCAATCTAACTACGAAACCAAATAATGACAAACCAAATTCACCTATTCTAATTCAACAATAACTCAAAATAAATTATAGTACAACGCATGGAATTTAAATCTTAATCTTTAAATCTTGCAGGAATTGAAAAGCACACCACTCTTTCAGAAATGAAAGCAAAAACATTCATTCTTAACCTCTCACACAGGAAAAGTTATGAAATAAATAAATCTTAATCTATGAAAGTAATAAATCTTAACCTATGAAAAACAAGAAATCTCACACATTGTAGGTGGCCAATCCAAAAGCATGAGAGATGGCAAGTTGAGACGCTCCAAATGCAACCATAACCAAATCAAGATCAACATCACTCATGAGAATGGTGCCAAATCCAAATTCTATATTCAAAACATGAGCATTCCCCCAACTTTACACATGCCTTTGAAAGGATAAGGCTCTCCTATTTATATAAAAACATAAGAAGATATCTCATTAATGGAGGTCCATTATTCTCTCCATAGACCCCTAGAAAATATCACATATTTACAACTTAAATAAGTAATGATGAGACACATATCCTATTTGATCTTTATCCAAATATTCTTCCATATCTTGAAGATAATTCAAATTTGAGTATTGGAGGCCACAAAAGGGTGCCTTGGAAGCTTCCAAATGACCTACACATGTCATGAAACTCAGGCCTCTTTTAAGTATTAGCAAGTATATGTCATTTTTCTAAGTTTTAACCATTTAATTCACTTATAATACTAGAAATCAATAACCCTTGGAAAATACAAATGGAACCCATATAATTATGAAAATGGAGGCTAATGAAAGGTTACATGGTCATGGAGTTGCGACATGTGAGTGAACTGGTGGTGATAAAGGTGAAAGTGGATGATATTTTTAATACATTTTTGAGACTCTACATTCCACCTACAATACATACCAGTCAATCACGTGATCAACATCATGGGCATACTTCTTAATCAATGAAACATGGAAAACATCATGGACTTTCATTGTTGTTGGTAGTGCAAGTGCATAGGCCACTATTCCAATCCTTTCAAGGATCTCGAAAGGCCCACAATACAAATGTGCCATCTTGGCACATTATCCAATCCTCAAGGAGCTCCTCTTAGGCTTGATGCATAAGTACACATGCTCCCCAAACTGAAGCTTCTTTAAATACCATGTACTATTTTTCATAACTCTTTTTCTTGTCTTGTGCTACGTTCAGATTCTTCTTGATAACCTACATTTCCTATTCCATTTTTTCCAACATATCTAGTCCAATCAATACCTTGTTAACTGGATCACTCCAACTAATGGGAGTATTGAAACTCCTTCGATAAACTGCCTCAAACATACTCATTTTCAAGGATTCATGATACTCGTTATTATAAGAAAAATTAATTAGTGGAAGATACTCTTCCTACTTCCTCTATTTAGGCATGACATAGATTCTCAACATGTCCTCAAGAATCCTGTTGACTATCTCTGTCTATCCATCTGCCTACAAATGATAAGTTCTACTAAAGGCTAACTTTATCCCCAAACCTTCAAAAAACTATTTCCAAAACCTAGAAGTGAACTTGGCATCTTTTTCTCACACAATATTCTTAGGAATTCCATGTAACCTCACTATCTCCTTGATGAAAATTTTGGCTATGTCACTAGATGAGTTCATAGACTTAATTGTGATGAAATTAGCTACCTTGGTCAACCTATGACCTATAACCATAATAGAATTATGCTACTTTGATGTCCTTGGAAAATCTGTAATGAAGTCCATGGAAATGGTTGTTGAGGAAAATTAACTACCTATCATTTAATTGTCAACGGGGGGGCTTCGTAAAACTTGTGAAGCGTGCATGCACTATATATGCTAGAAACTAACTTTCAATTTATATTAATCTAACTACGAAACCAAAAAACAACAAACAAAATTCACCTATTCTAATTCAAAAAATATTTATAGTACAGTGCGTTGAATTGAAATTTTAATCTTTCACACTTGTAGGAATTGAAATCTTAATCTAGCACACTTACAGGAATTGAAATTTCATGAAATGAAATCTACTCTAAGGGATCATGTGTGCATTATCAAATCAGGATCCTATGAAATGAATAATCAAAACCACATGACATGAAATGAAAGCAAAAGCAATCATTATTAACCTCTCACACAAGAAAATATATGAAAGCAAATAAAAACAATCACTCAACCTCTAGATATGAAATCAAATAAAAATAATAGATCTTAACCTCTAGATATGAAAGCAAATAGAAACAATCACTCTTAACCTCTCACACAGGAAAATTTATGAAAGAAATAAATCTTAATCTATGAAAGCAATAAATATTAATATATGAAAAAAAATAAATCTCACACGTTGTAGGTTTCCAATCCAAAAGCATGAGATATGGCAAGTTGAGAGGATCCCAGTGCAAGAATTACCGATCAAGGTGAACATCACTCATGAGCATGGTGCTAAATCTAAATTCCATTCAAAACATGATAATCCTAACTTTCCACATGAGTATCTACAACTTTACACATGACCTTGAAATGATGAGGCTTTCTTATTTATACAAGAACATAAGAAGCTACCTCATTAATGGAGGTCCATTATTATCTCCCTAGATCCCTAGAAAGTCCCATAGAGTTACAACTCAAATAAGTAATGATGAAACACATATCCTCTCTAAACTTTATCCAAATCGTCTTCCATGTCTTGAAGGGAATTAAAATTTGAGCATTGGAGGCCACATAAGGGTGCCTTGGAAGCTTCCAAATGACCTACACATGTCATGAAACTCAAACCACTTTTAAGTATTAGCAAGTATATGTCATTACTCTAAATTTTAACCATAAATTCACTTAAAATACTAGAAATCATTAGCTTTTGGAAAACACAAATGTAACCCCATGTAATCATGAAAATGGAGGCTAATGAAAGATTATATGGCTATGGAGTTACGACATGTGAGTGAAATGGTGGCGATAAAGGTGAAAGTGGATGATATTTTGAAGACATTTTGGAGACTCTGCAATGACCTTCCATTTCCACTATGGAATCAAAATCAACTGTAATAGACCACCTGGATGCTTACATTTTGCTTTTACTTACTAACAATCCAAACATTTCAAAACTTACTCAACTACCTTTTTCCTTAATTTTTTCCAATGTTATAACTTCTTAACCATTGCAATATCTTTTGATATCCTGGGTGACCTGAATATGACTTAACATGCAATTCCCTCAATATAAGCTTCACGGGCTCGTTGTTGTCTGACACATAGATCATGTCCATAAATGTGACCAAACCATCAAACGTGAGGTGATAATACACATCTTGATCACCTTTACCTAGCTATTGTAACATGTGCTTAAGATGTTGGTACCTTTCATCCGGTTATCCCACTTGAAATATTTGCAAGTCTTGTTGGACATTTTAGGATATGAAGATGGATGGTTGTCAAGTGTTGGCATTAATGTCAAACAAGTCTCAACCTAATGATGGGGCTTCATGCCTTGGTGGTTGTGATGATCTGCTATGTAGAGAATTTGGAACCATCTTTTGAGGCAACAGATGGGCTCAATGGCTAATTAGACTCCTTTCATTGGAAAGTTATTTGTAAGATCTCTCCAATGCTATGAGGAAGTCCATAAATGGTCATCCGGTTAAGAAGATATGGCCTACTGGAGTTTAGGGTGATTCAAGCCTTATGTAGCGAGGAATATTGGAGATGAGAGGTCCCGACAATCAATGATTGAGGGATTCAAGGCTCAGTGCATAGTGGAAGTGAACCATTGATTATAAATTTGTGATATCACATATCAGAGATCTTGACAAATCGAAGATCATAGGATTGAGAATAAAGGGTGCAACGCAACAGCAGGTTGCGATATGTGATTTGTGATATCGCATATCAGAGGTCCCGGTAGTCAGCACCCAGTGGTGCATCGACAATCAGTGTTCAATGTCTTAAAAGTGATGCCAGGATTGAGGCCTCCAGTTTTAAATTACCAAGAGAGCTAAAAATGTTTTTAAAAAGAAAATCATTGCGATACCAAGAAGGGCGAGGCCCTTTCTCTCTCCTCTAGGAGGACACGTGCAGGTGTCTGGTTGGCTTCGATAAGGACAGATCGCAGAATCAAAGAAGCTCGAATGAAGACACATGGCAATGTTTAATTGGTTCTGATAATGCCAGGTAGCTATTGACATCAACATGACATCACGATATGGAGGGACACTTGGGAGGCTATTTTGGGTCCTTGGATGGCCTAATAGACCATATCCGAGCGACATGTGTCACTGGTCGAAAGATGACATGTGACATGTGATGACATCACTTCGATAATCAAAGATCAATGATCCTTGGTGGCTGGCATAGTTGCATCATAAAAAATTCTTCAATAAATGGCCTCCTGGGGTATAAAGCGCCACTTTTATGAAAAAAATGTGAGGGCCAACAAAGCAAATATATCCCTCATTGAAGGTATAAAGACCTTATCACCTTAAGGATGAGTCCTGGGTCATATCCCTTGGTTATATGGAGGAAAACACAAAGAAAGTCTTATACATAAGGGGATGAGGGCTATCGAAGTTCATCATTTTTGTATGGATTTTATGCATAAAATCACCGATATGGAAAAGACTGTGATAGTGTTCTATAGCGAAAATTCACTAATATAACAATAGTACAAAGGTGTATTAAATATGTATGAATTGGCAATTGTGGCTTTGAATTCACTTCAATGTGAGTGATGAACAAAGAATTCTCGTGCATGCATTGTAAAATAAATGAAGAACATAGGTGCCGTGAGAATGCCCATCTAAGTATCTACGAGCCATAAATGATCATCATGAGCCTTTGTGAAATATGTAAGGAGAGATGAGATTTAATACACAACATGGAGCGCCTACAACGAGACAGAGAAGTGATCATCACCCATTCCTTTGATCTTGAAGGCAACAATAACACAAGGGAAGTGTGTTTCAACAAAATCATGGAGTGCCTACAATGAGATAGAGAACTGATCATCACCCATTCCTCTGATCCTAAATGCAGTGACAAAATAGGGGAAGTGTGCTTCAGCAAAAGGATAGTGAGCCATGCCAGTAGTACACATTTCGGCAGATTTGATGATGACAATGAGTACATCAAGCCAAGTGCAACATAGGAACAAAATAGTGAACCTCCCTTGAGCAAGGTGGGAGAGTGAACATATGTGAGGGGAAGCAAGAGAATAGTTGTGGCCTAAGACATAGGTGCAGAGTGCTGCAAGAGTAGTGTTGTGTTGAAAATAGCGGAGAGCCCTAAGTAGAGATAGAAAAACATAGAGAAAGAAACAAAAGGAGGATTGTCATAAGTGTTCAGAAAGTAGAGTGTAGAAATTGCATCTACAAATATCCATTAGATCATATTTTACATGTAATATTATATACCTCTATTTTCAGTTTGAAAATTGTATGAAAAGGTAGAATAGTGGTAGTGACAGGTTGGTGGTTGAATACTTAAGGGGTTGGTGTCTCTTGGAAATTTGGTTCTTGCCGAAACTAAGGGGGTTGGTGCCTCCACTGAGTGGGTGTTCACAAACAAACAAATGTAATTTAGTTGGTGCATAAATTACATCATAAAACAAACAACAATTTGGTGGTTTTTTCCCTCTAGGTTTCCACATGAAAAACACTGTGTCAAATGCATGCTTTACATTAGATTGTTTTTGAGTCTGTGTATCTAAAGTTTAGTAATTTACTGGTTCACGAAAGAATTCTCTCATATAAGAAAGTACAATAAGAAAAGAAAGGTAACAATTTCTTAAATTACTGATTCACACCACCCCCCAGCAATTCTGTATTCCAACAATTCGTATAAGAGCAAAGTTCCTTTAGTAACAGTCTCACCCCTAGAAGGTAGATGCTTAAGGAATTATGAATATGCAAGAGAGCCAAGAAGTTTACTCAAGTAAGGTACCAGTCCTTGATGGATCCAATTACGCCTTTTGGAAACTAAGAATGGAGGCATATGTCATGTCCCTGGGGGTAGATGTTTGGACCTATATACTAGTGAATTAAAATGTCCCATATATACCTTCCATAGATATAGATGGAAAGAAACTATATATGAGCAATGGTAAATCCAAGCATGCCATTTTGGCTGGTCTTAGTTAGTATGAACTTATGAAAGTCATGTACTATAATTTTGCCTACAAAATGTGGGAGAAGCTTAACCAGTGTCATGAAAGAGATGACAAAGTGAAGTAAGAAAAACTTTAGACATTTAAAATGAGGTTTGAAATCTTGAAGATGACTGAGAATAAAAACATTGTTGAATACTTGCTCAAAGTTGATGAAGTATTTAATATAATTAGAGGACTTGGTGAGGAAGTCAGGGAATAATTTATTGTTCAAAAGGTAATGAGATCTCTACCCATGAGATTTAGTCCCAAAATCTTATCCATAGAGGAAATGATCAACTTGAAGGATCTGAAAATGGATCAACGACATGGTACTCTCACATCCTATGAGATGAGAGTAGGAATGGAGAAATATCGACCAAAGGAAGTGGCATTTAGAGTATCCAATAAGGGTAATGAGCACAAAGTTCATCAAGAATGCTTTAGTAGTGAATCTAATCAGGACTTGGCTCAACTAGCCAGAAAACTAAAGTGTGGCTCTAGTAAATATAAAGGGAAGTTTCTATTTTAAGTGCTTCGATTGTGGAAGAGTTGGACATTTCTATTTCAAATGCCCCTCTAGAGAAAAGGGTGAAGGAGAAGAATATCTTAAATTTAGAAATAAGTCACAGACATTTCAGAAGAATAAACCCTCCAAGAAGAAGGTATTCTATTCCAAAGAAGATAGTTTGGCTCCGGAATCAGACTCTGAAGACTAATCAGAAAATGAGTCAAATAAGTATCTTCTTATGGCCCTCAAAGCAGACTCCAAGAAATAGGGTCTTACAGACTCTGAAGAGGAAGAATAGGAAGGAGTGGTAGACCTTGAAGGAGAACTCATCAGTTCCCTTGTCTTACATCGACTAATCCCTCTTGCAGACAAGAGTGATCTCTCTAAATCCTAAATGGAAACTAGAAAAAATCATGACAAGTGAACTGACTCTTTCCGTATGTTGAACTTGTTCAAATTATAAGCAGTATAGCTAATAGATAGACCTCTTATCAGTTTCACAAAATGCCTAATGAAGATCCATTATTGTGACTTGATACAACCCTTCAATGCTTGATAGGACCTACAAACATAAAACATAAAAGGATCAAAATCACATGTGATATAATAATTCAAACAACTTATCCTAATGATCGAGGAAATTAGGGATTGAATTTGCCCTAATGAATATAATAAAAATTATAAACTATTAAACATTCACAAAAAACAAAATCAATGGCAAATTCAATCCCTAGGCAAATTCAATCCCTAATAATAGCCCAATAGCCCAATAATCTTAATCTTAATTGAGGTATCTGGGGATTAGTCAAGCTTGTGCTTGATGCTTCCATTGTTGACCAAACAAAACTTTCTCCCTCCCAGTAAATACAAATCTGACTTCAAAGCAACCTTTAACTCCCATTAAAAACACTAGATCTTACACTTATAAAATTTCACCGTCAATGATACCACTTGAAAGACTTAGGCAAATGATTCTTCCTCAACACAACAAGATATGAAATTACAGATGACTTCCACAACTATAAAGGAGCTAAAAACTCAAAAAATTTTACAAACATAGTAAAAATGGAAACAACACAATAAAAATTTAGATTATAATTATAATACATGAAATACGTTCATATGAAGGCTGCTTCTACTTCACTAAGTAAAATAACAGTTTTTACTGAGATTTACTCTTCACCACATGCAGAAAATGTAACAGTCAAAGTATTAAGATTTTCTGACCCTGGACATGTTGCCTAATACAAATAACATTTGCCGAATAAATGTTTAACTATAAGATTTACCACTGCAAAAATCTACTTGGTTAATTTACAATAATTTGCAAGTGTACCACAAGTATGATTGTGTCAGTTAAACACGGTCGTTGGATTAATTTTCAAACACAATTAAGAACCGCCTGTTAACAATTTCCAAGGCATTTTTGGGCATGAGATTGCGATTAAGAACCGCGTGTTAACAATTGCCAAGGTATTTCTTCCCAGAAATAGCTGTCGACGAATTTTACTTTTGAATATGGACTTTCAACCAATAGCATTGGAATATCAGCCAGGGATTTCTTGTTTTAATTATCAAATTATTTATGGTTTTAATTAACTACTTTCGGATCCCATTACAATAATGTGTGAACGTAGACTGTTGTCATCAAAGCTGTGAGTTCTAATCTCAGTTTTCTAAGAAAACCTAGAATCTGCGGTGTGTAACATCCAAAATATCAAAGTAACGGAACTCGGCCAAGTCGAAATAAATTGATTGAACATAATCAAGTCTGGCAACGTAGAAATCGAAAAACACATAACAAAACCTAAATAAAAAAAATAAATTACAGTATATGCGCTTCGCCAACTATGTTTTTCAAACTTGACAAGGTAAGTTTTAATATTACACCTACAACTTATATCGTCTGGAAAACCTGTTGTGTCATGCCCCCAAGTCTACGGTTAATTTTTTTCCGTGCCCGGCGGGGTGCGGCACCACCGAACGTTCACTTTTTAACAAGTTCACGCTTATGGACTACGCCTTAACCAATGTAATCAGCTTTAAACCGATGTAAATATGCCTTCACTTATAATCATGAACATTAATCTTCATAAATCTTCATAAACCATTCTTAACATTATCATATGCAATTTAACCGAATAACAATTGCAAAACAACCGAGAAGAATGGGAGGGGCAACTCCCGAAAGTCTGCCCGAATATATTATGATCTTTTCAATAATACAAATGTACAAGTGTGTCGGGCCAATCCCACGACCAACACTTAGAAATAATACAACAAGGCATAAGAAGCCTTAACCATACACAATAATGCACCTTGTCCCGGAGCGGGTACCCACACGGGTCACCCAAAACGCTCATACAAATCTGCGCAATAACGTGTGCCAAATTTCTGCTTCAACCGTAGCTCGTAACCTCTTCGTTCTCCCAAACTCCAAGTAGAAATCCTCACATACTCACTTTGTCATGCGCATGAGTTATGCGCATAAGAACTGCGCATTTCCTCACTTGAGATGCGAAGACAAGAGCGAAAGATGATGGAGAGAATGAGCTCCATCTCTCCCAATTTATACGTATGCTTCCTTATGTTCTAAGAGGGGTTCCCAATTCATGGCCGACTCCTCTTTTGAACACATAAGCCCACGTAATGTTTAAAATTACATTATTTTAATTCGTTTTATTTTTAATTAAGTCACGCACATATTCATATGTGCGTACAAGCCATTCGTTCCATTTGTTAATACATATACGCCCTTCTTATATTTTAATGGTCGCCCCCATCATATATATAGCCACGTATATTTCATTTTAATTATTCACACATATTAATATATGCGTTCACCCCCATATAATATGTGCCCTTCTTATGTTTTAATGGCCATCCATAATCCATATAAGGTCACGTATATTATACGTTATTCGCTTATATTTACATGCCATTCCATACATGCGCATAAGCTCCATTTTTATGTGCGTTCAATATATTCGTTTGACACTTGGCCACATCTCGCCTAAGTGTCTCCCCCATATATCTCTGTCGCACTGCAACTCCAGTTCGTCGCACCATCCTGCAGCTCCGTCGCACTATTGGGTGGTCGCACCCGCTCGTCGGGTGGTCGTGCCCATGTTTCCCTGTACCCGCAGAACCGCGTCCTTAACTCCGTTGCCTCGCGCCCGCTTCGTCGAACCGCGCCCTCGTTCCGTCATGCTATCCACCGCATTTGTCATTCGGGCCGTTCGCCCATTGGGCGTGGGTTGCCCATGGGTCGTCCGCCCATCGGGTCGCCCACCAATCCTACGCACCGCACCAACTCGCCTTCCGCAGCTCGTGCTGAACCTCGTCGTGTCGTGCCTCAACCATCGCACATCAACTCGTCGGGCCGCCCGTCCATCATGTAAGGGCGCCCGCCCGGGTCGTGCCCACGTCTAACCGCCGGGTGAATGTCGTGCGCGCCCTGCCCAAACTGCCAGGGCGTTACATGCTGGATCCTACAGCTCGCCTTTTCCAGCTACTCAGGTTTTTTCAAGGTGGTCCGGTCCATCATCTCGAACCATGGACTTTGAAACATTCATGATAATCATGGCTCTCTGTGTAGTAGGTTAAGTCAAGATCAGTTAACAATCAAATGAGCACAATACCAAGATCATATCACAAGCTCATGATGAAAACGAGAGCGCCCATGTAAGATATTTATACATTTTGCTATAATTTCTAACAAAGATCAAGTCAGCAAAATAAAAAAATTCGCCTCAAGATCAATAAATCGATCAGACTTGTTGTCTTCGAAGAGTTGAATACTTTGCAACATGCTATGCAAAAGAATCTGACTGCGCTATTGTCAGTGTGCGCCTCCACTATAAAAGCTAGCACTGGTTGGAAAAATTGGGGAAAGTAATTTAATTGCATTTCCAGGTTTTACAGCTCGTAGTGAAAATCGAATGAACCTGCCACGCTTCATTGAATCTCATTTGAATATAGGAAAATGAATGAGTCATTTGAATCTCATTTGAACATAGGCAAATGAAATATGTAATGCAAAGGCATCACTAAGTGCAACGTGTGGGGGAGGAAATGAAGAATCAAAGCATAGGGAAAGTTTATATCTGCTATTTCTGTCTACAGTGGAGTGCTTTTAATATTTTTTTATCACATTTGGGAATTCCATATTTGTTACTAATGTGCATACTTGGTATTTAAATGTTTTGAAAATGAAAAATATTTGAAACTCTTTTAATTTCATTCACCATCTTGTATATAAGAACAAGAATATTCACACACTATTAAAACAAGGAAAATTATTTTATAAAGAATCAACATTCATGCACCCCAATTCTATATTCCATTATAGACCAGTTAATCTGCTTAGTTTCCAGATTGAAATAAAATTCTATATACATAGAAAACCTTGAAACAAAACGTTATTCAAAAGAAATATGTTCAAATAAGTATAACGCTTAACTCGAGTCATCAAACAACCAGCCTTAAACCAGAAGAAATATTTGACAACGGCAACAAGATGAATACAATTTTAAACCACAAGAAAAGAAGATTCTCATCGACAGCAGACAACATCAGGCAATGAACCCAATCTTAAACCAGAAGAAATCATTGTCATGGATGGGGTTGATTCTTCAAAATTTTCATCTCTGTGGGAGTAACATTTGTGAGCTCGTCCAAAATGAGTAATTATCATTTCCGCTTTTTCGGGTTTGCGCTATTGCTCGGCCGTTTTTTCGCTATGGCGATCACAACATCCTGCGCCCTGGAGAAAAATAAATGAATGATAATATATTAATATAAGAAATCAAATTTGGAAATAATGTGAAGAGGATAGTGTAGATTTATATACCCTTCTTCTCTGTTCTTTCTTTTCCTTTCGTTATTTTCTTGTGAACTTCGATGATCAGGTTCGCAGTATTTACTATTGTTGGCACAGAGGTTAGAACACCGCCAACCCCTTTTGTCGGCCTTAGTGCAGCGCAATTCGTCTTGTTTTGTGGCATCGATCACATCATCTTGCGCCCTGCAGAAAAATAGCGTAACATTAATATAAGAAGTCAAATCTGGAAATACGGAAAGTGTAGATTTATATACCCTTCTATTTGTTTCTTTCTTTCTTGGTAAAGGTTCCTTTGTTTCTGGTATTTTGCATGTGAGGCATCGTGATGATGTTGGCAGTGTGTACTGTCATTGGCACGGATGTTAGAACACCGCCAACCCTTGCTGCTGGACATGGTGCAGCGCAATTCATCTTGTGGCCTGCAGAAAAATTGACGGTAATTTTAATGTAAGAACTCGTATTTGGAAATAATTGTTGGAATGGTAATTTCAACTTGCAGATTTTTCCTCTCTCAGATGGCATATCGCATTTCCCTTCTTGTCAGCCTTCACTGTGTCCTTCGATTGTCTGCGATGCGATATTTGTGATGCGATCGCATATCGCAAATCGCATGATTTAAAGGTTATAGAGGCGGTGGCACATTCTCTCTTGTTGCGATGTGATGGTGTGATAAGCCATTCTCTCTTGTTGCGATGCGATGGTGTGATAAGCCATTCTCTCTTGTTGCGATGCGATGGTGTGATAAGCCATGCATTAAATTCCAGCAAGATATTTTGAGGCGTGTAATTAATGATATTTACTAGGGTTGGTAAATGTAGGTGAAATCTTAAATTTTATTATTTTTTATCTTCACAGAAGTATGCAAAAGCAACACGTATTGTAAAGATATTTTCGTGTTGTTCTATATATAAAAAAAAAAAAAAATGCAAGCAAAAGAGCGAGTAGAGTATTATCCAAGAAGTTCTTTTTCTTCTTGCAACGCACAGCAGTGCTGAAGATATAATTTTCTGAGATAGTGGAATCAGATTCTGGAACTGAAGTTCCTGTTATAAATCCCTCTGAGTCGAGGAAGACTATTTTGTAACAGTTTTATCTTTGTTGTTTTCTAATAAAGATCCTGTAGTAGAAACAGAGCGTTGTTCTCTGTGTTATTTTTTTGTGTGTTTGAAATCAACATAAATTTCCATCATGGTATCAGAGCTAGTCTAGGCACTCAGTGAGTTAAAAAAAAACAAGAGTTTGTTTTTTCACTGTAGGAGGTGTAAGAAGCTTATTGAGCAGATTTTTCCCAGTAGAGAAAGTTCTTGCTTGTTTTTTTTTACAGTCAGTATCTCTTCTTTATTTTTCACAAGTTAAGATGGTAGATGTTGGAACTGGTTTGACGAATCCCCAACTGCCATAGTTTAATGGAAAAAATTACAATTATTGGTCCATAACAATGAAAGCATTGTTTGCTTCTCAAGGAATATGGGAGCTAGTTGAAACTGGCTATGCTGAACCGGCAGATGCAACAGCGTTGGCTGGTTTGACAGCAGCAGAAAGAGACCAGTTGAAGAGTGACAAGAAGAAGGATGCCAAAGCACTCTTTTTCCTCTTCCAATCAGTACATGAAAGTGTTTTTCCACGGATTGCAGCAGCAACAAAATCTAAGGAGGCATGGGATATTCTCAAAACTGCCTATCAAGGCATGGAGAAGGTGAAGACTGCAAAGCTGCAGATGTTGAGGAAAGACTTTGAAAATATCAGCATGAAGGAATCTGACACAATAGATTCATTCTTCACTCAGGTTATTGGCTTGATAACCCAGATAAGATCTCATGGTGAGATTCTTGAAGATAGAAGGATTGTAGAGAAAATCTTGAGAATTTTACCCTCAAGGTTTGAATCTATTGTGGTAGCAATAGAAGAAACAAAAGATCTCTCACAGTTCACAGTAGATAAGCTGAGTGCTTCTCTTTTGTCTCATGAACACAGACTGAGTAGAGGAACAAATTCCTCTTTTGAGCAAGCATTCAAGACTCAGATGTCTTTTGACCAAGAAAAAGGTCGAGGCAGAGCAAATAACAGAGGTCGTGGAAGAAGCCAAAACAGAGGCAGAAATTATCCTGCAAGCACAAGCGGAAGGAGCTGCAATCAGAACCAAGATGAAGGTTCAAGCAAACAGCAAGCTCATGGACAAAGGTATGACAAATCCCAAGTCCAATGTCATTATTGTAAGAAATATGGGCACTATGCCAATGAATGTAGGAAAAAGCAAAGTGACATGAATAATAGGCAGAATGCAAATTTTGCAAATGAAGAAGATAAGAACCCAAAGAATGTGTTGTTAACATGTAACATAGCACAAGACAAACAAGAAGATTTTTGGTTCTTAGACTCAGGTTGTAGTAATCACATGACTGGAAATATTACAATGTTTGCCAGTCTGGATGAAAATGTGAAATCTGAGGTAACAACAGGGACTGATGATACGATATCTGTCAAGGGTAAGGGCAGAGTCAGTATCCGAGCAAAAAATGGAGAACAGATGATTGTGCCAGATGTATACTATGTACCTGGTCTGAAATGTAATCTTTTGAGCATTGGACAGCTCATTAACAAAGGTTACAATGTGTTCTTCAAGGATGATTTGTGTACAATCAGAGACATACCTCCAAGTAAGAAGATCATTGCACAGGTGCAAATGACCAGCAATAGAATGTTTCCTCTCAAACTCAGGGCAGATTTGAAGGAAGGAAGAACTATTGCAGCTGTAACACAAGAAGTCTTTCAGGAACAAGTGAAAGATGTGAATTGGTTGTGGCATTTGAGATTTGGACATCTCAATTTCGAAGGCTTGAATTTGTTGCACAGAAAGGGAATGGTAAAGGGATTACCATTGATTGAGAAACCCGACAGCCTTTGTGAAGGCTGCATCTTAGGCAAGCAACACAAAGAAAGCTTTCCGGCAGGAAAGAGTATAAGAGCAAAAGCACCATTGGAAATTGTTCACTCCGATGTGTGTGGACCGATGCAAACAGCATCATTTGCTGGAAATAAATATGTTTTAACTTTCATTGATGATTACACCAAAAAGACATGCGTGTATATGTTGAAACAGAAGAGTGAAGTGTTTGAGAAATTCCGCCACTTCAAAACTCTTGTTGAGAAGCAGTGTGGGCATTATATCAAAGTGCTCAGAACAGATAGAGGAGGAGAGTACATCTCCCAAGACTTTCTGCATTTTTGCAGAGAGAATGGCATACAAAAACAGTTCACCACAAGGTATACACCTCAGCAAAACGGAGTTGCTAAAAGGAAGAATAGGACCATTCTTGACATGGTCAGAAGTATGCTGAAGGAAAAACACTTGCCGCATGAGTATTGGGCAGAAGCTGTTACTTGCGCAGTTTACATCTTGAATAGATGCCCAACTAAAGCTGTCATGAACAGAATACCAGAAGAAGCATGGAGTGGTCAAAAGCAAACTGTCACTCACATGAGAGTATTCGGTTGTGTGGCATATGCACATGTACCGGATCAGCTAAGAAAGAAGCTTGATAGTAAGGGGGAGAAGTGTGTCTTTATTGGCTATTGTGATGAGTCAAAAGCATACAAACTCTATAATCCATCTACCAAGAAATTGATAGTAAGCAGAGATGTGCAGTTCATTGAAGATGAAGCTTGGGATGGAAGCTTAGAGAAGACAGTGAATGTGAAGACAATTGTGTCTCACGAAGAAGAAGAGGAAGGGACAGAAGCAAATAATCCTTCTTTGGTGGCTCCTCCTCCACCACATCAAGTACAACAAACCACACCACAATCTGGAATTCGAACAACCTTAAGAAGTCAAGGAAGTGCTTCTCCAAGCACACCACAGGGATCAGATATACCCTCAAGTTCGGATGGAACTCCAAGTACACCAAGAAGACCAAGATTCAGAAATCTAAATGAGATTTATGAACAAGGAGAGGTAAGTAACAATACCAGTCTGAATTCATTCTTCACTTTATATTGTCATGTTGATGACCCAGTCCATTTTGAAGATGCTGTAAATGAAGATAAATGGATTGAAGCAATGAATGAAGAAACTGGTGCAATTGAAAAGAGTAAAACATGGGAGTTAGTGGACCTCCCTGTAGACAAAGCTGCCATTGGAGTTAAGTGGGTCTATAAGACCAAAAGCAATGCTGAAGGCAAGATTGACAGACACAAAGCAAGACTTGTTGTGAAAGGCTACAAGCAGCAGCAAGGCAAAGACTATGATGAAACCTTTGCACCAGTAGCAAGGATGGAAAAAGTGAGAACAGTGTTGTCTATAGGAGCACAACACAAATGGAAGATTTATCAGATGGATGTCAAATCTGCATTCCTGAATGGAGTGTTAAAAGAAGAGGTTTATGTTGATCAACCTCCGGGCTATGAAGTTGAAGGCCAAGAGCATAAAGTCTGCAAACTGAAAAAGGCTCTTTATGGGCTGAAGCAAGCTCCAAGAGCATGGTACAGCAGAATTGATGCTTATCTGATTGAGAATAGGTTTGATAAGTGTGATGGTGAACCCACACTCTACATAAAGGATAATGACGGTAAGATTATTATTGTTGTTTTATATGTAGATGATCTGATTTTTACTAGCAATGATGTGTCTCTCATTGCTGATTTTAAAGCAGTCATGGAAAGTGAATTTGAAATGACTTACTTGGGCTTCTTAAGATATTTTCTTGGAATTGAAGTAGACCAAAGTGAAAATGGTGTTTTCATTTCTCAGGATAAATATGTAGAAGCTGTGTTGAAGAGATTTAACATGCAGAACATCAAAGCAGTTGTGACTCCAACTCTAGTGGGGTTGAAATTGACCAAAGAAGACAGCAGCAAATATTTTGATCCAAAACTGTACAAGAGCATAGTTGGCAGCCTTATGTACTTGACTGCAACTAGGCCGGACATTATGCACGCTGTGAGTTTAATTTCCAGATTTATGGAAAGACCGAAAGAGACTCATTAGCAGGCAACCAAGAGGATTCTAAGGTATGTGAATGGAACGAAGGGGTTTGGTATTTTATACTCCTCTTCTGAAAGTTTCATATTGACAGGTTACACTGACAGTGATTGGGCTGGAAGTTTTGATGATAGGAAAAGTACATCGGGATATGTGTTTCATATGGGATCGGGAGCCATCTCATGGGCTTCCAAGAAGCAACCAGTTGTGGCTTTGTCAACAGTAGAGGCAGAGTATGTGGCAGCAACAGTAGCAGCATGCCAAGCAGTATGGCTGAGAAGAGTTCTCAAAGATTTGTGTCATGAACAAGGAAAGGGCACAACCATATACTGTGACAATAGCTCAGCAATAGCATTGTCTAAAAATTCTGTTTTTCATAAAAGAACAAAGCACATAGACACCAAATTTCACTTCATACATGAATTGGTTAACAATGGCGAGATTGTTTTGCAGCACTGCAGAACAGAGGATCAGCTAGCTGATATCTTGACAAAACCCTTAGCAAAGAAAAGTTTCGATCATTTCAGGAAATGCCTGGGTATGCAGAAAAAACCCAGCAGTTAAAATTAAAGGGGAGTGTTGGAATGGTAATTTCAACTTGCAGATTTTTCCTCTCGCAGATCGCATATCGCATTTCCCTTCTTGTCAACCTTCACCGTGTCCTTTGATTGTCTGCGATGCGATATTTGCGATGTGATCGCATATCGCAAATCGCATGATTTAAAGGTTATAGAGGCGGTGGCACATTCTCTCTTGTTGCGATGCGATGGTGTGATAAGCCATGCATTAAATTCCAGCAAGATATTTTGAGGCGTGTAATTAATGATATTTACTAGGGTTGGTAAATGTAGGTGAAATCTTAAATTTTATTATTTTTTATCTTCACGGAAGTATGCAAAAGCAACACGTATTGTAAAGATATTTTCGTGTTGTTCTATATATATATAAAAAAAATGCAAGCAAAAGAGCGAGTAGAGTATTAGCCAAGAAGTTCTTTTTCTTCTTGCAACGCACAGCAGTGCTGAAGATATAATTTTCTGAGATAGTGGAATCAGATTCTGGAACTGAAGTTCCTGTTGTAAATCCCTCTGAGTCGAGGAAGACTATTTTGTAACAGTTTTATCTTTGTTGTTTCCTAATAAAGATCCTGTAGTAGAAACAGAGCGTTGTTCTCTGTGTTATTTTTTTTGTGTGTTTGAAATCAACAGAAATTTCCATCAATAATGTGGAGGAAAGCACATATTTATATACCCTTCTTTTTGGTTCTTTCTTTCATGTTGGTGGTGATGCTTTTCGCAGTATGTACTATTGTTCGCACGACGCTCAGAACACTACCATTGTTTGTTCTTTGTCGACCGAGTGCAGCGCAATTCATCTAGCAAGTCGCATTCAGCTTTCTGCTTCCTCGTCCCTTCTTTTTGGTTCTTTCTTTCATGTTGGTGGTGATGCTTTTCGCAGTATGTACTATTGTTCGCACAGCGCTTAGAACACCGCCATTGTTTGTTCTTTGTCGACCGGGTGCAGCGCAATTCATCTGGCAAGTCGCATTCAACTTTCTGCTTCCTCGTCATGATGATAATAAGGGAAACAGAGGTTTCCTTTTTATATGTAGAGTTACAAGAAGATGCCCAATGCCTTAAATTATCTTACTAATCAAAACGTCTGTAGTCGAGAGGCAAAAATATGAGGATATGCTTTATGTTTGGACTATTTATAACCAAATGTGGAATCTGCACATTGTAAAGATATACTCACTCTGTAGTAAAGCCTTTATTACGTTTGATAGGTGGTCATATTTCGGAGGTGGGCAAACACGACTTCTCGAGGTGAACTTAATAAAATTGCATTTAAAAAAAAAAAAAAATATATATATATATATATATATATATATATATATATATATATATATATATATATATATATATATATATATATTACTTATTATTTGGATGATTGGATGATTATTTTGCTCAACAAATAGTAGAAGCATGAATTACATGTTTAACTATTCAAATAATAATAAAATTATTTTTCTTGTTTTCACATAGAATAAGTAATGATATAATTACAAAGATGTCAAACCTCGCTACATTTTAATTTTACCCCTTAGGTAGGGATATATTCATAATCCATAAGTCATACAAGGATACTCTCAAATTGAAATATGTTCATAAGAAGAGTCATATTCATAGCCAACATTGTCAAATTGCAATATACCTATAACTTCTAAAAAGCTCTAACTATCCATTAAGTACAACTCAATGCTAGGAGGCGTACATTTGGACACCACCACAACAACCTCTCAAGGCACATACCCCATCCAAATGTTCACGAGGTATGTTCTTATAGGACCATTCATATCTTTGATTATGAATCCTCAAATAATATCAATAGACTTCAACCACTCTTATCTTTGATACCTTGTCCAATCCTCAAAGAGTGTCAGTCCAGGGGACTACTTCCCATATTCGATTCCAAATCTCCGAGTATTGGTATTAGATGCTTATCTAATCCTCCATTCCTCCCCCCAAGTGCCTTCAATAGACTTACCACTATTAGTCCTGGTCTAGTCCATGACACATGGAGAATATGGTGACCCTCATCACTCCCTCTCAAATAGGGACGAGATCCTCTCTCCATCCCAAATCGGGAGACATAATCATAAGACTTAGCTTGTCTCTAACCTCATCAATACATCAACTACATTTTCATCCATGGATAGATAGTTATAGCTATAGGATCATCTCTCACATTACATCATACCTAGGCTTCACAATCAAACACTTTGCAAAGCCAAATTCATTCTCACATTATTTTCATGACATAGTTCTTATTCTCAAAGCATAATCACATCATATCAAACTTCAACCTTTCTAGATATTAACAATATTCATGCAAATTTATCATCAAATGGTTTATCTTTCATCCTTAAGGAGCCACACCTCCTTATAGCTCCTGGCACATGGCTTATATTCTTTATAACAAATTTCTAGCTCATATTATTCAATAAGTGATATTATCTTTCGAAATATCAATTCTACCCTTACGCTCTTCTAATCCATCAATAATGTTATCATGTAATCCATGTGTTCCATGATCAAACCACATAGTTGTAGTTCCAACAAATTATTTCAACTGTTATCCTTTGAACCTCTGCATATGCTTCGACAATATGTATCTCGAGTGAACCAAACTATATCTCAAACAAATCAATAATATCAGAGTTACAAAATCACAATGTCCTAAAGTGAAGGGTTGGAATTCTTTATCTCAAATTTTATGACTTTCTCCTTCCGAGGTCAACATACCTTTACATGATCCATCTCAAATTGCAATATAATTTTCCTTAACATTTTCATATTAGTTTTCATTTATCCATATCAACATCGATCAATGTATTTTAGGATCAAATGAAACAACATAATATTGAATTTCCATGACCTTGGGTCTAGGACAAAATCTTAAAATATCTGACGCTTCCAAGCCAACAATGTCAATGATACTACTTTGCACAGCAAAACATAAATAACACTAAATCATTCATGCACAAAATGTAAACAATTTTTTTCCATTTTCAGCCTAATTTCGTTATATTAAACAACATATAATACAACAGCCTAGGGCTCCCATACCAAGGATAAGGGCCCTCATACATCCACTAGTCCAAGATACAAACTGGGGCTCGGTGTTAGTCCATCGACAACCAATCTACCCTCAAAAAGATACTTTGTCCATCTAGATGATGTAGTCAACTCTCTCTGCTCCTCACAGTTGTACCCTATACCTACGCAGTCCTTGGGCCCCCAATCTACATAATTGTCTCTATCAATGATCCAAGTCCATCTAGGTCATTGAACCTCACCTATCAATTTTCTCGCTAGTTGTGCCTTAATCCATCAAGGGAAAAACACATCAATAATTATGTCAATTTGTTCACAACTCAACTTGTGAAAAACTCTCAACTGCCCACTACTACTCCTCAACTAATCATGGACTTCAGCCCACTATGGTCTTCCTGCACTTCTCCAATGAAAACCAACATAGAGCATGAAGGGATGCCACCTATCAATGCAAGATTTCCATCTACCACAATGAACACGGGCTAGGGGGACTACCATCTTCTGCTATAGATGTCCTTCTCCACATACATGTTTGGAGTCCCACAAAATACTCCTGCTTAATCAAACTCTTGAGCTCAATAACTACCTATCTCGCAACCACCCTTGTTTGTTAACGTGTTCTCATTGGGCTCCATGGGTTCCATCTTAGACTCTATCACGTTGTCCTTCAACAGATCATAAGTTTTCAATCATGTTCACACTTGTTCTTCTCTCACACTTCCCTTCAACGGTCCATGAGACACCAAGTCCACACTATAGCATCTGCACCTAGTTATGGAATCCCCACACTTAGGATACCCTTACACATTGTTTCCCATAGACTCCACTGATCTACCCATTTCTCTACAATAGAGAAGATATTACACAAATCTAAGCACCAGCAACTTGTCCTCTCCTAGGACACCATCAACTCATCAACTAAGGGAACATCTGAAACACTCCTTGATGTTGTCCTCTTGCCTTCCAATCTGATGTGCATGTTGTCACCTTGGATGCTTAGTTTGAAACTTATATGAGAATCACCAAGAAGGTCTAATTCCCTCTCATAATAGTTTCAATAACATTTTTTAGTCCATGCATTCACCAACTATTCATACATTCATCAAAACATGTCAAGAGCCATAAGCGATATACATCACCTAACCATCATATAACCAACATAGAAACCATGGAAATTGAACCATAATATCACGAACATAATCGCTACAAATTCTCATAGATCAAAATAAGGAAATTTCCCATATTAACATATGAAAATGCCAACCAAGTCAGGGACTTCTACCCACCACGAGACAATAGATTGGGTTGAACTAAATCTCTCTTTCATCTAATCACCCCCGCAGCATATTTCAATCATGAATGTCGGATCTCATGGAATAAACCAAAAAAAAACCAAACCAGGGCTTCCAGAGGCCAAACCACCTCAACCATCAACCACAATGATTCCACCTCCATAGTTGGACATTACTTACACCAACTAGATTGGTCTCTACCTAAGTTTTCTAGGGCTCTAGGAACTAATAACTCAACCCACAACTTTGGAGGGCTCCAGAGCATTTGTCCAACCCGGCTCTAGGGACTAGTAACTCAACCCACTAAGGGCTCCAGAGTGTTTGTCTTAACCTAGGCTCAAGGACTAGTAACTCAACCCAATTTGTTCCAGGGATTCCAGAGCATTTGTTCCAACCCATAGCCATAAGGAATTATGAGACACAATCATAAAACAATCAAGTGGAAAAACCCACAACGCCATGGTTATCCAGGAAATGGAAAGGAAAGGCTAATAACATTGCCAATCCAACTAAATCTCCATGTCAATGATAACACATAACTAGAAATAAATCAACATCCATAAATTAGTAAGGAAATTGCACATGCAACCTATCAGTTGCAAAGTAATCCAGTTGTAGTTGTTGATCCACCTATTCCATTTTGCTTTAATGCTTTTGTTTGCTTTCTTTCTCCAAATCTAAGTTAATACTAGAGTGCTCCAAGCATTCCCAATAATTCTTTGTGCAAGAATATGAGAAAATGAGAGAATAGAAGAGAGCTTGAAAATTTAACTCACAAAAAAATCATCTAACAAAAATCTCAACCAATAAAATCTTCGTTGAAAAAGGCTATGAAATTATCCTTAGATCCTTAGATCCTAAGTACATAATCCTATAGAAGAAAGCAAAAACTCTGTCTCTACCTAATGACCATATCTAACTGAACTTAAACCTCAAACAAACAAAAAGCTTTGTCAAACAGACTGCCTATATGAAAAGAAAAAATGGAAAAAATCCATTATCCTTTGGTCAAAGTCCTCGCCTCCAAGATGGGTATCATTGTTTGTAGCCAAAACCTCAAAAAACTCTGCTGTCAATAGTCAGAATGCTCACATCAAACGTGTCACTGCCAAGATAAAAAAACAACAATATTTTTCTCTCCACCCTTCTTGTCTAAGCCATACACTATTGCTGCAGTTGTGGGTTCATTGATAATACGAGTTACATTCAAGCCAACACTAACATCAGTGTCCTTCGTTGCTTAGCATTGTGCATCATTAAAATAAGCAGGTACAGTCACCACAACATCATTTATAGTCTTTCCAAGGAATGCTTACAGTCTCCTTCATCTTAGTCAAAACCATAGCACTAATTTCCTCATGGATAAATACCTTTGTGTCTCCATCTCGTACCTGAAATTGAATATAAGGTTTCCCATATTTGTTCACAATCTTCTATGGTATCAGTTTCATATCCTTTTGAACTTATTTGTCTTCAAAAAGTCTTCTTGGATGGTCGCGTCAAACAAATGTCTCTTTTAGATGTAGATGTATACAGATTTTGAATGGTGCATAAAGACGTGGAGCTTCAACACTCCCAGTGGCAGATCTACCTCCTGTATATCAAGGAGACCAGATACTTTGACGAATTTTTTGTAGGACAAAACTAAATTGCCGTAAATATCTCTATGCATTCATTAAAAACCATTTTTCTCATGGAATTTGCCAAATAAGGCTCCATAGAACCCCGAATATCTCCCAATTGGTTACGAATTTTCTAAAATCGTTCCTGGGTTTTATAATTGACCCAGTTCTGAGAAAGACGCACATTTTATTTTTTGAAATTAGTTTTGATTTGGCTAGAAATCGGGTTTTAAAACTGATGTTTTTAAGTTGTTACGCATTTCCTCTGCTCAGATAAAAAAACTACTTGCTAGATCTTTCATACTGGAATTAAATAATGGATGTTTCTTCTTATGAGAGAAAATTTCCAATCTCATTCTGCTTTGGATTTCTTCTGGGCACGATTTGATCTACAACTGCATTGTTATTCTTGATTCTTTCTACGAGAGTGGTTTATGATACAGTATGCGTTCTTTTTCTTTTTCAGTGATGCAATACAATGAATTGAAAATTAACAACTTACATGATCTCTTGGATTTTGTGCAGAATGATGGGGATGAGTGGGAATATTTTTAATTCAAGAGAATCGAATTTTATCAACAGCATTACCATCATGGAAATCCAACAGAACCGCATCATTTTTTTTAATGCGCACAATCTCAGCTGTAAGACTATTAAACTCAATATTCAAAAATTTATTGCTAACACTAAACAGGTTGTGAATGGAGCATTCCTACATCATTTTAATGTTTAATTAGATTCATCTACAGCATGTCCATCAGATCCCATTTTTATTCAAACGAAGAAGAAACCCTTCAGTCATTTACGCAATCTGATATTTGCCTTATCAATTTTTGATTATGGTAGTGTCGATATTTTTTTGCAGGCATGTCTCTCGTTTATTGCTTACAAGATCCAGTTCTTTTTTTTCTAAAGCCATGGGAAGAAGAGATCCTTAAGGCGAGGAGTTCACATTGGGAAAGATCCAAGATTATTGGATCGTGATGGATGCTCTAGAATTAAATTAGATTCGGCTACAGAAATGAGTCATTTCTGCAGCTCTTCAAAAATGGAATAAATATGGAGCAATTTAAAGCAAGATCATTTTTTTTAATGATGAATTTTGGATTTTTATTTTTAAGCTAATGCAACTTTTTTCTTTACAGGTCACATGAGAGCCAGTTGTCAATTTGTCAATTCTCTTTAAAAAAAAATTGATAATTAAAAAAAAAAAAAATTACATTTCCCTTATTCAAAAACATGAAATCTTTTTATTATTATTTTTTAATTATTTAAAAGCAAAACATGATTTTTTTTTTGTAATTAGGTAGGACCCTCTCATTTTCGATTTTTTACATGTCCATTATTCACCCCATTTCCGGGGAGGGTAGCACAAGAATCGAACCCAAGATCTCTGGTTCGATGAGACTTCATATCCATGCCCATTGCCACTTGAGCTACCCTTTGCGGACAAAACATGAATTTTTTTATTGAAAATATTTGTGATGTTAATGACAAAAATGCAAGAAAATAAATAAAATTCTAAAAGATTTTAAAGTCTAAAAACTTAAAAAAAAATTGCAATCAAGAACTTTAAAAAAAATGCAATCAAGCTTGATTTTATTTTTCCAATTTTATCCTACTTGAAAGATTTTTATTTTTATTTTCTAAGAATATGAATGTTTCCAATGGATCTATTTACGGATTAGACTTTCTAGAACGTTCATATCCAAATTTGAAAAATGTACCTGATTGTGCATGAAGACATGAAAAATCATTTTATCCTTTACATTTGCCACAAAGATCTCTTGAAGAAGAGATGAGTGTTGTGGCGCAATCGTGTTTCGATACCATTCCTCAATCTAGTCCTTGTGCTCCAGAGAATGTTTGATCTGCATTCTGGATCCTTTGTCCATAAATGGGTTATATCGAATTTTTTTATATTTTTTTATAAAATTGATATGCAACTAAATGATTTATGCATCTACATGCTTTAATCATGCATCTAGAAAAAAGATTAAAAATCAACTCTAGACTAAAAGCTAGTTGCTATGCTCACTTCCTTGACAACGGTGCCAAAATGTTGAGGCAAATAAATTACCTATCATTCAATTGTCAACCCGGGGGTTTTGTAAAACTTGTGAAACGTGCATGCATTGTATATGCTAGAAATTAACTTTCAATTTTGATCAATCTAACTACGAAACCAAATAATGACAAACCAAATTCACCTATTCTAATTCAACAATAACTCAAAAGAAATTATAGTACAACGCAAGGAATTTAAATCTTAATCTTTGAATCTTGCAGGAATTGAAAAGCACACCACTCTTTAAGAAATGAAAGCAAAAACATTCATTCTTAACCTCCCACACAGGAAAATGTATGAAATAAATAAATCTTAATCTATGAAAGTAATAAATCTTAATCTATGAAAAACAATAAATCTCACACATTGTAGGTGGCCAATCCAAAAGCATGAGAAATGGCAAGTTGAGATGCTCCAAATGCAACCATAACCAAATCAAGATCAACATCACTCATGAGAATGGTGCCAAATCCAAATTCTATATTCAAAACATGAGCATTCCCCCAACTTTACACATGCCTTTGAAAGGATAAGGCTCTCCTATTTATATAAAAACATAAGAAGCTACCTCATTAATGGAGGTCCATTATTCTCTCCATAGACCCCTAGAAAATATCACATATTTACAACTTAAATAAGTAATGATGAGACACATATCCTATTTGATCTTTATCCAAATATTCTTCCATATCTTGAAGATAATTCGAATTTGAGTATTGGAGGCCACAAAAGCGTGCCTTGGAAGCTTCCAAATGACCTACACATGTCATGAAACTCAGGCCTCTTTTAAGTATTAGAAAGTATATGTCATTTTTCTAAGTTTTAACCATTTAATTCACTTATAATACTAGAAATCAATAACCCTTGGAAAATACAAATGGAACCCATATAATTATGAAAAATGGAGGCGAATGAAAGGTTACATGGTCATGGAGTTGCGACATGTGAGTGAACTCGTGGTGATAAAGGTGAAAGTGGATGATAGTTTTAATACATTTTTGAGACTCTACATTCCACCTACAATACATACCAGTCAATCACGTGATCAACATCATGGGCATACTTCTTAAGCAATGAAACATGCAAAACATCATGGACTTTCATTGTTGTTGGTAGTGCAAGTGCATAGGCCACTATTCCAATCCTCTCAAGGATCTCGAAAGGCCCACAATACAAAGGTGTCATCTTGGCACATTATCCAATCCTCAAGGAGCTCCTCTTAGGCTTGATGCATAAGTACACATGCTCCCCAAACTGAAGCTTCTTTAAATACCATGTACTATTTTTCATAACTCTTTTTCTTGTCTTGTGCTACGTTCAGATTCTTCTTGATAACCTACATTTCCTATTCCATTTTTTCCAACATATCTAGTCCAATCAATACCTTGTTAACTGGATCACTCCAACTAATGGGAGTATTGAAACTCCTTCGATAAACTGCCTCAAACATACTCATTTTCAAGGATTCATGATACTCGTTATTATAAGAAAAATTAATTAGTGGAAGATACTCTTCCTACTTCCTCTATTTATGCATGACATAGATTCTCAACATGTCCTCAAGAATCCTGTTGACTATCTCTGTCTATCCATCTGCCTACAAATCATAAGTTCTACTAAAGGCTAACTTTATCCCCAAACCTTCAAAAAACTATTTCCAAAACCTAGAAGTGAACTTGGCATCTTTTTCTCACACAGTATTCTTAGGAATTCCATGTAACCTCACTATCTCCTTGATGAAAGTTTTGGCTATGTCACTAGATGAGTTCATAGACTTAATTGTGATGAAATTAGCTACCTTGGTCAACCTATGACCTATAACCATAATAGAATTATGCTACTTTGATGTCCTTGGAAAATCCGTAATGAAGTCCATGGAAATGGTTGTTGAGGAAAATTAACTACCTATCATTTAATTGTCAACGGGGGGGGGCTTCGTAAAACTTGTGAAGCGTGCGTGCGCTATATATGCTAGAAATTAACTTTCAATTTATATTAATCTAACTACAAAACCAAATAACAACAACCCAAATTCACCTATTCTAATTCAAAAAATATTTATAGTACAGTGCGTTGAATTGAAATTTTAATCTTTCACACTTGTAGGAATTGAAATCTAAATCTAGCACACTTACAGGAATTGAAATTTCACGAAATGAAATCTACTCTAAGGGATCATGTGTGCATTATCAAATAAAGATCCTATGAAATGAATAATCAAAACCACATGACATGAAATGAAAGCAAAAGCAATAATTATTAACCTCTCACACAAGAAAATATATGAAAGAAAAAAAAACAATCACTCAACCTCTAGATATGAAATCAAATAAAAATAATAGATCTTAACCTCTAGATATGAAAGCAAATAGAAACAATCACTCTTAACCTCTCACACAGGAAAATGTATGAAAGAAATTAATCTTAATCTATGAAAGCAATAAATATTAATATATGAAAAACAATAAATCTCACACGTTGTAGGTTTCCAATCCAAAAGCATGAGATATGGCAAGTTGAGAGGATCCCAGTGCAAGAATTACCAATCAAGGTGAACATCACTCATGAGCATGGTGCTAAATCTAAATTCCATTCAAAACATGATAATCTTAACTTTCCACCCGAGTATCTGCAACTTTACACATAACTTTGAAATGATGAGGCTTTCTTATTTATACAAGAACATAAGAAGCTACCTCATTAATGGAGGTCCATTATTCTCTCCCTAGATCCCTAGAAAGTCCCATAGAGTTACAACTCAAATAAGTAAGGATGAAACACATATCCTCACTAAACTTTATCCAAATCGTCTTCCATGTCTTGAAGGGAATTCAAATTTGAGCATTGGAGGCCACATAAGGGTGCCTTGGAAGCTTCCAAATGACCTACACATGTCATGAAACTCAAGCCACTTTTAAGTATTAGCAAGTATATGTCATTACTCTAAATTTTAACCATAAATTCACTTAAAATACTAGAAATCATTAGCTTTTGGAAAACACAAATGTAACCCCATGTAATCATGAAAAAGGAGGCTAATGAAAGATTATATGGCTATGGAGTTGCGACATGTGAGTGAAATGGTGGCGATAAAGGTGAAAGTGGATGATATTTTTAAGACATTTTGGAGACTCTGCAATGACCTTCCATTTCCACTATGGAATCAAAATCAACTATAATAGACCACCTGGATGCTTACATTTTTCTTTTACTTACTAACAATCCAAACATTTCAAAACTTACTCAACCACCTTTTTCCTTAATTTTTTCCAATGTTATAACTTCTTAACCATTGTCAATATCTTTTGATATCCTGGGTGACCTAAATATGACTTAACATGCAATTCCCTCAATATAAGCTTCACAGGCTCGTTGTTGTCTAACACATAGATCATGTCCATAAATTTGACCAAACCATCAGTCGTGAGATGATTATACACATCTTGATCACCTTTACCTAGCTATTGTAACATGTGCTTAAGTTGTTGGTACCTTTCATCTGGTTATCCCACTTGAAATATTTGCAAGTCTTGTTGGACATTTTAGGGTATGAATATGGATGGTTTTCAAGTGTTGGCATTAATGTCAAACAAGTATCAGCCTAATGATGGGGCTTCATGCCTTGGTGGTTGTGATGATATTCTATGTAGAGAATTTGGAGCCATCTTTTGAGGCAACAGATGGGCTCAATGGCTAATTAGACTCCTTTCATTGGAAAGTTATTTTGAAGATCTCTCTAACGCTATGAGGAAGTCCATAAATGGTCATCCGGTTAAGAAGATATGCCCTACTGGAGTTTAGGGTGATTCAAGCCTTATGTAGTGAGGAATATTGGAGATCAGAGGTCCCGACAATCGGTGATTGAGGGATTCAAGGCTCAGTGCACAGTGGAAGTGAACCATTGATTATAAATTTGTGATATCACATATCAGAGGTCTTGATAAATCAAAGATCATAGGATTGAGAATCAAGGGTGCAATGCAACAACAAGTTGCGATATGTGATTTGTGATATCGCATATCAGAGGTCCCGGTAGTCAGCACCCAGTGGTGCATCGACAATCAGTGTTCGATGTTTTAAAAGTGATGCCGGGATTGAGGCCTCCAGTTTTAAATTGCCAAGAGAGCTAAAAATGTTTTTACAAAGAAAATCATTGCGATACCAAGAAGGGCGAGGCCCTTTCTCTCTCCTCTAGGAGGACACATGGAGGTGTCTGGTTGGCTTCGATAAGGACAGATCGCAGAATCAAAGAAGCTCGGATGAAGACACATGGCAATGTTTAATTGGTTCTGATAATGCCAGGTAGCTATTGACATCAACATGACATCACGATATGGAGGGACACTTGGGAGGCTATTTTGGGCCCTTGGATGGCCTAATAGACCATATCCGAGTGACATGTGTCACTGGTCGAAAGATGACATGTGACATATGATGACATCACTTCGATAATCAAAGATCAATGATCCTTGGTGGCTGGCATAGTTGCATCATAAAGAATTCTTCAATAAATGGCCTCCTGGGGTATAAAGCGCCACTTTTATGAAAAAATGGTGTGAGGGCCAACAAAGGAAATATATCCCTCATTGAAGGTCTAAAGACCTTATCACCTTAAGGATGAGCCCTGGGTCATAGCCCTTGGTTATATGGAGGAAAACACAAAGAGATTCTTATACATAAGGGGACGAGGACTATCGAAGTTCATCATTTTTGTATGGATTTTATGCATAAAATCATCGATATGGAAAAGACTGTGATAATGTTCTATAGTGAAAATTCACTAATATAACAATAGTACAAAGGTGTATTAAATATATATGAATTGACAATTGTGGCTTTGAATTCACTTCAATGTGAGTGATGAACAAAGAATTCTCGTGCACGCATTGTAAAATAAATGAAGAACATAGGTGCCGTGAGAATGCCCATCTAATTATCTACGAGCCATAAATGATCATCATGAGCCTTTGTGAAATATGTAAGGAGAGATGAGATTTAATACACAGCATGGAGCGCCTGCAACGAGACAGAGAAGTGATCATCACCCATTCCTTTGATCCTGAAGGCAACAATAACACAAGGGAAGTGTGTTTCAACAAAATCATGGAGTGCCTACAATGAGATAGAGAATTGATCATCACCCATTCCTCTGATCCTAAATGCAGCGAAAAAATAGGCGAAGTGTGCTTCAGCAAAAGGATAGGGAGCCATGCCAGTAGTACACATTTCGGCAGATTTGATGATGACAATGAGTACATCAAGCCAAGTGCAACATACAAACAAAATAGTGAACCTCCATTGAGCAAGGTGGGAGAGTGAGCATATGTGAGGGGAAGCAAGAGAATAGTTGTGGCCTAAGACATAGGTGCAAAGTGCTGCAAGATTAGTGTTGTGTTGAAAATAGCGGAGAGCCCTAAGTAGAGATAGAAAAACATAGAGAAAGAAACAAAAGGAGGATTGTCATAAGTGTTCAGAAAGCAGAGTGTAGAAATTGCATCTACAAATATCCATTAGATCATATTTTACATGTAATATTATATACCTCTATTTTCAGTTTGAAAATTGTATGAAAAGGTAGAATAGTGGTAGTGACAGGTTGGTGGTTGAATACTTAAGGGGTTGGTGTCTCTTGGAAATTTGGTTCTTGCCGAAACTAAGGGGGTTGGTGCTTCCAGTGAGTGGGTGCTTACAAACAAACAAATGTAATTTAGTTGGTGCATAAATTACATCATGAAACAAACAACAATTTGGTGGTTTTTTCCCTCTGGGTTTCCACATGAAAAACATTGTGTCAAATGCATGCTTTACATTAGATTGTTTTTTGAGTCTGTGTATCTAAAGTTTAGTAATTTACTGGTTCACGAAAGAATTCTCTCATATAAGAAAGTACAATAAGAAAAGAAAGGTAACAATTTCTTAAATTACTGATTCACCCCACCCCCCCAGCAATTCCGTATTCCAATAATTCGTATAAGAGCAAAGTTCCTTTAGTAACAGTTTCAACACTGGAAGGTAGTTGCTTAAGGAATTATGAATAGGCAAGAGAGCCAAGAAGTTTACTCAAGTAAGGTACCAGTCCTTGATGGATCTAATTACGCCTTTTGGAAACTAAGAATGGAGGCATATGTCATGTCCCTAGGGGTAGATGTTTGGACCTATATAATAGTGAATTACAATGTCCCATATATACCTTCCATAACTATATCTGAGCAATGGTAAATCCAAGCATGCCATTTTGGCTGGTCTTAGTTAGTATGAACTTATGAAAGTCATGTACTATAATTCCGCCTACAAAATGTGGGAGAAGCTTAACCAGTGTCATGAAAGAGATGACAAAGTGAAGTAAGAAAAACTTTAGACATTTAAAATGAGGTTTGAAATCTTGAAGATGACTGAGAATGAAAACATTGTTGAATACTTGCTCAAAGTTGATGAAGTATTTAATATAATTAGAGGACTTGGTGAGGAAGTCATGGAATAATTTATTGTTCAAAAGGTAATGAGTTCTCTACCCATGAGATTTAGTCCCAAAATCTTATCCATAGAGGAAATGATCAACTTGAAGGATCTGAAAATGGATCAACGACATGGTACTCTCACATCCTATGAGATGAGAGTAGGAATGGAGAAATATCGACCAAAGGAAGTGGCATTTAAAGTATCCAATAAGGGTAATGAGCACAAAGTTCATCAAGAATGCTTTAGTAGTGAATCTAATCAGGACTTCGCTCAACTAGCCAGAAAACTGAAGTGTGGCTCTAGTAAATATAAAGGGAAGTTTCTCTTTTAAGTGTTTCGATTGTGGAAGAGTTGGACATTTCTATTTCAAATGCCCCTCTAGAGAAAAGGGTGAAGGAGAATAATATCTTAAATTTACAAATAAGTCACAGACATTTCAGAAGAATAAACCCTCCAAGAAGAAGGTATTCTATTCCAAAGAAGATAGTTTGGCTCCGGAATGAGACTCTAAAGACTAATCAGAAAATGAGTCAAATAAGTATCTTCTTAAATAGACTCCAAGAAATAGGGTCTTACAGACTCTGAAGAGGAAGAATAGGAAGGAGTGGTAGACCTTGAAGGAGAACTCATCAGTTCCCTTGTCTTACATCGACTAATCCCTCTTGCAGACAAGAGTGATCTCTCTAAATCCTAAATGGAAACTAGAAAAAATCATGACAAGTGAACTGACTCTTTCCCTATGTTGAACTTGTTCAAATTATAAGCAGTATAACTAATAGATAGACCTCTTATCAGTTTCAAAAAATGCCTAATGAAGATCCATTATTGTGACTTGATACAACCCTTCAATGCTTGATAGGACCTACAAACATAAAACATAAAAGGATCAAAATTGCATGTGATATAATAATTCAAACAACTTATCCTAATGATCAAGGAAATTAGGGATTGAATTTGCCCTAATGAATATAAAGAACAATTATAAACTATTAAACATTCACAAAAAAAAAAAAATCAATGGCAAATTCAATCCCTAATAATAGCCCAATAATCTTAATCTTAATTGAGGTATGTGGGGATTAGTCAAGCTTGTGCTTGATGCTTCCATTGTTGACCAAACAAAACTTTCTCCCTCCCAATAAATACAAATCTGCCTTCAAAGCAACCTTTAACTCCCATTAAAAACACTAGATCTTACACTTATAAAATTTCACCATCAATGATACCACTTGAAAGACTTAGGCAAATTATTCTTCCTCAACACAACAAGATATGAAATTACAGATGACTTCCATGTTAAATTTGTAATTTCAACAGCGCAGGGCAGTTTTTGGAAAACCGGCCCGGTCTCCCGCACCACCATTCGCAGAAGGCGGTATCCGTGAAGGGGGACCCGACACAATCAAGACGCGCCACGCGTCCCCTATACAACACCAAATCCGCTTTCTCCCCGGACGCTAAGGGTCGATTGGTTTGCCTGAAGACGGTGAGCGAATTGCGTTAGATCGGGTCAGGAGGCTCGGATCTGCGCGAAGCTGCACGGACTTTAACGATCGGGCCCGACGAATGAGGTGGCGACACGTGGCACCGAAGTGACGTCATCCGACCCTGCCCGTGTCAAAATGAAATTTTTTTTGTCGTTTTGTGGTTGACCGTCGTGGGGGAAACGTCGTGGTTTTTAATGCTTTTACTTGATTTAGGTGAGGCCTTTAATAAGGTGATGGGCATACGTCCTACACGTTTTTTTATATATGTTTTTATATATGGCTATGTAAGCCCGTGTGTGGCAGTCGTTATGTAGTTTTTTTTATATGTGTAGTAGTGGTTGCACGTGTGATTTTTTTTTGTATGCATTGAGGCTGCCCACGGTATGCGCAAGAGAGAACAAGGAAAAGTTTTAGAGTGCCTGCGCGCGGGAGGTTTATGAAGAACAGAGGAAAAGAGCACGATGTGCCTGCGCGCGGAGGTAGTATATAAAAACATGTATTGAACGCACAGCAGTGCGAGATATAGAACAAGGGAGGCATGTAATGTTTGTTCGCCATTGTAAAAACACAGGAATAGTATGAAACTGTTTTTTTAATATCCACAGCAGTGGAAAATCAGAAGTGAGTGACACAGAGTTTGTTTGGTCAATCCCTCTCTGCACAGAGGATGAAATATGTATCAGTCTTTTGTTTTAAATCAATAGAAATGTGTTGATGTGTTGTGACTGTGTAATGGACTGTGTTCTGAGTTAATTTTTTTTTTAAAAGAGGTTCTCTGCAAAAGATCCTGGACAGAGGAAACAGAGCATTGGCTCTGTGGTATTTATTTGTTTGGTTTTGGTATTTCCCATTGCAAAAATACCCAACAGTGGTATCAGAGCTGGTCCAGGCTCTTTGATGGTGACAGAGCTAGTCCAGGCTCTTTGAAGACTCAAAGAAGCTGAAGGAAGGTGTTGTTGCAGCAGTCAAACTTCTCCAGCAGTGTGAAGACTCAGCCAAAAGAGTTAAGGTATTTTTCAAAGCTTTCCTTTCTGTTACTGTTAAGAGAACAGTCAGTGATTTAAAAAAAACAGTCAAGTATTTGAAGCCTAGTTAAGAATGGCAAGGTCAAAGAAGAAAGCCTCCAAGACTGCTAAAAATGTGTCTCCCTCTTCTACTAAACTAGAAGGCAATCTATTTGAAAGCATTGTATTTGAGGTTCCAAGGTTCGATGGAAACTTTGATGTATGGGAAATAATGATGAGGGCTTTCCTAATGTCTGAGGGGATTGAAGTCTGGGAGTCAGTGATTGATGACAGCAAGATGGATAAAGAATCCATGGAGTATGATGCACAAGCAACAAAGACTATCTTGAATGGACTCCCTGATTCTGTGAAGAAGAATCTAGGAAAATACACATCAGCAAAGGATATATGGGACAGACTGCATGACCTTCATGCAAAGGGAGCACTGATCATGACAATGAGTCAAGAAGAAAATTCTAAACCCATCATAGAAGCTGAGAATGAAAAGCTTGACCTCATCAAGCTTCAAGTGAAAGAAAGGAATGACGAACTTGCCAAGCTTAAGAAGGAGCTTGACCAATGCAAGAGGAAACATCATGAAGAAGTCATATCCATGACAAATCAACTGAACAAAGCAAAGAAGCAGGAAGATGCCTTGACAAGTCAACTTGAAGAAAGACACAAGAGAGTGAATAAGATTGTGGAAGAGATTGGACAGTACAAGGTAGAGGTCTCCTCCCTTAAGTCTGAACTACAAGAAGCCATGAAGCAGGCACAAGGAGCTGAAAAGAAAATGAAGAGCAGTCAAGCAAAAGATGAAGAAATCTCCAAAATGAAGACAGATATTATCTCCTTCAAAATAGTAGCAACTGAAGCTACTCGTAGCAAGGAAGAAACTCAGGAACAACTTGCAAAGAAAAATAATGAATGTGAAAAGTTAGAAGAAGAGATTGTCCTCCTAAGGAAGAAGGTTGAAGGGATGAACAAGATCATGAAGAGCTCTCAAGCTTTGGATGACATGCTCAGCTATCACAGATCTCCATCTGATAAATCAGGACTTGGGTATGTAGGTGAACCCTCAAACAAGCATGAGGATGCTTTAAGCAAAGGAGATGTGAAGAAGCCACAAAGAAGGTGTGATGCTCCTAGTTCCAGCAAAGGCAAGGAGAAAAATGAAGGCAGCAATAGAAGAAATCCTGCTTCAAGCAGAAAACTAGCTCCAAGAAGAAATGTAGCTGATGTCAAAGAGGCAAGAGGCAATGGTTATCATCAAAGGATCTCAAGGCAGCAAGGGTTCAGAAGTACATCAAGGAAACCTCCATCTCCCAGGTACCAAAGTTCATTTTTTGGTTGTTGTTATGCATGTTCAAACTTTGTCATATGGCAAAAGACTGTAGAGCATTTAATAAAGATAAATGTTGTGGTCCCCGAAAACCTCCAAGAAACAATTTCACAAGAAGAAATCATGAATTCTTATTCATGAATAATGTTGAATGTTTCAAGTGTCATAACATTGGGCATATGGCACGTGACTGTAACTTGACATGGGCTCTTACACAAGCTAGACCCATGCAAAAGAAGAAAGTTACACAAGTATGGAGAAGAAAAGAAATACAGTGTGAAAGCCCCTTAAGCAACGCAGCTGATCTAAGTTTGTTTTGAGAAAACTTGCCAAAAGAAGACAAGCATACATTAAAGGGGAGCTTGTAATTTTTTATTGCTGAACTGTATTAACAGTCACTTCTTGATGAAGACCTTTTTATAAGGGAAAGATGTGAAGTTAAATCTGTCATAAGAGCAGAGAAGAAAAAAAAGGGGGGCAGCGTTCAAATGTGAAGAGCAGCAGCGCAATAAGAAAAGTATGCAAAGCATGGAAACCCTCACAGCATTGGGAAGACAAAACATAAAACAGCAGTTTGAATTTTTTTTATGTAGTACATGCATTGAAATGCATAGCAATGGAATGTAGTTTTTCTTTTATGAAATGTGAGAGAATATACTCACAGCAGAGTGAGTATAATACATAGCAGATGGAAATTTTTTGTATTGGGAATGAAAATGCAAAGCAATGAGAAGAAAATGAGAAGAAGGCAAAACGCAGCAGAGCATAAATGCCCAGTGGCTAAGATGCAATGAAATTTTTCACACAGCAGTGAAAAATGTAATATTTTTTTTGTATGCAATGCAACATGCACAGAAATGCCTAAAGAAAAACAGGGACAACAGATTTTTAATGCACAATGGTGAATGATAATGTGTGGCAGCAGAAAAATGAAAGGAACTGCACAGCAGTGCATTGTGTAAAAAAAATGATGAATGAAGACTAAGATTGTGTGAAGCTAGGGTGTAAAAAGAAAAGGAAGCAGCCCGTGTTAATTTTTTTTTGTTGTGTGGAGGATGCAGCGCAAAACAGCATGAGGATGATTTCTCTCTATGTGCAAGTAATGGAGAGTAAAGAGTTAGTGTATGGGCACACAGCAATATGATGAAACAAAAGGCAGCCACAGTGCAAATTGCAGAGGCAACGCAGCAAATAAAAACCCAGGGATGACAGTCTATGGTTATGGGTATGGACAGCAGTGAATATGAAAAATGCAGCAGCATGATGGCAAGAAGGAGAAGCACACAACAATGAAAATAAGAAAATGCAGCAGCATGAAGTTTTGTTGAAGAAATGAAAGGTAATGGACATCAGCACATGTAAAAGAAATTTTTTCTTTACAGCAGTATATGTAACTGTAATGAATGTGTTGTTCATTGAATTGAAACGCAATATATGCAACAGCAGTGAATGTAAGAAATATTTACACACAGCAGTGTAAATTTGTAAGTTGGGACAGTGTAACTTTTCCAGAAAAAACAGAGTATTTTGTCTTTGAAAAGTGCACAAGCAGTGCAAGTGTAGACACAGCAGTGTGGGGTGGACACAGTAAAGAAGATGGCACAACAGTGCAGTAGAGAATATGCAGCAGCATAAAAGAACAATGTAATGAGTTTTCACACACAGCAGTGCAATGATTGTTTGTTTTGGAACTGCATTTGAAGCAGTCATTCGGTGAATCCTTCTGTTGAGAGGAAGATGCTCTTTAGCATAGTTTGGTAAATCCCTCTATTAAGAGGAAGATGTTTTTTATAACAGGTGAATCCCTCTGTCATGAGGAAGATGCTCTTCAGCACATTGTAATGGTGAACCCCTCTGTCATGAGGAAGGTGCTCTTAAGCACACTCACATGGTGAATCCCTCTGTCATGAGGAAGGTGCTCTTAAGCAGAGTTTCAGGTTAATCCCTCTATCAAGAGGAAGACAACTTTGTTTGTTTGTGAACTGCATCAGAAGCAGTTGGTGAATCCCTCTATGTGAGGAAGATATCTTTGTAACAGCAGTACTGAGGAATCCCTCTATGTGAGGAAGTGCTTGGGTATGTCCTAATGCCCAGCAGTTGAAATTAAAGGGAAGTGTTAAATTTGTAATTTCAACAACGCAGGGCAGTTTTTGGAAAACCGGCCCGGTCTCCCCGCACCACCATTCGTAGAAGGCGGTATCCGTGAAGGGGGACCCAACACAATCAAGATGCGCCACGCGTCCCCTGTACAACACCAAATCCGCTTTCTCCCCGGACGCTAAGGGTCGATTGGTTTGCCTGAAGACGGTGAGCGAATTGCGTTGGATCGGGTCAGGAGGCTCGAATCTGCGCGAAGCTGCACGGACTTTAACGACCGGGCCCGACGAATGAGGTGGCGACACGTGGCACCGAAGTGACGTCAGCCGACCCCGCCCGTGTCAAAATGAAATTTTTTTTGTCGTTTTGTGGTTGACCGCCGTGGAGGAAACGTCGTGGTTTTTAATTCTTTTACGTGATTTAGGTGAGGCCTTTAATAAGGTGATGGGCATACGTCCTACACGTTTTTTTATATATGTTTTTATATATGGCTATGTAAGCCCATGTCTGGCAGTCGTTATGTAGTTTTTTTTATACGTGTAGTAGTGGCTGCGCGTGTGATTTTTTTTTGTATGCATTGAGGCTGCCCACGGTATGCGCAAGAGAGAACAAGGAAAATTTTTAGAGTGCCTGCGCGCGGGAGGTTTATGAAGAACAGAGGAAAAGAGCACGATGTGCCTGCGCGCGGAGGTAGTATATAAAAACATGTATTGAACGCACAGCAGTGCGAGATATAGAACAAGGGAGGCATGTAATGTTTGTTCGCCATTGTAAAAACACACGAATAGTATGAAACTGTTTTTGTAATATCCACAGCAGTGGAAAATCAGAAGTGAGTGACACAGAGTTTGTTTGGTCAATCCCTCTCTGCACAGAGGATGAAATATGTATCAGTCTTTTGTTTTAAATCAATAGAAATGTGTTGATGTGTTGTGACTGTGTAATGGACTGTGTTCTGAGTTAATTTTTTTTTAAAAAGAGGTTCTCTGCAAAAGATCCTGGACAGAGGAAACAGAGCATTGGCTATGTGGTATTTATTTGTTTGGTTTTGGTATTTCCCATTGCAAAAATACCCAACATTCCACAACTATAAAGAAGCTATAAAGTCAAAAAAAAATTACAAACATATTAAAACATAGTAAAAATGGAAACAACGCAATAAAACTTTAGATTATAATTGTAATACATGAAATACATTCATATGAAGGCTGCTTCTACTTCACTAAGTAAAATAACAGTTCTTACTGAGATTTACTCTTCACCACATGCAGAAAATGTAACAGTCAAAGTATTAATATTACACCTACAACTTATATCGTCTGTAAAACCTGCTGGATCCTACAGCTCGCCTTTTCCAGCTACTCAGGTTTTTTCAAGGCGGTCCGGTCCATCATCTCGAACCATGGCCTTTGAAACACTCATGAGAATCATGGCTCTCTGTGTAGTAGGTTAAGTCAAGATCAGTTAACAATCAAATGAGCACAATACCAAGATCATATCACAAGCTCATGATGAAAACGAGAGCGCCCATGTAAGATATTTATACATTTTGCTATAATTGCTAACAAAGATCAAGTCAACAAAATAAAAAAAACTCGCCTATAAACATGATCTGAAGATGAACATCAAGATCAATAAATCGATCAGACTTGCTGTCTTTGAAGAGTTGAATACTGTGCAACATGTTATGCAAAAGAATCTGACTGCGCTATTGTCAGTGTGCGCCTCCACTATAAAAGCTAGCACTGGTTGGGAAAATTGGGGAAAGTAATTTAATTGCATTTCCAGGTTTTACAGCTCGCAGTGAAAATCGAATGAACCTGCCAAGCTTCATTAAATCTCAATTGAATATAGGAAAATTAACGAGTCATTTGAATCTGTTGGTGTACATGCACTTAGACTAGCTGTGTTGGTGTACATGCACCTAGATTAGCTCCAGTTGGTGTACATGCACTTAGACTAGCGGTGTTGGTGTACATGCACCTAGATTAGCTCCAGTTAACTTATTGCTTGCATGCATGTGGCACATGTACACATTAGCATAAGATAAAGCCCACTTAGCTTTAGTTAGCTTTAGTTATTGCATGTACAACTAAGCTTAACTTAGTTGCTTTTGTGTATTTATTCTAAAACTAATATTGTAGAATCACTTTCATTCTTTTCTCAATTCTTGCTCGCTTCCTTCCTTCTCTTGCAAGCTTGTTAATTTTTTGCAGATCTAGATATATCTCTGTATCTCAAAAATCTTACATGGTATCAAAGCACAGGGATTTGTAATCAGTGCACAAGCAATTTTATTTGCAGGTTCAGAAGATTGAAGCAGCAACAAAGAATGGAGTCTAAATTGGAGTTTCCACAATCGGCAATTCTTACTCCATATAATTATTTCGAATGGAAGCCAAAGATTCAACTTCATCTCAGAAGTAGAGGCTTATTTCGAATAACCATGCAAATGGAAGTTGAACCAACATCGGCAACGGAGAAAACAAGATATTTCAATCGCATGGACGAGGTCTTCGGCATCCTATGTTTATCTATTTCTCTGGAACTGCTATTTCATGTTGAATCATGTTCAACTCCAAATGAAGTATGGAAAAAATTAGAAGGATTGTTTGGAAAACAGGATGAAATGCTTAGAATGATAGAAGATTTGATCGCAACCTATAGAAATCATCGTGAAAGCTTTAGCTTAGAACCGGCCGTGTACGACGACGACGAACCTCTGGATTCGATTTCGAACTTGCGAGAGATTGAAAGGAAAACAAGCTTACAACCCGATGATGACCAAGAGTTCGAATTCAAGGGTTTCGTCGTAGATCCAGAAAGAACAAGCGATCGAGCTGCCGCAAATGTACGGAAATTGAGAATAGCATTGCATCCCGAGGTCGAAGCCGTTGCGGCCACTGAAGCTTCTGAGAATTTTACAGTGCTGGTGCATGTTAAGGCTCCACGGGCCAGCGAAGCTTCCAAGAAACAGAATCTGAAAGACGACTCGGATCTGGAAGAATCGTTCATGAGCTTCGCTAAAGCCCATGAATTTGGGGATAGTAGGAAAATCGAAGAAGAGATCTATGCGAGGAGAGACAACGGTAAGCTCTGCAACATATCCAAAATCCAAATAACCCAAGGCGTGCAGACGGGAAATGGATATCTGAATGATGGGCTAACATTCAAGGGATACCCGGTGATTTAGCCAGCTAACGAAATAGGTATTGCATATTTCTGCACGGGAGTCGGCTTTGCAAACTTACACCTCTTGATATTCAGATTTAGGGCCTCTCCTAAATCAATTTCAGCAAAAGTATTCACAGGAGGAGGTACACGGACTCCGCTTGTCTCCACGGGAATGTCTTCGTATGCATCGAAGTTTATACCCGTATTCACCTGGTCAAAGACGTCGCCAGCATTCAAGTCTTTGGTGAAGGGGTTTACTTCGCGTTCACAAGAGCCACCAGAACGAGAGTTGGAGTTGGGAATGGGGAGTGCAGTGGAGACGCTATGCGGGCAGGCCTACGGAGCAAAGACCTATAGTATGCTCGGCATTTACCTGCAGCGATCCACAATCCTCCTGATGATCACAGCAATGCCTCTCACTGTTATCTACGCCTTCTCGAAGCCCCTGTTGGTGCTCATGGGAGAGTCCAAGACAATAGCGGCGGCAGCCGCTCTATTTGTATACAGTCTCATCCCGCAGATCTTCGCGTACGCCGCCAAATTTCTGATCCAGAAGTTTTTGCAGGCACAGAGCGTTGTGGCGCCCAGCCCTTACATATCATTCTGCACCATATTCGTCCACGTGTTGCTGTCGTGGCTGGTGGTGTACAAGCTGGACTGGGGAGTCTTCGGGGCGGCGTTCGTGCTGAGCTTGTCGTGGTGGATTGTTGTCATTGCCCAGTTCGTATACATCCTTAAGACGCCACGATGCAAGTACACGTGGACAGACTTCTCATCCCAACCTAGAGACTTTTCAGATTTTTCACTCGGGGTGAAGGACACAACTGCCTAGCAGTTGCCTTTTCTCTATTTTTGCATTATATTTTGAGGGGGGGTTTTCTTCCCACTCGGTTTTCCCTCTTTCCTCATTTTCATGCATTGTATATGGGTACCTAAAATGGCCGTGTTGCCAGGACTCATTCATTTTGCATCACACTCACCTAAGTTATGCTTAAGGGGAGGTGTTGGTGTACATGCACTTAGACTAGTTGTGTTGGTGTACATGCACCTAGATTAGCTCCAGTTGGTGTACATGCACTTAGACTAGCGGTGTTGGTGTACATGCACCTAGATTAGCTCCAGTTAACTTATTGCTTGCATGCATGTGGCACATGTACACATTAGCATAAGATAAAGCACACTTAGCTTTAGTTAGCTTTAGTTATTGCATGTACAACTAAGCTTAACTTAGTTGCTTTTGTGTATTTATTCTAAAACTAATATTGTAGAATCACTTTCATTCTTTTCTCAATTCTTGCTCGCTTCCTTCCTTCTCTTGCAAGCTTGTTATTGTTTTGCAGATCTAGATCTATCTGTGTATCTCAAAAATCTTACAGAATCTCATTTGAACATAGGCAAATGAAACATGTAATGCAAAGGCATCACTGAGTGCAACGTGTGGGGGAGGAAATGAAGAATCAAAGCATAGGGAAAGTTTATATCTGCTATTTCTGTCACAGTGGAGTGCTTTTAATATTTTTTTATCACATTTGGGAATTCCATATTTGTTACTAATGTGCATACTTGGTATTTAAATGTTTTGAAAATGAAAAATATTTGAAATTCTTTTAATTTCATTCACCATCTTGTATATAAGAACAAGAATATTCACACACTATTAAAACAAGGAAAATTATTTTATAAAGAATCAACATTCATGCACCCCAATTCTATATTCCATTATAGACCAGTTAATCTGCTTAGTTGCCAGATTGAAATAAAATTCTATATACATAGAAAACCTTGAAACAAAACGTTATTCAAAAGAAATATGTTCAAATAAGTATAACGCTTAACTCGAGTCATGAAACAACCAGCCTTAAACCAAGATGAATACAATTTTAAACCACAAGAAAAGAAGCTTCTCATCGACAGCAGACAACATCACGCAATGAACCCAATCTTAAACCAGAAGAAATCATTGTCATGGACGGGGTTGATTCTTCAAAATTTTCATCTCTGTGGGAGTAACATTTGTCAGCTCGTCCAAAATGAGTAATTATCGTTTCCCCTATTTCGGGTTTGCGCTATTGCTCGGCCGTTTTTTCGCTATGGCGATCACAACATCCTGCGCCCTGGAGAAAAATAAATGAATGATAATATATTAATATAAGAAATCAAATTTGGAAATAATGTGAAGAGGATAGTGTAGATTTATATACCCTTCTTCTCTGTTCTTTCTTGTCCTTTCGTAATTTTCTTGTGAACTTCGATGATGAGGTTCGCAGTATTTACTATTGTTGGCACGGAGGTTAGAACACCGCCAACCCCTTTTGTCGGCCTTAGTGCAGCGCAATTCGTCTTGTTTTGTGGCATCGATCACATCATCTTGCGCCCTGCAGAAAAATAGCGTAACATTAATGTAAGAAGTCAAATCTGGAAATACGGAAAGTGCAGATTTATATACCCTTCTATTTGTTTCTTTCTTTCTTGGTAACGGTTCCTTTGTTTCTGGTATTTTGCATGTGTGGCGTCGCGATGATGTTCGCAGTGTGTACTGTCATTGGCACGGAGGTTAGAACACCGCCAACCCTTGCTGCTGGACATGGTGCAGCGCAATTCATCTTGCGGCCTGCAGAAAAATTGACGGTAATTTTAATGTAAGAACTCGTGTTTGGAAATAATGTGGAGGAAAGCGCAGATTTACATACCCTTCTTCTCTGTTCTTTCTTTTCCTTTCGTTATTTTCTTGTGAACTTCGATGATGAGGTTCGCAGTATTTACTATCGTTGGCACGGAGCTTAGAACACCGCCAACCCCTTTTGTCGGCCTTAGTGCAGCGCAATTCGTCTTGTTTTGTGGCATCGATCACATCATCTTGCGCCCTGCAGAAAAATAGCGGTAACATTAATATAAGAAGTCAAATCTGGAAATACGGAAAGTGCAGATTTATATACCCTTCTATTTGTTTCTTTCTTTCTTGGTAACGGTTCCTTTGTTTCTGGTAATTTGCATGTGAGGCGTCGCGATGATGTTCGCAGCGTGTACTGTCATTGGCACGGAGGTTAGAACACCGCCAACCCTGGCTGCTGGACTTGGTGCAGCGCAATTCATCTTGCGGCCTGCAGAAAATTTGACGGTAATATTAATGTAAGAACTCGTATTTGGAAATAATGTGGAGGAAAGTGCAGATTTATACGCTTCTTTTTGGTTCTTTATTTAATGTTGGTGGTGATGCTTTTCGCAGTATGTACTATTGTTCGCACGGTGCTTAGAACACCGCCATTTCTTGTTCTTTGTCGACCCGGTGCAGCGCAATTCATCTGGCAAGTGCTTCCTCGGCATGATGATAATAACGGAAACGGAGGTTTCTTTTTTATGTGTAGAGTTACAAGCAGATAATATGAGTATATGTTTTGTGTTTGGACTATTTATAACGTCTGTAGTCGAGAGGCAAAAATATGAGGATATGTTTTGTGTTTGGACTATTTATAACAGAATGTGCAATCTTCAGTGTAAAGATAGGCTGACTCTGTAGTAAGGTCTTTATTACGTTTGATAGGTGGTCATATTTCGGAGGTGGGCAAACACGACTTCTCGAGGTGAATTTAATAAAATTACATTTTCAAACTTCTTCTTTGATGATTATTTTATTCAACAAATAATAGAAACATGATTTACAGTCTTAATTAATCAAATAATAATAAAAATTATTTTTTTTTTTTTCCACATAAAATATATAATGATATAATTACAAAGATGTCAAACCTGGGTACATTTTGCACCTTTGCCTCTTAAGTGGGGAGATATTCATAATCCATAATTCATACAAAGATACTTTCAAATTCAAATATTCATATAAGAAGAGTCGTATTGATAAGCCATTTTCAAGCATCAACATCACAATCAACATTGTCAAATTGCAATATACCTATGTCTTCTAACAAGTTCTAACTATCCATTAGAGTACAACTCAATGCTAGGAGGCATACATTTGGACACCACCACAACAACCTCTCAAGGCACATACCCCATCCAAATGTCATGAAACTCAAGCCACTTTTAAGTATTAGCAAGTATATGTCATTACTCTAAATTTTAACCATAAATTCACTTAAAATACTAGAAATCATTAGCTTTTGGAAAACACAAATGTAACCCCATGTAATCATGAAAATGGAGGCTAATGAAAGATTATATGGCTATGGAGTTGCGACATGTGAGTGAAATGGTGGCGATAAAGGTGAAAGTGGATGATATTTTGAAGACATTTTGGAGACTCTGCAATGACCTTCCATTTCCACTATGGAATCAAAATCAACTGTAATAGACCACCTGGATGCTTACATTTTGCTTTTACTTACTAACAATCCAAACATTTCAAAACTTACTCAACCACCTTTTTCCTTAATTTTTTCCAATGTTATAACTTCTTAACCATTGTCAATATCTTTTGATATCCTGGGTGACCTGAATATGACTTAACATGCAATTCCCTCAATATAAGCTTCACAGGCTCGTTGTTGTCTGACACATAGATCGTGTCCATAAATTTGACCAAACCATCAGTCGTGAGATGATAATACACATCTTGATCACCTTTACCTAGCTATTGTAACATGTGCTTAAGTTGTTGGTACCTTTCATCCGATTATCCCACTTGAAATATTTGCAAGTCTTGTTGGCCATTTTAGGGTATGAAGATGGATGGTTGTCAAGTGTTGGCATTAATGTCAAACAAGTCTCAGCCTAATGATGGGGCTTCATGCCTTGGTGGTTGTGATGATATTCTATGTAGAGAATTTGGAGCCATCTTTTGAGGCAACAAATGGGCTCAATGGCTAATTAGGCTCCTTTCATTGGAAATTTATTTGGAAGATCTCTCCAACGCTATGAGGAAGTCCATAAATGGTCATCCGGTTAAGAAGATATGGCCTACTGGAGTTTAGGGTGATTCAAGCCTTATGTAGTGAGGAATATTGGAGATCAGAGGTCCCGAAAATCGATGATTGATGGATTCAAGGCTCAGTGCACAGTGGAAGTGAACCATTGATTATAAATTTGTGATATCACATATCAGAGGTCTTGATAAATCGAAGATCATATGATTGAGAATCAAGGGTGCAATGCAACAGCAAGTTGCGATATGTGATTTGTGATATCTCATATCAGAGGTCCCGATAGTCAGCACCCAGTCCTTTGGAATAAAAATTTACAAACATATTAAAACATAGTAAAAATGGAAACAACACAATAAAAATTTAAATTATAATTGTAATACATGAAATACATTCATATGAAGGCTGCTTCTACTTCACTAAGTAAAATAACAGTTCTTACTGAGATTTACTCTTCACCACATGCAGAAAATGTAACAGTCAAAGTATTAAGATACAATATGGCCCTTGTACAAAATATATTTTTCTGACCCTTGACATGTTGCCTAATACAAATAACATTTGCCGAATAGATGTTTAACTATAAGATTTACCACTGCAAAAATCTACTTGGTTAATTTACAATAATTTACAAGTGTACCACAAGTATGATTGTGCCAGTTAAACACGGTCGTTGGATTAATTTTCAAACACAATTAAGAACCGCCTGTTAACAATTGCCAAGGCATTTTTAACTTTCCGATCCCATTACAATAATGTGTGAACCTAGACTGTTGTCATCAAAGCTGTGAGTTCTAATCTCAGTTTTCTAAGAAAACCTAGAATCTGCGGTGTGTAACATCTAAAATATCAAAGTAATGGAACTCGGCCAAGTCGAAATCAATTGATTGAACATAATCAAGCCTGGCCACGTAGAAATTGAAAAACACATAAAACAAACTAAATTAAAAAAATAAATTACAGTATATGCGCTTCGACAACTATGTTTTTCAAACTTGACAAGGTAAGTTTTAATATTACACCTACAACTTATATCGTCTGGAAAACCTGCTGGATCCTACAGCTCGCCTTTTCCAGCTACTCAGGTTTTTTCAAGGCGGTCCGGTCCATCATCTCGAACCATGGGCTTTGAAACATTCATGAGAATCATGGCTCTCTGTGTAGTAGGTTAAGTCAAGATCAGTTAACAATCAAATGAGCACAATACCAAGATCATATCACAAGCTCATGATGAAAACGAGAGCCCATGTAAGATATTTATACATTTTGCTATAATTTCTAACAAAGATCAAGTCAACAAAATAAAAAAATTCGCCCATAAACATGATCTGAAGATGAACATCAAGATCAATAAATCGATCAGATTTGCTGTCTTCGAAGAGTTGAAGACTGTGCAACATGCTATGCAAAAGAATCTGACTGCGCTATTGTCAGTGTGCGCCTCCACTATAAAAGCTAGCACTGGTTGGAAAAATTGGGGAAAGTAATTTAATTGCATTTCCAGGTTTTACAGCTCGCAGTGAAAATCGAATGAACCTGCCACGCTTCATTGAATCTCATTTGAATATAGGAAAATGAACGAGTCATTTGAATCTCATTTGAACATAGGCAAATGAAACATGTAATGCAAAGGCGTCACTAAGTGCAACGTGTGGAGGAGGAAATGAGGAGTTTATATCTGCTATTTCTGTCTACAGTGGAGTGCTTTTAATATTTTTTATCACATTTGGGAATTCCATATTTGTTACTAATGTGCATACTTAGTATTTAAATGTTTTGAAAATGAAAAATATTTGAAACTCTTTTAATTTCATTCACCATCTTGTACATAAGAACAAGGATATTCACACACTATTAAAAATAGGAAAATTACTTTATAAAGAATCAACATTCATGCACCCCAATTCTATATTCCATTATAGACCAGTCAATCTGCTTAGTTGCCAAATTGAAATAAAATTCTATATACATAGAAAACCTTGAAACAAAACGTTATTCAAAAGAATTATGTTCAAATAAGTATAACGCTTAACCCGAGTCATGAAACAACCAGCCTTAAACCAGAAGAAATATTTGACAACGGCAACAAGATGAATACAATTTTAAACCACAAGAAAAGAAGCTTCTCATCGACAGCAGACAACATCAGGCAATGAACCCAATCTTAAACTAGAAGAAATCATTGTCATGGACGGGGTTGATTCTTCAAAATTTTCATCTCTGTGGGAGTAACATTTGTCAGCTCGTCCAAAATGAGTAATTATCGTTTCCGCTATTTCGGGTTTGCGCTATTGCTCGGCGGTTTTTTCGCTATGGCGATCACAACATCCTGCGCCCTGGAGAAAAATAAATGAATGATAATATATTAATATAAGAAATCAAATTTGGAAATAATGTGAAGAGGATAGTGTAGATTTATATACCCGTCTTTGTTGAATATGTAACTTCAACTGCGCAGCCGTACCATCGCCAGAAACCATTCACGAAACCTGCCTGAGATATTTCGCACCAACTTTCCGACGATGGAATCTTCCGGCGAGCGACTCCGATAAACTGTGGTGGCGCCGCGTAATTTTTCGGAAGCTAAAGTTCTGCAGCAAAATGCCTCCCGATATCTCTGTCCGCCGTTCGATTGTCTCCAGCACTCGCCGTTCTGTGTCCAGCACAGTGTTAATGTTTTTTTTAATCGGAGGTATGGGCGAATATACATATTACGTAATTTTTCTATGACACATGTGTACCATGTATGTAATGTTTAATGCTTTTTATGCGTTGACCCTTTTTAGTAACGGTATGTAAAAAAAACACAGGCACGGGTTAAAAAAAATGAAATGAGCCAAATGAAAAGAGCTCGTGTGTTGTAATGTTTTTGTGGGGCATCGTAACGGAAGAGCAGGGAAAAACTATGGTGTTTTTGCACAGCAGTGCATTATATTATGAAACGAGCATGAATCCGGGTGAGCAACATATAATTTTTGTATACATATGTAAATTTTTATTACAACAGTAAAGTGTTTTTCACAGCAGTGAATGTAAAAGGGATTTTACAGCAGTAAACCCAGCTCAGTAAATTTTCAGGTGAAAACAGAGTTTTGGTTGAATGTTGTTTTTGGTAAATCCCTCTCAGTAAAAAGGATGAAGATGTATCAGTGATTTTTGTCTTAAATGAATAGAAATGTTTTTATGGTGGTGAAATACTCTGTTTCTCAGTAAAAAAAAAATTAAATAGCTTCCCTGTGCAAAGATCCTGGAAAGGTAGAAACAGAGCATTGCCTATGTGGAGTTTATTTGTTTGTTTTTGGGATTTTCCCATTAAAAATCCCCAACAGTGGTATCAGAGCAGGCTTAGGCTCTTTGAAGGTGTTCAAGAAGCTGAAGGGAGGAGTTTGTTGCAGCTGTAAAACTTCTCAAGCAGAGTGAAGGCTCAATCAGGAAAATACTCAGGTATTTCACAAAGTTTTTTTTGTGTTGCTGAAAAAACAGTCGGTTGTTTTAAACACACAGTCAAGGATTTAGAGGCATAGATCAGAATGCAAGGAATGGCCAGCACAAGCACTGGTATGGGTATGTTTAACACCCAGCTCCCACAGTTTAATGGGAAAAACTATGACTATTGGGCAATAACCATGACAGCCCTGTTTGCCTCTCAAGATTTATGGGAAATAGTTGAATCTGGGTTTGAAGAACCAGCAGATGAAAATGAGTTCAATGCATTAACTCAGGTAGAGAGAGATCAGATGAAGAGCAATAGGAAGAAGGATTCAAAAGCCCGTATGTTGTTGTATCTAGCAGTAGACCAGAGTGTGTTTCCAAGGTTAGCAGCAGCTAAGATAGCAAATGAAGCATGGCAAACCCTCAAGACAGCCTATCAAGGCATGGAGAGAGTGAAGACAGCAAAACTACAATTGCTGAGAAAGGATTTTGAGAACTTGAACATGAAGGAGTCAGATAACATTGACTCATTCTTCACTCATGTGATTGGTGTAATCACACAAATGAGAACTCATGGAGAAACCATTGAAGATAGAAGGATTGTGGAGAAAATATTGAGGGTCTTACCTTCAAGGTTTGATGCTATAGTCACCACCATTGAAGAGACAAAGGATCTCTCAAACTATTCAGTTGATGAGCTACATGCATCACTGATAACACATGAGCAGAGGTTGAGTAGGAATGAAAACTCATCTCTTGAGCAATCCTTCAAGACCCAGATGTCCTTTGGAAGAGGAAGAGGTCAAGGAAGAGGAAACCGAAGAGGAAGAGGCAGAAGCCAGAACAGAGGTGGAAGGAACAGCCCATCAAATGCACAAGGAAGAGGCAGCAATACAAATCAGAACCAAGGCCAAGGCAGCAGCCAACAAAGAAAACAGTATCATGCTCAAGGACAAAGGTATGATAAATCTAATGTTCAATGCTATTATTGCAAAAAGTATGGACATTATGCAAGTGATTGTAGAAACAAACAGCATGATATGAACAGTAGACAAAATGCAAATGTTACAAGAGAAAACAGCAGTCAAAATAATGTGTTGTTAGCCTGTAACATGGCTGAAACAAACAGTGAAGACATATGGTTTTTAGATTCAGGTTGCAGCAACCATATGACAGGAAACATAGCCTTCTTTTCTGCTCTAGATCAGAATGTGAAATCAGAAGTTACACTTGGTACTGATAGTAAAGTCTCTGTTATGGGAAAAGGAGAGGTAAAAATATTTACAAAGCAAGGAGAAAGGAAAACCATAGCAGATGTCTACTATGTCCCTGGAATGAGATGTAACCTCTTGAGTATTGGATAGCTTGTCCATAAGGGGTACAATGTTTTCTTTAAAAATGATGTGTGCACCATCATGGATATAGCACCCAGCAAACGATGCATTGCTGAAGTAAAAATGACAAGGAACAGGATGTTCCCTCTCAGGATCAGGGCAGATTTGAAAAACAAAAATGTAATTGCAGCAGTTACCCAAGAGGCTTTCCAAAGCGTGCCAAAGGATGAAAATTGGTTGTGGCACTTGAGATTTGGACATCTCAATTTTGGAGGTCTAAACTTGTTGAGTAGGAAAGGAATGGTAAAAGGATTACCATTGATAGAGAAACCGGACAGCCTTTTTGAAGGTTGCATATTGGGTAAACAACATAGAGAAAGTTTTCCATCAGGGAAGAGCATAAGGGAAAAGGCACCCTTAGAGATCATCCACTCAGATTTATGTGGACCAATGCAAGCTCCATCATTAGCAGGCAGCCAATATTTCCTAACATTCATTGATGACTTTACAAGAAAGACTTGGATATATTTCCTTAAAAACAAAAGTGAAGTGTTTGAGAAATTCCAAAACTTCAAGGCATTTGTGGAAAACCAAAGCGGGCTGCATATAAAAGTTTTGAGAACTGATAGAGGAGGTGAGTATATCTCCAAGGAATTCCTAAGATTTTGTAGAGAAAATGGAATTCATAAACAGTTTACAGCAAGGTACACTCCGCAGCAAAATGGAGTTGCTGAAAGGAAGAACACGACCATCATGGATATGGCGAGGAGCATGCTGAAGGCAAAGCATTTGCCAAATGATTATTGGGCTGAAGCTGTAAATTGTGCAGTTTACATTCTGAACAGGTGTCCTACAAAAGCAGTGATGAACAAGGTGCCAGAAGAAGCATGGAGTGGGAGAAAGCAAGGAGTCACCCACATGAGAGTTTTTGGATATGTGGCTTATGCACACATACCAGATCAGCTAAGGAGGAAGTTGGACAGCAAAGGGGAGAAATGTCTTTTCATTGGATACAGTGAGGAATCCAAAGCCTACAGGTTGTATATCCCATCCACCAAGAAGTTTTTTGTCAGCAGAGATGTTCAATTCATTGAAGAGGAAGCTTGGGATGGAAGCATAGAGAAAACAGTGAATGTTAAAAATTGTTTGTCTCATGATGAAGATGAAGAGGAGGTGGCTGAAATACATCCCCAAACAGCAGCGCCAACACAAGGACAGCAAGGGACACCAATGAGGATAAATAAAAGTGCTTCTCCAAGCACACCACAAGGAGGAAACTCAAGTGCATCTTCAAGCACTTGCACACCAAGTGAAAGAGGTAAGAAGTTTAGAAATCTAAGTGACATTTATGATGAAGGAATGAATTCCTTATTTGCCTTGTATTGTCATGTTGATGATCCTATTCATTTCGAGGATGCAATCAAAGATAAGAAATGGATAGAAGCTATGGATGAGGAGATGAATGCCATAGAGAGAAACAAAACATGGGATTTGGTTGAGCTACCAAAAGGTAAAGAAGTCATTGGAGTAAAATGGGTTTACAAAACCAAGAGCAATGCTGAAGGCAAGATAGAAAGACACAAGGCAAGGCTGGTTGTCAAAGGGTACAAGCAGCAGTATGGAAGAGATTATGAGGAGACTTTCGCCCCGGTTGCAAGAATGGAAACCGTGAGAGCAGTGATGTCCATAGCAGCACAAAACAAATGGAAAGTCTACCAAATGGACGTGAAGTCAGCATTCCTAAATGGAGTGTTAAAAGAAGAGGTGTACATTGAACAGCCTCTCGGCTATGAGAAGAAAGGTGAAGAGCACAAAGTGTGCAAATTGAAGAAGGCTCTTTATGGGCTGAAGCAAGCGCCAAGAGCGTGGTACAGCAGGATAGATTCATATCTATTGGATAATGAATTCGACAAGTGTGAAGGAGAATCCACAGTCTACATCAAAGAAAAAGATGGTAAAATTTTGATTGTTGTCTTATATGTTGATGATGTTATTTTCATAGGTAATGATGATCAGCTTATTGAGAATTTCAAATCAGTCATGAAAGAGGAATTTGAAATGACTGACATGGGTTTCTTGAGATACTTCTTAGGCATAGAAGTAGATCAAAATGAAAAAGGAATTTTTATCTCACAAGCAAGATATATAATCAAGTATTGAGCAGATTTAACATGCAAGAATGCAAGGCAGCGATCACTCCCACAGTAATGGGATTAAAGCTCAGCAGAGAGGACAGCAGCAAGGATTTTGATCCTAGTTTGTACAAGAGTATTGTAGGCAGCCTTATGTATTTAACAGCTACTAGGCCTGACATTATGTATGCTGTTAGTTTAATTTCCAGATTCATGGAGAGGCCAAAGGAGGCACATTGGCAGGCAGCAAAAAGAATTTTGAGGTATGTGAAAGGTACCAAAATGTTTGGAATTTTATATAATGTCTCAGAACATTCAGATTTGGTTGGATACACTGATAGTGATTGGGCTGGAAGTGTAGATGATCGGAAAAGCACTTCCGGTTATGTTTTTCATATGGGTTCAGGAGCCATTTCATGGGCTTCTAAGAAGCAGTCCATTGTAGCATTGTCTACAGCAGAGGCTGAATATGTGGCAGCTACAGCAGCAGCATGTCAAGCAGTGTGGATGAGAAGAATGTTGAGAAGCTTAGGCCAAGAGCAGGCAAAAGCGACAGTGATCTTTTGTGACAATAGCTCAGCTATTGCATTGTCAAAGAATTCAGTGTTTCATAAGAGAACGAAACACATTGATACAAGGTTTCACTACATCAGAGAAATGGTGAACAATGGAGAAATTATCCTAGAACATTGCAGGACTCAAGAACAGGTAGCAGACATCTTGACAAAGCCACTAGATCAGAAAAGCTTTGAATTTTTGAGGAAGTGTCTCGGTATGACTGAATGCCCAACAGTTGAAATTAAAGGGGAGTGTTGAATATGTAACTTCAATTGCGCAGCCGTACCATCGCCAGAAACCGTTCACGAAACCTGCCTGAGATATTTCGCACCAACTTTCTGACGATGGAATCTTCCGGTGAGCGACTCCGATAAACTGTGGTGGCGCCGCGTGTCACTCGCATGACATCAGCCAACGTAATTTTTCGGAGGCTAAAGTTCTGCAGCAAAATGCCTCCCGATATCTCTGTCCACCGTTCGATTGTCTCCAGCACTCTCGTCCGTTGATTGTCCGAAGCTGCTCCAAACCTGCATACGGTCAACATTAATTACATAGCGTGGAGTAAAATCAAGTTTCATTGACCATAACTTTTCTTAATAAATTGTCATATGGGTAGGTAAAGTGTTAATGTTTTTTTTAATCGGAGGTATGGGCGCATATACATATTACGTAATTTTTGTATGACACATGTGTACCATGTATGTAATGTTTAATGCTTTTTATGCGTTGACCATTTTTAGTAACGGTATGTAAAAAAAACACAGGCACGGGTTAAAAAAAAATGAAATGAGCCAAATGAAAAGAGCTCGTGTGTTGTAATGTTTTTGTGGGGCATCGTAAAACGGAAGAGCAGCGAAAAACTATGGTGTTTTTGCACAGCAGTGCATTATGTAATGAAACGAGCATGAATCTCATGTGTCGGGTGAGCAACATATAATTTTTGTATGCATATGTAAATTTTTATTACAGCAGTAAAGTGTTTTTCACAGCAGTGAATGTAAAAGGGATTTTACAGCAGTAAACCCAGCTCAGTAAATTCTCAGGTGAAAACAGAGTTTTGGTTGAATGTTGTTTTTGGTAAATCCCTCTCAGTAAAAGAGGATGAATATGTATCAGTGATTTTTGTCTTAAATGAATAGAAATATTTTTATGGTGGTGAAATACTCTGTTTCTCAGTAAAAAAAAAAAATTAAATAGCTTCCCTGTGCAAAGATCCTGGAAAGGTAGAAACAGAGCATTGCCTCTGTGGAGTTTATTTGTTTGTTTTTGGGATTTTCCCATTAAAAATCCCCAACATTCTTCTCTGTTCTTTCTTTTCCTTGGGTTATTTGCTTGTAAGCTGTCGCGATGATGTTCGCAGTATCTACAATCGTTGACACGGAGCTTAGAACACCGCCAACCCCTGTTGTCGGCACGAGTGCAGCGCAATTCGTCTTGTTCTGTGGCACCGATCGCATCATCTTGCGCCCTGCAGAAAAATAGCGGTAACATTAATATAAGAAGTCAAATCTGGAAATACGGAAAGTGTTGATTTATATACCCTTCTATTTGTTTCTTTCTTTCTTGGTAACGGTTCCTTTGTTTCTGGTGATTTGCATTTGAGGCGTCGCGATGATGTTCGCAGTGTGTACTGTCATTGGCACGGAGGTTATAACACTGCCAACCGTTGCCGCTGGACTTGGTGCAGCGCAATTCATCTTGCGGCCTGCAGAAAAATTGACGGTAATATTAATGTAAGAACTCGTATTTGGAAATAATGTGGAGGAAAGTGCAGATTTACATACGCTTCTTTTTGGTTCTTTCTTTCATGTTGGTGGTGATGCTTTTCGCAGTATGCACTATTGTTCGCATGGTGCTTAGAACATCGCCATTGCTTGTTCTTTGTCGACCCGGTGCCGCGCAATTCATCTGGAAAGTCGCATTCAGCTTTCTGCTTCCTCGTCATGATGATAATAACGGAAACGGAGGTTTCCTTTTTATATGTAGAGTTACAAGCAGATGCCAAGTGCCTTAAATTCTCTTACTAATCAAAACGTCTGTAGTCGAGAGGCAAAAATATGAGGATATGTTTTGTGTTTGGACTATTTATAACCGAATGTGGAATCTTCAGTGTAAAGATATGCTGACTCTGTAGTAAGGTCAGGTGGTCATATTTCGGAGGTGGGAAAACACGACTTCTCGGGGTGAATTTAATAAAATTACATTTTCAAAACATAAAAATTACTTCTTCTTTGATGATTATTTTATTCAACAAATAATAGAAACATGATTTACACACTTAATTAATCAAATAATAATAAAATTATTTTTCTTTTTTTCCACATAAAATATATAATGATATAATTACAAAGATGTCAAACCTGGGTACATTTTGCACCTTTGCCTCTTAGGGAGATATTCATAATCCATAATTCATACAAAGATACTTTCAAATTCAAATATTCTTATAAGAAGATACTTTCAAATTCAAATATTCTTATAAGAAGAGCCGTATTGATAAGCCATTTTCAAGCATCAACATCACAATCAACATTGTCATATTGCAATATACCTATGCCTTCTAACAAGTTCTAACTATCCATTAGAGTACAACTCAATGCTAGGAGGCATACATTTGGACACCACCACAACAACCTCTCAAGGCACATACCCCATCCAAATGTTCACGAGGTATGTTCTTATAGGACCATTCATATCTTTGATTATGAATCCTCAAATAATATCAATAGACTTCAACCACTCTTATCTTTGATACCTTGTCCAATCCTCAAAGAGTGTCAATCCAGGGGACTACTTCCCATATTGGATTCCAAATCTCCAAGGAGTATTGGTCTTAAATGCTTATCTAATCCTCCATTTCTCCTCCCAAGTGCCTTCAATAGACTTACGACTATTAGTCCTGGTCTAGTCCATGACACATGGAGAATACGGTGACCCTCATCACTCCCTCTCAAATAGGGACGAGATCCTCTCTCCATCTCAAATCGGGAGACATAATCATAAGCCTTAGCTTGTCTCTAACCTCATCAACTACAATTTCGTCCATGGATAGATAGTTATAGCTATAGGATCATCTCTCACATTACATCATACCTAGGCTTCACAGTCAAACACTTTGCAAAGCCAAATTCTTTCTCACATTATTTTCATGACATAGTTCTTATTCTCCAAGCATAATCACATTATATCAAACTTCAACCTTTCTATATATTAACAATATTCATGCAACTTTGTCATCAAATGGTTTATCTTTCATCCTTAAGGAGCCACACTTCCTCATAGCTCATAGCACATGGATTATATTATTTATAACAAATTTCTAGCTCATATTATTCAATAAGTGATATTATCTTTCGAAATATCAATTCTACCCTTACGCTCTTCTAATCCATCAATAATGTTATCATGTAATCCATGTGTTCCATGATCAAACCACATAGTTGTAGTTCCAACAAATTATTTCAACTGTTATCCTTTGAACCTCTGCATATGCTTCAACAATATTTATCTCGAGTGAACCAAACTATATCTCAAACAAATCAATAATATCAAAGTTACAAAATCACAATGGCCTAAAGTGAAGGGTTGGGATTCTTTATCTCAAATTTTATGACTTTCTCCTTCCGAGGTCAACATACCTTTAAATGATCCATCTCAAATTGCAATATAATTTTCCTTAACATTTTCATATTAGTTTTCATTTATCCATATCAACATCGATCAATGTATTTTAGGATCAAATGAAACAACATAATATTGAATTTCCATGACCTTGGGTCTAGGACAAAATCTTAAAATATCTGACGCTTCCAAGCCAACAATGTCAATGATACTACTTTGCATAGCAAAACATAAATAACACTAAATCATTCATGCACAAAATGTAGACAATTTTTTTCCATTTTCAGCCTAATTTCGTTATATTAAACAACATATAATACAACAGCCTAGGGCTCCCATACCAAGGATAAGGGCCCTCATACATCCACTAGTCCAAGATACAAACTAGGGCTCGGTGTTAGTCCATCAAACCAATCTACCCTCAAAAAGATACTTTGTCCATCTAGATGATGTAGTCAACTCTCTCAGCTCCTCTCAGTTGTACCCTATACCTACCCAGTCCTTGGGCCCCCAATCTACAAAGTTGTCTCTATCAATGATCCAAGTCCATCTAGGTCATTGAACCTCACCTATCAATTTTCTCGCTAGTTGTGCCCTAATCCATCAGGGGAAAAACACATCAATATTTATGTCAATTTGTTCACAACTCAACTTGTGAAAAACTCTCAACTGTCCACTACTACTCCTCAACTAATCATGGACTTCAGCCCACTATGGTCTTCCTGCACTTCTCCGATGAAAACCAACATAGAGCATGAAGGGCTGCCACCTATCAATGCAAGATTTCCATCTACCACAATGAACACGGGCTAGGAGGACTACCCATCTTCTGCTATAGATGTCCTTCTCCACATACAGGTTTGGAGTTCCACAAACTACTCCTGGTTAATCAAACTCTTGAGCTCAATAACTACCTCTCTCGCAACCACCCTTGTTTGTTAACGTTTCTCATTGGGCTCCATGGGCTCCATCTTAGACTCTATCACGTTGTCCTTCAACAGACCATAAGTTCTCAATCATGTTCACACTTGTTCTTCTCTCACACTTCCCTTCAACGGTCCATGAGAGACCAATTCCACACTATAGCATCTGCACCTAGTTAGGGAATCCCCACACTTAGGATACCCTTACACATTGTTTCCCATAGACTCCACTGATCTACCCATTTCTCTACAATAGAGAAGATATTACACAAATCTAGGCACCAGCAACTTGTCCTCTCCTAGGACAGCATCAACTCATCAACTAAGGGAACATCTGAAACACTCCTTGATGTTGTCCTCTTCCCTTCCAATCTGATGTGCATGTTGTCACCTTGGATGCTTAGTTTGAAACTTATCTGAGAATCACCAAGAAGGTCTAATTCCCTCTCATAATAGTTTCAAGAACATTTTTTAGTCCATGCATTCACCAACCATTCATACATTCATCAAAACATGTCAAGAGCCATAAGCAATATACATCACCTAACCATCATATAACCAACATAGAAACCATGGAAATTGAACCATAATATCACCAACATAATCACTACAAATTCTCATAGATCAAAATAAGGAAATTTCCCATATTAACATATGAAAATACCAACCAAGTCAGGGACTTCTACCCACCACCAGACAATAGATTGGGTTGAACTAAATCTCTCTTTCATCTAATCACCCCCGCAGCATATTTCAATCATGAATGTGGGGTCTCATGGAATAAACCAAAAAAAAAACAAACCAAGGCTTCCAGTGGCCAAACCACCTCAACCCTCAACCACAATGATTCCACCTCCATAGTTGGACATTACTAACACCAACCAGATTGGTCTCTACCTAAGTTGTCTAGGGCTCTAGGAACTAATAACTCAACCCACAACCTTCGAGGGTTCCAGAGCATTTGTCCAACCCGGCTCTAGGGACTAGTAACTCAACCCACTAAGGGCTCCAGAGTGTTTGTCCTAACCTAGGCTCAAGGACTAGTAACTCAACCCAATTTGTTCCAGGGATTCTAGAGCATTTGTTCCAACCCATAGCCATAAGGAATTATGAGACACAATCATAAAACAATCAAGTGGAAAAACCCACAACGCCATGGTTATCCAGGAAATGGAAAGGAAAGGCCAATAACATTGTCAATCCAACAAAATCTCCATGTCAATGATAACACATAACTAGAAATAAATCAACATCCATAAATCAGTAAGAAAATTGCACATGCAACCTATCAGTTGCAAAGTAATCCAGTTGTAGTTGTTGATCCACCTATTCCATTTTGCTTTAATGCTTTTGTTTGCTTTCTTTCTCCAAATCTAAGTGAATACTAGAGTGCTCCAAGCATGCCCCAATAATGCTTTGTGCAAGAATATGAGAAAATGAGAGAATAGAAGAGAGCTTGAAAATTGAACTCACAAAAATATCATCTAACAAAAATCTCAACCAATAAAATCTTCGTTGAAAAAGGCTATGAAATGATCCTTAGATCCTTAGATCCTAAGTACATAATCCTATAGAATAAAGCAAAGACTGTGTCTCTACCTAATGACCATATCTAACTGAACTTAAACCTTAAATAAACAAAAAGCTTTGTCAAACAGACTGCCTATATGAAAATAAAAAATGGCAAAATCCATTATCCTTTGGTCAAAGTCCTCGCCTCCAAGATGGGTATCACTGTTTGTAGCCAAAACCTCAAAAAACTCTGTTGTCAATAGTCAGAATGCTCACATCAAACGTGTCTCTGCCAAATAAAAAACAACAATATTTTTCTCTCCACCCTTCTTGTCTAAGCCATACACTATTGTTGCAGTTGTGGATTCATTGATAATACGAGTTACATTCAAGCCAGCAATAACATCAGTGTCCTTCGTTGCTTAGCATTGTGCATCATTAAAATAAGCAGGTACAGTCACCACAACATCATTTATAGTCTTGCCAAGGAATGCTTACAGTCTCCTTCATCTTAGTCAAAACCATAGCACTAATTTCCTCAGGGATAAATACCTTTGTGTCTCCATCTCGTACCTGAAATTGAATATAAGGTTTCCCATCTTTGTTCACAATCTTGTATGGTATCAGTTTCATATCCTTCTGAACTTATTTGTCTTCAAAAAGTCTTCTTGGATGGTCGCGTCAAACAAATGTCTCTTTTAGATGTAGATGTATACAGATTTTGAATGGTGCATAAAGACGTGGAGCTTCAACTCTCCCAGTGGCAGATCTACCTCCTGTATATCAGGGAGACCGGATACTTTGACGAATTTTTTGTAGGACAAAACTAAATGGTCGTAAATTTCTCTATGCATTCATTAAAAACCATTTTTCTCGTGGAATTTTCCAAATAAGGCTCCATAGAACCCCGAATATCTCCCAATTGGTTACAAATTTTCTAAAATCGTTCCTGGGTTAATTGACCTAGTTCTGAGAAAGACGCAAATTTTATTTTTTGAAATTAGTTTTGATTTGGCTAGAAATCGGGTTTTAAAACTGATGTTTTTAAGTTGTTACGCATTTCCTCTCCTCATATAAAAAAACTACTTGCTGGATCTTTCATACTGGAATTAAATAATGGATGTTGCTTCTTATGCGAGAAAATTGCCAATCTCATGCTGCTTTGGATTTCTTCTGGGCACGATTTGATCTACAACTGCACTATTATTCTTGATTCTTTCTACGAGAGTGGCTTATGAAACAGTATGCGTTCTTTTTCTTTTTTAGTGATGCAATACAATGAATTGAAAATTAACAACTTACATGATCTCTTGGATTTTGTGCAGAATGATGGGGATGAGTGGGAATATTTTTAATTCAAGAGAATCGAATTTTATCAACAGCATTACCATGATGGAAATCCAACAGAACCGCATCATTTTTTTTGAATGCACACAATCTCAGTTGTAAGACTATTAAACTCAGTATTCAAAAATTTATTGCCAACACTAAACAGGTTGTGAATGGAGCATTCCTACATCATTTTAATGTTTAATTAGATTCATCTACAGCATGTCCATCAGATCCCATTTTTATTCAAAACGAAGAAGAAACCCTTCAGTCATTTACGCAATCTGATATTTGCCTTATCAATTTTTCAATTCTTGATTATGGTAGTGTCGATATTTTTTGCAGGCATGTCTCTCGTTTATTGCTTACAAGATCCAGTTCTTTTTTTTCTAAAGCCATGGGAAGAAGAGATCCTTAAGGCGAGGAGTTCACATTGGGAAAGATCCAAGATTATTGGATCGTGATGGATGCTCTAGAATTAAATTAGATTCGGCTACAGAAATGAGTCGTTTCTGCAGCTCTTCAAAAATGGAATAGATATGGAGCAATTTAAAGCAAGATCATTTTTTTTAATGATGAATTTTGGATTTTTATTTTTAAGCTAATGCAACTTTTTTCTTTACAGGTCGCATGAGAGCCAGTTGTCAATTTGTCAATTCTCTTTAAAAAAAGAATTGATAATTAAAAAAAAACATTTCCCTTATTCAAAAACATGAATTTTTTTTATTATTATTTTTTAATTATTTAAAAGCAAAACATGATTTTTTTTTGTAATTAGGTAGGACCCTCTCATTTTCGAGTTTTTACATGTCCATTATTCACCCCATTTCCAGGGAGGGTAGCACAAGAATCGAACCCAAGATCTTCGGTTCGGTGAGACTTCATTTCCACGGCCATTGCCACTTGAGCTACCCTTGAATTTTTTTATTGAAAATATTTGTGATGTTAATGAAAAAAATGTAAGAAAATAAATAAAATTCTAAAAGATTTTAAAGTCTAAAAACTTAAAAAAAAAAATGCAATCAAGAACTTTTAAAAAAATGCAATCAAGCTTGATTTTATTTTTCCTATTTTATCCTACTTGAAAGATTTTTATTTTTATTTTCTAAGAATACAAATGTTTCCAATGGATCTATTTACGGATTAGACTTTCTAGAACGTTCATATCCAAATTTGAAAAATGTACCTGATTGTGCATGAGGACATGAAAAATCATTTTATCCTTTACATTTGCCACAAAGATCTCTTGAAGAAGGGATGAGTGTTGTGGCGCAATCGTGTTTCGATACCATTTTGATCTGCATTCTAGATCCTTTGTCCATAAATGGGTAATATTGAATCTTTTTATATTTTTTTATAAAAATGATATGCAACTAAATGATTTATGCATCTACATGCTTTAATCATGCATCTAGAAAAAAGATTAAAAATCAACTCTAGACTAAAAGCTATTTGCTATGCTCACTTCCTTGACAACGGTGCCAAAATGTTGAAGCAAATAAATTACCTATCATTTAATTGTCAACCCGGGGGTTTTGTAAAACTTGCAAAAAGTGCATGCATTGTATATGCTAGAAATTAACTTTCAATTTTGATCAATCTAACTACGAAATCAAATAATGACAAACCAAATTCACTTATTCTAATTCAACAATAACTCAAAAGAAATTATAGTACAATTATAGTACAACGCATGGAATTTAAATCTTAATCTTTAAATCTTGCAGGAATTGAAAAGCACGCCACTCTTTCAGAAATGAAAGCAAAAACATTCATTCTTAACCTCTCACACAAGAAAAGATATGAAATAAATAAATCTTAATCTATGAAAGTAATAAATCTTAATCTATGAAAAACAATAAATCTCACACATTGTAGGTGGCCAATCCAAAAGCATGAGAAATGGCAAGTTGAGACGCTCCAAATGCAACCATAACCAAATCAAGATCAACATCACTCATGAGAATGGTGCCAAATCCAAATTCTATATTCAAAAATGAGAATTCCCCCAACTTTACACATGCCTTTGAAAGGATAAGGCTCTCCTATTTATATAAAAACATAAGAAGCTACCTCATTAATGGAGGTCCATTATTCTCTCCATAGACCCCTAGAAAATATCACATATTTACAACTTAAATAAGTAATGATGAGACAAATATCCTATTTGATCTTTATCCAAATATTCTTCCATATCTTGAAGATAATTCGAATTTGAGTATTGGAGGCCACATAAGGGTGCCTTGGAAGCTTCCAAATGACCTACACATGTCATGAAACTCGGGCCTCTTTTAAGTATTAGCAAATATATGTCATTTTTCTAATTTTTAACCATTTAATTCACTTATAATACTAGAAATCAATAACTCCTGGAAAATACAAATGGAACCCATATAATTATGAAAATGGAGGCTAATGAAAGGTTACATGGTCATGGAGTTGCGACATGTGAGTGAAATGGTGGTGATAAAGGTGAAAGTGGATGATATTTTGAATACATTTTTGAGATTCTACATTCCAACTACAATACATACCAGTCAATCACGTGATCAACATCATGGGCATACTTCTTAAGCAATGAAACATGGAAAACATCATGGACTTTCATTGTTGTTGGTAGTGCAAGTGCATAGGCCACTATTCCAATCCTCTCAAGGATCTCGAAAGGCCCACAATACAAAGGTGCCATCTTGGCACATATCCAATCCTCAAGGAGCTCCTCTTAGGCTTGATGCATAAGCACACATGCTCCCCAAACTGAAGCTTCTTTAAATACCATGTACTAATTTTCATAACTCTTTTTCTTGTCTTGTGCTATGTTCAGATTCTTATTGATAACCTACATTTCCTATTCCATTTTTTCCAACATATCTAATCCAATCAATACCTTGTTCACTGGATCACTCCAACTAATGGGAGTATTGAAACTCCTTCGATAAAGTGCCTCAAACATACTCATTTTCAAGGATTCATGATACTCATTATTATAAGAAAAATTAATTAATGGAAGATACTCTTCCTACTTCCTCTATTTATGCATGACATAGATTCTCAACATGTCCTCAAGAATCCTGTTGACTATCTTTGTCTATCCATCTACCTACAAATGATAAGTTCTACTAAAGGCTAACTTTATCCCCAAACCTTCAAAAAACTATTTCCAAAACCTAGAATTGAACTTGGCATCTTTTTCTCACACAATATTCTTAGGAATTCCATGTAACCTCACTATCTCCTTGATGAAAATTTTGGCTATGTCACTAGATGAGTTCATAGACTTAATTGTGATGAAATTAGCTACCTTGGTCAACCTATGACCTATAACCATAATAGAATTATGCTACTTTGATGTCCTTGGAAAATCCGTAATGAAGTCCATGGAAATGGTTGTTGAGGAAAATTAACTACCTATCATTTAATTGTCAACGGGGGGGGCTTCGTAAAACTTGTGAAGCGTGCGTGCATATATATGCTAGAAATTAACTTTCAATTTATATTAATCTAACTACGAAACCAAATAACAACAAACCAAATTCACCTATTCTAATTCAAAAAATATTTATAGTACAGTGCGTTGAATTGAAATTTTAATCTTTCACACTTGTAGGAATTGAAATCTTAATCTAGCACACTTACAGGAATTGAAATTTCACGAAATGAAATCTACTCTAAGGGATCATGTGTGCATTATCAAATAAAGATCCTATGAAATGAATAATCAAAACCACATGACATGAAATGAAAGCAAAAGCAATCATTATTAACCTCTCACACAAGAAAAGATATGAAAGCAAATAAAAACAATCACTCAACCTCTAGATATGAAATCAAATAAAAATAATAGATCTTAACCTCTAGATATGAAAGCAAATAGAAACAATCACTCTTAACCTCTCACACAGGAAAATGTATGAAAGAAATAAATCTTAATCTATGAAAGCAATAAATATTAATATATGAAAAACAATAAATCTCACATGTTGTAGGTTTCCAATTCAAAAGCATGAGATATGGAAAGTTGAGAGGATCCCAGTGCAAGAATTACCAATCAAGGTGAACATCACTCATGAGCATGGTGCTAAATCTAAATTCCATTCAAAACATGATAATCTTAACTTTCCACCTGAGTATCTGCAACTTTACAGATGACTTTGAAATGATGAGGCTTTCTTATTTATACAAGAACATAAGAAGCTACCTCATTAATGGAGGTCCATTATTCTCTCCCTAGATCCCTAGAAAGTCCCATAGAGTTACAACTCAAATAAGTAATGATGAAACACATATCCTCTCTAAACTTTATCCAAATCGTCTTCCATGTCTTGAAGTGAATTCAAGTTTGAGCATTGGAGGCCACATAAGGGTGCCTTGGAAGCTTCCAAATGACCTACACATGTCATGAAACTCAAGCCACTTTTAAGTATTAGCAAGTATATGTCATTACTCTAAATTTTAACCATAAATTCACTTAAAATACTATAAATCATTAGCTTTTGGAAAACGCAAATGTAACCCCATGTAATCATGAAAATGGAGGCTAATGAAAGATTATATGGCTATGGAGTTGCGACATGTGAGTGAAATGGTGGCGATAAAGGTGAAAGTGGATGATATTTTGAAGACATTTTGGAGACTCTGCAATGACCTTCCATTTCCACTATGGAATCAAAATCAACTGTAATAGACCACCTGGATGCTTACATTTTGCTTTTACTTACTAACAATCCAAACATTTCAAAACTTACTCAACCACCTTTTTCCTTAATTTTTTCCAATGTTATAACTTCTTAACCATTGTCAATATCTTTTGATATCATGGGTGACCTGAATATGACTTAACATGCAATTCCCACAATATAAGCTTCACGGGCTCGTTGTTATCTAACACATAGATCATGTCCATAAATTTGACCAAACCATCAGTCGTGAGATGATAATATACATCTTGATCACCTTTACCTAGCTATTGTAACATGTGCTTAAGTTGTTGGTACCTTTCATCCAGTTATCCCACTTGAAATATTTGCAAGTCTTGTTGGACATTTTAGGGTATGAAGATGGATGGTTGTCAATTGTTGGCATTAATTTCAAACAAGTCTCAGCCTAATGATGGGGCTTCATGCCTTGGTGGTTGTGATGATCTGCTATGTAGAGAATTTGGAGCCATCTTTTGAGGCAACAGATGGGCTCAATTTCTAATTAGACTCCTTTCATTGGAAAGTTATTTGGAAGATCTCTCCAACACTATGAGGAAGTCCATAAATGGTCATCCGGTTAAGAAGATATGGCCTACTGGAGTTTAGGGTGATTCAAGCCTTATGTAGTGAGGAATATTGGAGATCAGAGGTCCCGACAATCGGTGATTGATGGATTCAAGGCTCAGTGCACAGTGGAAGTGAACCATTGATTATAAATTTGTGATATCACATATCAGAGGTCTTGACAAATCGAAGATCATAGGATTGAGAATCAAGGGTGTAATGCAACAGCAAGTTGCGATATGTGATTTGTGATATCGCATATCAGAGGTCCCGGTAGTCAGCACCCAGTGGTGCATTGACAATCAGTATTCGATGTTTTAAAAGTGAGGCCAGGATTGATGCCTCCAGTTTTAAATTGCCAAGAGAGCTAAAAATGTTTTTACAAAGAAAATCATTGCGATACCAAGAAGGGCGAGGCCCTTTCTCTCTCCTCTAGGAGGACACGTGGAGGTGTCTGGTTGGCTTCGATAAGGACAGATCGTAGAATCAAAGAAGTCGGATGAAGACACATGGCAATGTTTAATTGGTTCTGATAATGCCAGGTAGCTATTGACATCAACATGACATCACGATATGGAGGGACACTTGGGAGGCTATTTTGGGCCCTTGGATGGCCTAATAGACCATATCCAAGTGACATGTGTCACTGGTCGAAAGATGACATGTGACATGTGATGACATCACTTCGATAATCAAAGATCAATGATCCTTGGTGGCTGGCATAGTTGCATCATAAAGAATTCTTCAATAAATGGCCTCCTGGGGTATAAAGCGCCACTTTTATGAAAAAAATGTGTGAGGGCCAACAAAGGAAATATATCCCTCATTGAAGGTCTAAAGACCTTATCACCTTAAGGATGAGCTCTGGGTCATAGCCCTTGGTTATATGGAGGAAAACACAAAGAGAGTCTTATACATAAGGGGATGAGGGCTATCGAAGTTCATCATTTTTGTATGGATTTTATGCATAAAATCACCGATATGGAAAAGGCTGTGATAATTTTCTATAGTGAAAATTCACTAATATAACAATAGTACAAAGGTGTATTAAATATGTATGAATTGACAATTGTGGCTTTGAATTCACTTCAATGTGAGTGATGAACAAAGAATTCTCGTGCATGCATTGTAAAATAAATGAAGAACATAGGTGCCGTGAGAATGCCCATCTAAGTATCTACGAGCCATAAATGATCATCATGAGCCTTTGTGAAATATGTAAGGAGAGATGAGATTTAACACATAGCATGGAGAACCTGCAACGAGACAGAGAAGTGATCATCACCCATTCCTTTGATCCTGAAGGCAACAATAACACAAGGGAAGTGTGTTTCAACAAAATCATGGAGTGCCTACAATGAGATAGAGAACTGATCATCACCCATTCCTCTGATCCTAAATGCAGCGACAAAATAGGGGAAGTGTGCTTCAGCAAAAGGATAGGGATCCATGCCAGTAATACACATTTTGGCAGATTTGATGATGACAATGAGTACATCAAGCCAAGTGCAATATACGAACAAAATAGTGAACCTCCATTGAGCAAGGTGGGAGAGTGAGCATATGTGAGGGGAAGAAAGAGAATAGTTGTGGCCTAAGACATAGGTGCAGAGTGCTGCAAGAGTAGTGTTGTGTTGAAAACAGCGGAGAGCCCTAAGTAGAGATAGAAAAACATAGAGAAAGAAACAAAAGGAGGATTGTCATAAGTGTTCAGAAAGCAGAGTGTAGAAATTGCATCTACAAATATCCATTAGATCATATTTTACATGTAATATTATATACCTCTATTTTAAATTTGAAAATTGTATGAAAAGGTAGAATAGTGGTAGTGACAAGTTGGTGGTTGAATACTTAAGGGGTTGGTGTCTCTTGGAAATTTGGTTCTTGCCGAAACTTAGGGGGTTGGTGCCTCTAGTGAGTGGGTGCTCACAAACAAACAAATGTAATTTAGTTGGTGCATAAACTACATCATAAAACAAACAACAATTTGGTGGTTTTTTCCCTCTGGGTTTCCACATGAAAAACACTGTGTCAAATGCATGCTTTACATTAGATTGTTTTTTGAGTGTGTGTATCTAAAGTTTTGTAATTTACTGGTTCACAAAAGAATTCTCTCATATAAGAAAGTACAATAAGAAAAGAAAGGTAACAATTTCTTAAATTATTGATTCACCCCACCCCCCAGCAATTCTGTATTCCAACAATTCGTATAAGAGCAAAGTTCCTTTAGTAACAGTTTCACCACTGGAAGGTAGATGTATAAGGAATTATGAATAGGCAAGAGAGCCAAGAAGTTTACTCAAGAAAGGTACCGGTCCTTGATGGATCCAATTACGCCTTTTGGAAACTAAGAATGGAGGCATATGTCATGTCCCTGGGGGTAGATGTTTGGACCTATATACTAGTGAATTACAATGTCCCATATATACCTTCCATAGATTAAGAAACTATATCTAAGCAATGGTAAATCCAAGCATGCCATTTTGGCTGGTCTTAGTTAGTATGAACTTATGAAAGTCATGTACTATAATTCCGCCTACAAAATGTGGGAGAAGCTTAACCAGTGTCATGAAAGAGATGACAAAGTGAAGTAAGAAAAACTTTAGACATTTAAAATGAGGTTTGAAATCTTGAAGATGACTGAGAATGAAAACATTGTTGAATACTTGCTCAAAGTTGATGAAGTATTTAATATAATTAGAGGACTTGGTGAGGAAGTCATGGAATAATTTATTGTTCAAAAGGTAATGAGATCTCTACCCATGAGATTTAGACCCAAAATATTATCCATAGAGGAAATGATTAACTTGAAGGATCTGAAAATGGATCAACGACATGGTACTCTCACATCCTATGAGATGAGAGTAGGAATGGAGAAATATCGACCAAAGGAAGTGGCATTTAGAGTATCCAATAAGGGTAATGAGCACAAAGTTCATCAAGAATGCTTTAGTAGTGAATCTAATCAAGACTTGGCTCAACTAGCCAGAAAACAGAAGTGTGGCTCTAGTAAATATAAAGGGAAGTTTCTCTTTTAAGTGTTTCGATTGTGGAAGAGTTGGACATTTCTATTTCAAATGCCCCTCTAGAGAAAAGGGTGAAGGAGAATAATATCTTAAATTTAGAAATAAGTCACAGACATTTCAGAAGAATAAACCCTCCAAGAAGGTATTCTATTCCAAAGAAGATAGTTTGGCTCCAGAATGAGACTCTAAAGACTAATCAGAAAATGAGTCAAATAAGTATCTTCTTATGGCCCTCAAAACAGACTCCAAGAAATAGGGTCTTACAGACTCTGAAGAGGAAGAATAGGAAGGAGTGGTAGACCTTGAAGGAGAACTCATCAGTTCCCTTGTCTTACATAGACTAATCCCTCTTGCAGACAAGAGTGATCTCTCTAAATCCTAAATGGAAACTAGAAAAAATCATGACAAGTGAACTAACTCTTTCCCTATGTTGAACTTGTTCAAATTATAAGCAGTATAGCTAATAGATAGACCTCTTATCAGTTTCACAAAATGGATAATGAAGATACATTATTGTGACTTGATACAACCCTTCAATGCTTGATAGGACCTATAAACATAGAACATAAAAGGATCAAAATTGCATGTGATATAATAATTCAAACAACTTATCCTAATGATCAAGGAAATTAGGGATTGAATTTGCCCTAATGAATATAATGAACAATTATAAACTATTAAACATTCACAAAAAACAAAATCAATGGCAAATTCAATCCCTAATAATAGCCCAATATCCCAATAATAGCCCAATAATCTTAATCTTAATTGAGGTATCTGGGGATTAGTCAAGCTTGTGCTTGATGCTTCCATTGTTGACCAAACAAAACTTTCTCCCTCCTAGTAAATACAAATCTGCCTTCAAAGCAACCTTTAACTCCCATTAAAAACACTAGATCTTACACTTATAAAATTTCACCGTCAATGATACCACTTGAAAGACTTAGGCAAATGATTCTTCCTCAACACAACAAGATATGAAATTACAGATGACTTCCACAACTATAAAGAAGCTAAAAACTCAAAAAAATTTACAAACAGATTAAAACATAGTAAAAATGGAAACAACACAATAAAAATTTAGATTATAATTGTAATACATGAAATACATTCATATGAAGGCTGCTTCTACTTCACTAAGTAAAATAACAGTTCTTACTGAGATTTACTCTTCACCACATGCAGAAAATGTAACAGTCAAAGTATTAAGATACAATATGGCCCTTGTACAAAATATATTTTTCTGACCCTGGACATGTTGCCTAATACAAATAACATTTGCCGAATAAATGTTTAACTATAAAATTTACCACTGCAAAAATCTACTTGGTTAATTTACAATAATTTACAAGTGTACCACAAGTCAGTTAAACACGGTCGTTGGATTAATTTTCAAACACAATTAAGAACTGCCTGTTAACAATTGCCAAGGCATTTTTGGGCATGAGATTGCGATTAAGAACCGCGTGTTAACAATTGCCAAGGTATTTCTTCACAGAAATAGCTGTCCACGAATTTTAGTTTTGAATATGGACTTTCAACCAATAGCATTGGAATATCAGCCAGGGATTTCTTGTTTTAATTATCAAATTATTTATGGTTTTAATTAACTACTTTCGGATCTCATTACAATAATGTGTGAACCTAGACTATTGTCATCAAAGCTGTGAGTTCTAATCTCAGTTTTCTAAGAAAACCTAGAATCTGCGGTGTGTAACATCCAAAATATCAAAGTAATGGAACTCGGCCAAGTCGAAATAAATTGATTGAACATAATCAAGGCTGGCCACGTAGAAATCGAAAAACACATAACAAAAACTAAATTAAATAATAAATTACAGTATATGCGCTTCGACAACTATGTTTTTCAAACTTGACAAGGTAAGTTTTAATATTACACCTACAACTTATATCGTCTGGAAAACCTGCTGGATCCTACAGCTCGCCTTTTCCAGCTACTCAGGTTTTTTCAAGGCGGTCCGGTCCACCATATAGAACCATGGACTTTGATGTTGGGTATTTTTGATGGGAAAAATATCAAAAACCAAGATTCAAACACACAGAGGCAATGCTCTGTTTTACTTTACTCCATGATCTTTTTGTGCACAGGAAGACTTAAAAATTACTGAGGAACAGAGTATTTAACCACCATAAAAAAAAACATTTCTATTAAAAAAAACTGATACAAACTTCATCCTCTTTTACTGAGAGGGATTTACCACTGTAAAATCCTTTTTACATTCACTGCTGTGAAAAACAACTTACTGCTGTAATAAAAATTTACATATGCATTCAAAAATGCGCTCCACCATTTTCTTTATGCACTGCTGTGCAAAACCACACATGGTTTTTCTTACACCTCTGTTTTACAAAAATGCCACACAAAACATTGCAAACCTGTTCTTGTCTTTTTACACACTGCTGTGCATACATCCACTGGTTCTCTCTCGCTGCTGCGAACACCAGTTACAATTTTTCTCCCGTGTGCAACAACCATATAATAAAAGTCAACACACAAAACATATATACGAGCTCCCTTTTTTTTGTATTACGTTTTATAAAAAAAAACGACCATACCTATCTTTAAATGCTCCATACCTTTTACATAAAAAAACTTACGTGCTATATAAAAAAAAACATATATTGAAACGTGCTCATACCCATATTTAAAAGGGCCACCTAAATCTACGTATCAATATTAAATTCCATAACCTTCTTCTACGGCGGTCAAACTCAAAAATTTAATCCACGCAAGCCTTTTAATGCACCTCGTATGCAGCTTTGGTGGATCAACAGTGGAGAGCGATGGAGTAAATCCGACGGTGGAGAAAGATATCGGAAAACCATTTTCTGCTGAACATTAGCACCCGAGAAACTTACGTTGGCTTACGTCAGGGGTGAACCACGTGTCAGCCCCATATTTTCTCGGGTTCGAACAGACGGAAAATCCCTTTGCCGGAAATCGACCCGAGAACTCTCCGGCGAACGGTTTCTGGCTTGGTGAACAGTTGCGTTGAAATTACAAATTTAACACTCCCCTTTAATTTCAACAGCTGGGCATTCGGTCATACCCAGACACTTTCTCAAAAATTCAAAGCTTTTCTGATCCAATGGCTTTGTCAAGATGTCTGCTACCTGTTCTTGAGTCCTGCAATGTTCTAGGACAATTTCTCCATTGTTCACCAATTCTCTGATGTAGTGAAACCTTGTATCAATGTGTTTCGTTCTCTTATGAAACACTGAATTCTTTGACAATGCAATAGCTGAGCTATTGTCACAAAAAATCATTGTCGCTTTTGCCTTCTCTTGGCCTAAGCTTCTCAACATTCTTCTCATCCAAACTGCTTGACATGCTGCTGCTGTAGCTGCCACATATTCAGCCTCTGCTGTAGACAATGCTACAATGGACTGCTTCTTAGAAGCCCATGAAATGGCTCCTGAACCCATATGAAAAACATAACCAGAAGTGCTCTTCCGATCATCTACACTTCCAGCCCAATCACTGTCAGTGTATCCAACTAAATCTGAATTCTCTGAGGCATGATATAGAATTCCAAACATTTTGGTACCTTTGACATACCTCAAAATTCTCTTTGCTGCCTGCCAATGTGCCTCCTTCGGCCTCTCAATGAACCTGGAAATTAAACTAACAGCATACATTAAATCAGGCCTAGTTGCTGTTAAATACATAAGGCTGCCCACAATGCTTTTATACAAGCTAGGATCAAAATCCTTGCTGCTGTCCTCTCTGCTGAGCTTTAATCCCATCACTGTGGGAGTGATTGCTGCCTTGCATTCTTCCATCTTAAATCTGCCCAAAACTTGATTTACATATCTTGCTTGAGATATAAAAATTCCTTTTTCATTTTGATCTACTTCTATGCCTAAGAAGTATCTCAACAAACCCATGTCAGTCATTTCAAATTCATCCTTCATGACTGATTTAAAATTCTCAATAAGATAAATATCATTTCCAGTGAAAATAACATCATCTACATACAAGACAACAATTAAAATTTTACCGTCCTTTTCCTTGATGTAAACTGTGGGTTCTCCTTCACATTTGTCAAATTCATTATCTAATAGATATGAATCTATCCTGTTGTACCATGCTCTTGGCGCTTGCTTCAGCCCATAAAGAGTTTTCTTCAATTTGCACACTTTGTGCTCTTCACCTTTCTTCTCATATCCGAGAGGCTGTTCCACATAGACCTCTTCCATTAACACTCCATTTAGGAATGCTGATTTCACATCCATTTGGTAGACTTTCCATTTGTTTTTTGCTGCTATGGACAACACTGCTCTCACGGTTTCCATTCTTGCAACCGGGGCGAAAGTCTCCTCATAATCTCTCCCATACTGCTGCTTGTACCCTTTGACAACCAGCCTTGCCTTGTGCCTTTCTATCTTGCCTTCAGCATTGCTTTTGGTCTTGTACACCCATTTCACTCCAATGACTTCTTTGCCTTTTGGTAGCTCAACCAAATCCCATGTTTTGTTTCTCTCTATGGCATTGATCTCCTCATCCATAGCTTCTATCCATTTCCTATCTTTAATTGCATCTTCGAAATGAATAGGATCATCAACATGACAATACAAGGCAAATAAGGAATTCATTCCTTCATCATAAATGTCACTTAGATTTCTAAATTTCTTACCTCTTTCACTTGGTGTGCAAGTGCTTGAAGATGCACTTGAATTTCCTCCTTGTGGTGTGCTTGGAGAAGCACTCTCATTTATCCTCAATGGTGTCCCTTGTTGTCCTTGTGTTGGCGCTGTTGTTTGGGGATGCATTTCAACCACCTCCTCTTCATCTTCATCATGAGACAAACAGTTCTTTACATTCACTGTTTTCTCTATGCTTCCATCCCAAGCTTCCTCTTCAATGAATTGAACATCCCTGCTTACAAAGAACTTCTTGGTAGATGGGATGTACAGTCTGTAGGCTTTGGATTCATCACTGTATCCAATGAAGATGCATTTCTCCCCTTTGCTGTCCAACTTCCTCCTTAGCTGATCTGGAATGTGTGCATAAGCCACACATCCAAAAACTCTCATGTGGGTGACTCCTTGCTTTCTCCCACTCCATGCCTCTTCTGGCACTTTGTTCAAGACTGCTTTTGTAGGACACCTGTTCAATATATAAACTGCACAATGTACAGCTTCAGCCCAATACTCATTTGGCAAATGCTTTGCCTTCAACATGCTCCTTGCCATCTCCATGATGGTTCTGTTTTTCCTTTCAGCAACTCCATTTTGCTGTGGGGTGTACCGAGTTGTGAACTGTTTATGTATTCCATTTTCTCTACAAAACTTTAGGAATTCATTTGAGATATACTCACCTCCTCTATCAGTTCTCAATACTTTTATGTGCAACCCGCTTTGGTTCTCCACAAGTGCTTTGAAATTTTGGAATTTCTCAAAGACTTCACTTTTGTTCTTGAGGAAATATATCCAAGTCTTTCTTGTAAAATCATCAATGAATGTCAAGAAATATAGGCTGCCAGCTAATGATGGAGCTTGCATTGGTCCACACAAATCTGAGTGGATAATCTCTAAGGGTGTCTTTTCCCTTATGCTTTTCCCTGATGGAAAACTTTCTCTATGTTGTTTGCCCAATATACAACCTTCACAAAGGCTGTCCGGCTTCTCTATCAATGGTAATCCCTTTACCATTCCTTTTCTGCTCAATAAGTTTAGACCTCCAAAATTCAGATGCCCGAATCTCAAGTGCCATAACCAGTTCTCATCCTTTGGCACGCTTTGGAAGGCCTCTTGGGTGACTGCTGCCATTTCCCTTTTGTTCTTCATGTCTGCCCTGATCCGGAGAGAGAACATCCTGTTCCTTGTCATCTTCACTTCAGCAATGCATCTTTTGCTGGGTGGTATGTCCATGATGGTGCACACATCATTTACAAAGTAAACATTGTAACCCTTTTGGATAAGATGTCCAACACTCAATAGGTTACATCTCATTCCGGGGACATAGTAGACATCTGCTATGGTTTTCTTTTCTCCTTGTTTTGTAAATATTTTTACCTCCCCTTTTCCCATAACAGACACTTTACTATCAGTTCCTAGTGTGACCTCTGATTTCAAATTTTGATTTAAGGCTGAAAAGAGGGCTATATTCCCTGTCATATGGTTGCTGCAACCTGAGTCTAAAAACCATATGTCCTCACTATGTGTTTCAGCCATGTTACAAGCTAACAGGACATTTTCTTGACTGTTATTTTCTCTTGTAACATTTGCATTTTGTCTGTTGTTCTTATCATGTTGTTTCTTTCTACAATCACTAGCATAATGTCCATACTTTTTGCAATAATAGCATTGAACATTAGATTTATCATACCTTTGTCCTTGAGCCTGATACTGATCTCTTTGTTGGCTGCTGCCTTGACCTTGGTTCTGATTTGGATTGTTGCCTCTTCCTTATGCATTTGATGGGTTGTTCCTTCCACCTCTGTTCTGGCTTCTGCCTCTTCCTCTTCGGTTTCCTCTTCCTTGACCTCTTCCTCTTCCAAAGGACATCTGGGTCTTAAAGGCTTGCTCAAGAGATGAGTTTTCATTCTTACTCAACCTCTGCTCATGTGTTATCAGTGATGCATGTAGCTCATCAACTGAATAGTTTGAGAGATCCTTTGTCTCTTCAATGGTGATGACTATGGCATCGAACCTTGAGGGTAAGACCCTCAATATTTTCTCCACAATCCTTCTGTCTTCAATGGTTTCTCCATGAGTTCTCATTTGTGTGATTACACCAATCACATGAGTGAAGAATGAGTCAATGTTATCTGACTCCTTCATGTTCAAGTTCTCAAAATCCTTTCTCAGCAATTGTAGTTTTATTTAATTAAATGGAAAGACCTGTGAGCAATTTTGAAACCAACGTTTCGGACTAGCTAGGTGAGTCCATCATCAGGGTAATGAGATCTGCATTTTGAGAAAGAGAGAGTCAAGAAAATGAGAACCTATTAATAGAAGGATGGATAGACAACCTAGGTTTGGAGAGGTCGGCTTGCATTTCATCAATTTATTAATAAATGGATTAAATAAATTTTTAATTTTGATTTTAAATTTTAATTTAATTAATGATTTTTAAACCTATATTAAAAGTTAATTTTTTAACTAGATTAATTTGACCTAATATTAAAAATAAAATTAATTTAAACTAAATAAAATCAATTTAATAAATTAATTAATTAATTAATTAATTAAATTAATTTTAAATATAGTTTCATTAATAAATTTAAAACTATATTAATTTATTAATTAATTAATTTTTAAATTTAGTTAATTAATAAATTTAATTTAATTTTTTTTTTAGATAAAATAAATTCACTAAGATTAATTTGGCCTAAAATTAAAAATAAAATTAGTTTAAACTAAATGGATTCAATAAGTTTTAATTTTGTTTTAAATTTTAATTTTATTAATAAATTTAAAACTATATTAAAAGTAATTTTTTTATTAAATAGATTAATTTGACCTAACTAAAAATAAAATTAATTTAAACTAAACTTAACATAAAATCAATTTAATTAATTAATTAAATTAATTAAATTAATTTTAAATTTGGTTTAATTAATAAATTTAAAACTATATTAACTAATTAATTAATTAATTAATTTTTAATTTTAGTTTAATTGGATTAATTTTATTAATAAATTTAAAACTATATTAAAAGTAAAAAAATTTATTTTAAATAGATTAATTTGACCTAACTAAAGATAAAATTAATTTAAACTAAATTTAACATAAAATCAATTTAATTAATTAATTACATTAATTTTAAATTTGGATTAAATAATGAATTTAAAACTATATTAATTAATTAATTAATTCATTAATTAATTATTTTTTAAATTTAGTTTAATTAATACTCTTTTTTTTTTTATTAATAATTTTTATTAAAATTAATTCACTTAAATTAATTTGGCCTAAATTAAAAAGGAAATTAGTTTAAACTAAATTTAAAATAAGATCAATTTAAATTAATTAATTAAATTAATTTTAAATTTAGTTTAACTTTTAATTAATTAATTAATAGAATTTGGATATTAATTTATGCAATTATATATATATATATATATATATATATATATATATGTATGTTAATATTAATTTATTTACTTTTTTGAGTTGTGAATGCTGTCTTAAGCGAGAATTTGTATAAACTAAAGTTACTTTATTTTGTTTAGCAAGGGTTTCCAGGTATTACTTAGTTTAAGACCATCATCCCTATTCATATTATTAGAAGATTTTTCAATTACTATTGCCTCTTTAATTCTTCTTTTTAAATAGTGGTCTTCCTTGTGGATTAATTTAGCTTGTTCCATGCATATATAGTGAGAGGAGGAACAAGCATGCTCTGCAAGACCTGATTTATCAGACCTATTTCTATTAATATCACTAATGTGCTCTTTTAGTCTTACTCCAAGGGATCTCCCTGTTTCCCCTATATAAACTTTACCACACGAACAGGAAATCGAATAAACGCCTTTGTGACTTTTTGGGTCAATTGCATCTTTTGCAGATTCAAGCATGTTTTTTATGGTGTTAGGGGGGTGAAAGCTACCATAATGTTATGCTTAGCTAGAACTTTGGCGATTTTATCAGTGATTCCTTTGATGTAGGGAAGGGATATTCTAGGGTTATCAAATGATTTCTTTTTGTTTTGTTTATTGGTTAAGGAGTTTTTAATAATTTTGCTGATGGTGTGATGTTGATAGCCATTGTTTACAAAAACTTCATGGAGATGGATAAGTTCTTCCTTTAGATGCTCTGGGTCGGAGATTCTAGAGGCTCTGGTGGTTAGGGTTTTGATGACACCCATTTTTTGCTTAGGATGGTGGTGGGAGTTTGCATGAAGATACTTGTCAGTGTGTGTTTTCTTCCCGAAGACCTGGTGGCTTAGCTTGCCATCTTTCTTGGTGAGGAGGACATCTAAGAAGGGGAGCTGGTTGTCTTGCTCAATTTCAATGGTGAATTTTATGTGTTGGGAGAGGCTATTTATATGGGCTAAGAATTCCTTGAGCCTGTCCAAGCCATGGCTCCATTTAGCAAAGATATCATCTACAAACCGCTTCCACTCTTCATGTGTAAAGGGGAAAGACCTAAGGGCCATTTGCTCAAAGTGTTCCATGTAAAGATTGGCAATCAATGGGGATAATGGGGAACCCATTGCAACACCATGGGTTTGCTCATAAATTTTACCTTTAAAACTGATGTATGAAGATTTAAGGCAAATGCTTATAAGTTCAACTGTTTCTAGTTTTGCTGTCTTCACTCTCTCCGTGCCTTGATAGGTTGTCTTAAGGGTTTCCCATGATTCATTTGTTGTCTTAGCTGCTGCTAACCTTGGAAATATACTCTGGTCTACTGCTAGATACAACAACACACGGGCTTTTGAATCCTTCTTCCTATTGCTCTTCAGCAGATCCTTCTCTCCCTGAGTTAATGGATTGAACTCAGTTTCATCTGCTGGTTCTTCAAAACCATCTTCAACTATTTCCCATAAATCTTGGGAAACAAGCAAGGCTTTCATAGTTATTGACCAGTAGTCATAGTTCTTCCCATTAAACTGTGGGAGCTGGGTATTAAACATACCCATACCAGTGCTTGTGCTAGCCATTCCTTGACTGTGTATTTTAAAAACTGACTGTCTCTTCAGTAACAAACAAGATAGCTATGAAGAATACCTGAATCCTTCGTTGTCTGAGTCTTCTGTCTGCCTGAGAAGTTTTGCTGTAGCAACAACCTTCTCCCTTCAGCTTCTTTAACTTCTTTAAAGATCCTAAGCCTGCTCTGATACCACTGTTGGGTATTTTTGATGGGAAAAATACCAAAAATCAAGATTCAAACACACAGAGGCAATGCTCTGTTTTACTTTACTCCAGGATCTTTTTGTGCACAGGAAGACTTAAAAATTACTGAGGAACAGAGTATTTCACCACCATAAAAAAAAACACTTCTATTAAAAAAAACTGATACAAACTTCATCCTCTTTTACTGAGAGGGATTTACCACTGTAAAATCCTTTTTACATTCACTGTTGTGAAAAACAACTTACTGTTGTAATAAAAATTTACATATGCATTCAAAAATGCGCTCCACCATTTTCTTTATGCACTGTTGTGCAAAACCACACATGGTTTTTCTTACACCTCTGTTTTACAAAAATGCCACACAAAACATTGCAAACCTGTTCTTGTCTTTTTACACACTGCTGTGCATACATCCACTGGTTCTCTCTCGCTGCTGCGAACACCAGTTACAATTTTTCTCCCGTGTGCAACAACCATATAATAAAAGTCAACACACAAAACATATATACGAGCTCCCTTTTTTTTGTATTACGTTTTATAAAAAAAAAACGACCATACCTATCTTTAAATGCTCCATACCTTTTACATAAAAAAACTTACGTGCTATATAAAAAAAACATATATTGAAACGTGCCCATACCCATATTTAAAAGGGCCACCTAAATCTACGTATCAATATTAAATTCCATAACCTTCTTCTACGGCGGTCAAACTCAAAAATTTAATCCACGCAAGCCTTTTAATGCACCTCGTATGCAGCTTTGGTGGATCAACAATGGAGAGCGATGGAGTAAATCCGACGGTGGAGAAAGATATCGGAAACCCATTTTCTGCTGAACATTAGCACCCAAGAAACTTACGTTGGCTTACGTCAGGGGTGAACCACGTGTCAGCCCCATATTTTCTCGGGTTCGAACAGACGGAAAATCCCTTTGCCGGAAATCGACCCGAGAACTCTCCGACGAACGATTTCTGGCTTGGTGAACAGTTGTGTTGAAATTACAAATTTAACATTTGAAACATTCATGAGAATCATGGCTTTCTGTGTAGTAGGTTAAGTCAAGATCAGTTAACAATCAAATGAGCACAATACCAAGATCATATCACAAGCTCATGATGAAGACGAGAGCGCCCATGTAAAATATTTATACATTTTGCTATAATTTCTAACAAAGATCAAGTCAACAAAATAAAAAAATTCGCCTATAAACATGATCTGAAGATGAACATCAAGATCAATAAATCGATCAGACTTGCTGTCTTTGAAGAGTTGAATACTGTGCAACATGTTATGCAAAAGAATCTGACTGCCCTATTGTCAGTGTGCGCCTCCACTATAAAAGCTAGCACTGGTTGGGAAAATTGGGGAAAGTAATTTAATTGCATTTCTAGGTTTTACAGCTTGCAGTGAAAATCGAATGAACCTGCCACGCTTCATTAAATCTCAATTGAATATAGGAAAAGTTGGTGTACATGCACTTAGACTAGGTGTGTTGGTGTACATGCACCTAGATTAGCTCCAGTTGGTGTACATGCACTTAGACTGTAGGTGTTGGTGTATATGCACCTAGATTAGCTCCAGTTAACTTATTGCTTGCATGCATGTGGCACATGTAGACATTAGCATAAGATAAAGCACACTTAGCTTTAGTTAGTTTTAGTTATTGCATGTACAACAAAGCTTAACTTAGTTGCTTTTGTGTATTTATTCTAAAACTAATATTGTAGAATCACTTTCATTCTTTTCTCAATTCTTGCTCGCTTCCTTCCTTCTCTTGCAAGCTTGTTATTGTTTTGCAGATCTAGATCTATCTGTGTATCTCAAAAATCTTACAGAGCACAGGGATTTGTAATCAGTGCACAAGCAATTTTATTTGCAGGTTCAGAAGATTGAAGCAGCAACAAAGAATGGAGTCTAAATTGGAGTTTCCATAATCGGCAATTCTCACTCCATATAATTATTTCAAATGGAAGCCAAAGATGCAACTTCATCTCAGAAGTAGAGGCTTATTTCGAATAACCATGAAAACAGAAGTTAAACCAACATCGGCAATGGAGAAAACAAGATATTTCAATCGCATGGACGAGGCCTTCGGCATCCTATGTTTATCTATTTCTCCGGAACTGCTATTTCATGTTGAATCATGTTCATCTCCAAATGAAGTATGGAAAAAAATGGAAGGATTGTTTGGAAAACAGGATGAAATGCTTAGAATGATAAAGGATTTGATCGCAACTTATAGAAATCATTGTGAAAGCTTTAGCTTAGAACCGGCCGTGTACGACGACGACGAACCTCTGGATTCGATTTCGAACATGCGAGAGATTGAAAGGAAAACAAGCTTACACCCCGATGATGACCAAGAGTTCGAATTCAAGGGTTTCGTCGTAGATCCAGAAAGAACAAGCGATCGAGCTGCCGCAAATGTACAGAAATTGAGAATAGCATTGCATCCCGAGGTCGAAGTCGTTGCGGCCACTGAAGCTTCGGAGAATTTTACAGTGTTGATGCATGCTAAGGCTCCATCGGCCAGCGAAGCTTCCAAGAAACAGAATCTGAAAGACGACTCGGATCTGGAAGAATCGTTCGTGAGCTTCGCTAAAGCCCATGAATTTGGGAATAGTAGGAAAATCGAAGAAGAGATCTATGCGAGGAGAGACAACGGTAAGCTCTGCAACATATCCAAAATCCAAATAACCCAAGGCGTGCAGACGGGAAATGGATATCTGAATGACGAGCTAACGTTCAAGGGATACCCAGTGATTCGGCCAGCTAACGAAATAGGTATTGCATATTTCTGCACGGGAGTCGGCTTTGCAAACTTACACCTCTTGATATTCAGATTTAGGGCCTCTCCTAAATCAATTTCATCCAAAGTATTCACAGGAGGAGGTACATGGACTCCGCTTGTCTCCACGGGAATGTCTTCGTGTGCATCGAAGTTTATACCCGTATTCACCTGGTCAAAGACGTCGTCAGCTTTCAAGTCTTTGGCGAAGGGGTTTACTTCGCGTTCACGAGAGCCACCAAAACAAGAGCTGGAGTTGGGAATGGGGAGTGCAGTGGAGACACTATGCGGGCAGGCCTACGGAGCAAAGACCTACAGTATGCTCGGCATTTACCTGCAGCGATCCACAATCCTCTTGATGATCACAACAATACCTCTCACTATTATCTACGCCTTCTCGAAGCCCCTGTTAGTGCTCATGGGAGAGTCCGAGACAATAGCGGCGGCAGCCGCTCTATTTGTGTACGGTCTCATCCCGCAGATCTTCGCGTACGCCACCAAATTTCCGATCCAGAAGTTTTTGCAAGCGCAGAGCATTGTGGCGCCCAGGGCTTACATATCATTCTGCACCATATTCGTCCACATGTTGCTGTCGTGGCTGGTGGTGTACAAGCTGGACTGAGGAGTCTTCGGGGCGGCGTTCATGCTGAGCTTGTCGTGGTGGATTGTTGTCATTGCGCAGTTCGTATACATCCTTAAGACGCCACGATGCAAGTACACGTGGACAGGCTTCTCATCCCAGCCTAGAGACTTTTCAGATTTTTCACTCGGGGTGAAGGACACAACTGCCTAGCAGTTGTCTTTTCTCTATTTTTGCATTATATTTTGGGGGGGATTTTCTTCCCACTGGGTTTTCCCTCTTTCCTCCTTTTTATGCATTGTAAATGGGTACCTAAAATGGCCGTGTTGCCAGGACTCATTCATTTTGCATCACACTCACCTAAGTTATGCTTAAGGGGGGGTGTTGGTGTACATGCACTTAGACTAGCTGTGTTGGTGTACATGCACCTAGATTAGCTCCAGTTGGTGTACATGCACTTAGACTAGCGGTGTTGGTGTACATGCACCTAGATTAGCTCCAGTTAACTTATTGCTTGCATGCATGTGGCACATGTACACATTAGCATAAGATAAAACACACTTAGCTTTAGTTAGCTTTAGTTATTGCATGTACAACTAAGCTTAACTTAGTTGCTTTTGTGTATTTATTCTAAAACTAATATTGTAGAATCACTTTCATTCTTTTCTCAATTCTTGCTCGCTTCCTTCCTTCTCTAGCAAGCTTGTTATTGTTTCGCAGATCTAGATCTATCTGTGTATCTCAAAAATCTTACAGAATCTCATTTGAACATAGGAAAATGAAACATGTAATGCAAAGGCGTCACTGAGTGCAACGTGTGGGGGAGGAAATGAAGAATCAAAGCATAGGGAAAGTTTATATCTGCTATTTCTGTCTACAGTGGAGTGCTTTTAATAAATTTTATCACATTTGGGAATTCCATATTTGTTACTAATGTGCATACTTAGTATTTAAATGTTTTGAAAATGAAAAATATTTGAAACTCTTTTAATTTCATTCACCATCTTGTACATAAGAACAAGGATATTCACACACTATTAAAAATAGGAAAATTACTTTATAAAGAATCAACATTCATGCACCCCAATTCTATATTCCATTATAGACCAGTCAATCTGGTTAGTTGCCAAATTGAAATAAAATTCTATATACATAGAAAACCTTGAAACAAAACGTTATTCAAAAGAAATATGTTCAAATAAGTATAACGCTTAACCCGAGTCATGAAACAACCAGCCTTAAACCAGAAGAAATATTTGACAACGGCAACAAGATGAATACAATTTTAAACCACAAGAAAAGAAGCTTCTCATCGACAGCAGACAACATCAGGCAATGAACCCAATCTTAAACCAGAAGAAATCATTGTCATGGACGGGGTTGATTCTTCAAAATTTTCTTCTCTGTGGGAGTAACATTTGTCAGCTCGTCCAAAATGAGTAATTATCGTTTCCGCTATTTCGGGTTTGCGCTATTGCTCGGCCGTTTTTTGGCTATGCCGATCACAACATCCTGCGCCCTGGAGAAAAATAAATGAATGATAATATATTAATATAAGAAATCAAATTTGGAAATAATGTGAAGAGGATAGTGTAGATTTATATACCCTTCTTCTCTGTTCTTTCTTGTCCTTTCGTTATTTTCTTGTGAACTTCGATGATGAGGTTCGTTGGCACGGAGCACACCGCCAACCCCTTTTGCCGGCCTTAGTGCAGCGCAATTCGTCTTGTTTTGTGGCATCGATCACATTAATATAAGAAGTCAAATCTGGAAATACGGAAAGTGCTGATTTATATACCCTTCTATTTGTTTCTTTCTTTCTTGGTAACGGTTCCTTTGTTTCTGGTGATTTGCATGTGAGGCGTCGCGATGATGTTCGCAGTGTGTACTGTCATTGGCACGGAGGTTATAACACCGCCAACCCTTGCCGCTGGACTTGGTGCAGCGCAATTCATCTGGCAAGTCGCATTCAGCTTTCTGGAAACGGAGGTGCCTTAAATTATCTTACTTATCAAAACGTCTGTAGTCGAGAGGCAAAAATATGAGGATATGCTTTATGTTTGGACTATTTATAACCAAATGTGGAATCTGCACATTGTAAAGATATACTCACTCTGTAGTAAGGCCTTTATTACGTTTGATAGGTGGTCATATTTCGGAGGTGGGCAAACACGACTTCTCGAGGTGAATTTAATAAAATTGCATTTATATATATATATATATATATATATTACTTATTATTTGGATGATTGGATGATTATTTTACTCAACAAATAGTAGAAGCATGAATTACATGTTTAACTATTCAAATAATAATAAAATTATTTTTCTTGTTTTCACATAGAATAAGTAATGATATAATTACAAAGATGTCAAACCTGGCTACATTTTAATTTTGCCCCTTAGGTAGGGATATATTCATAATCCATAAGTCATACAAAGATACTCTCAAATTGAAATATGTTCATAAGAAGAGTCATATTCATAGCCAACATTGTCAAATTGCAATATACCTATGCCTTCTAAAAAGCTCTAACTATCTACTAGAGTACAATTCAATGTTGGGAGGCATACATTTAGACACCACCACGACAACCTCTCAAGGCACATACCCCATCCAAATGTTCTTGAGGTATGTTCTTATAGGACTATTCATACCTTTGATTCTGAATCCTCAAATAATATCAGTTGACTTCAACTACTCCTATCTTTGATACCTTGTCTAATCCTCAAAGAGTGTCAGTCCACAGGACTACTTCCCATATTAGATTCCAAATCTCCAAGGAGTATCAGTCTCAGATGCTTATCTAATCCTCCATTCCTCCCACCAAGTGCCTTCAATAGACTTACGACTATTAGTCCTGGTCTAGTCCATGACACATGGAGAATACGGTTACTCTCATCGCTCCCTCTCAAATAAGGAGGAAATCCTCTCTCCATCTCAAATCGGGAGACATAATCATAAGCCTTAGCTTGTCTCTAACTTCATCAATACACCAACCACATTTTTTTACATGGATATATAGTTATAGCTATAGGATCATTTCTCACATTACATCATACCTGAGCTTCACGGTCAAACATTTTGCAGAGCCAAATTATTTCTCACATTATTTTCATGACACAGTTCTTATTCTCAAAGCATAATCAGATCATATCAAACTTCAACCTTCCTAGATATTAATAATATTCATGCAACTTTGTCATCAAATGGTTTATCTTATATCTTTAAGGAGCCACACTTCCTCATAGCTCCTATCACATGGCTTATATTATTCACAACAAAATTATAGGTCATATTATTCAATAAGTGATATTATATTTCGAAATATCAATTCTACCCTTATGCTCTTCGAATCCATCAACAATGTTATCATATAATCCATGTGTATCATGATCAAACCACATAGTTGTAGTTCCAACAAATTATTTCAATTGTTATCCTTTGAACCTCTACATATGCTTCGACAATATGTATCTTGAGGGAACCAAACTATATCTCAAACAAATCAATAATATGAGAGTTACAAAATCACAATGGCCTAAAATGAAGGGTTGGGATTCTTTATCTCAAATTTAGTGACTTGCTCCTTCTGAGGTCAACATACCTTTGCATGATCTATCTCAAATTGTAATATAATTTTCCTTCACATTTCCATATTAGTTTTTATTTATCCATATCAACATCAATCAATGTATTTTAGTATCAAAGAAAACAAAATAATATTGAATTTCCATGACCTTTTGTCTAGGACAAAATCTTAAAATATCTTACACTTTCAAGCCAACAATCTCAACGATACTACTTTCAATAGCAAAACATAAATAGAACTAAATCACACATGCACAAAATGTAGACAATTTTTTACAATTTTCAACCTAACTTTGTTATATTAAACAACATATAATACAATAGCCTAGGGCTCCCATACCAAGGATAACGGCCCTCATACATCCACTAGTCCAAGATACAAACTCGGGCTCGGTGTCAATCCGTCAACAATCAATCTACCCTCACAAAAGATACTTTGTCCATATAGATGATGTAGTCAACTCTCTTAGCTCCTCTCGGTCATACCCTATACCTACCCAATCCTTCAGCCCCTAATCTACAAAATTGCCTCTATCAATGATCCAAGCCCATCTGGGTCATTGAACCTCACATATCAATTTGCTCACTAGTTGTGCATTAGTCCATCAAGTGCAAAACACATCAATACTTATGTCGATTTGTTCACAGCTCAACTTGTGAACAACTCTCAACTTCCCATTACTACTCCTTAGCTAATCACGACTTCAACCCACTATGGTCTTCCTATGCTTCTCCAATGAAAACCAACATAGGACACAGAGGGTTGCCACCTATCAATCAATATTTCCATCTACCACAATGAACACGGGTTAGGAGGACTACCCATCTTATCCTATAGATGTCCTTCTCCACATACAGGTCTCAAGCTCCACAAACTGCTCTTGGTTAATCAAACCCTTGATCTCAATAACTGCCTCTCTTGCAACCACCTTTGTCTGTTAAGGTGTTGCTCATTGGGCTCCATGGACTCCATCTTAGACACTATCACGTTGTCCTTCAACAGACCATAAGTGCCCAATCATGTTCACACTTGGTCTTCTCTCACACTTCCCTTCAATGGTCCATGAGAGACCAAGTCCACACTATAGCATCTACACCTAGTTAGGGAATCCCCACACTTAGGAGACCCTTGCGCATGGTTGCCCATAGACTCCACCGATCTACCCTTTTCTCTGCAATAGAGGAGATATTGCACAAATCTGGGCACCAGCAACTTGTCCTCTCCTAGGACACCATCAACTCATCAAGGGAACATCTGCAACACTCCTTGATGTTGTCCTCTTGCCTTCCAATCTGATGTGCATGTTGTCACCATAGATGCTTAGTTTGAAACTTATCTGAGAATCACCAAGAAGGTCTAATTCCCTCTCATAATAGTTGCAATAACATTTTTCAGTCCATGCATTCACCAACCATTCATACATTCATCAAAACATGTCAAGATCCGTAAGCGATATACATCACCTAAGCATCATATAACCAACAAATAACCATCATAGTAACCATGGAAACTGAACCATAATATCACCAACATAATCGCTACAAATAATCATAGATCAAAATAAGGAAATGCCTCATATTAACATATGAAAATATCAACCAAGTCAGGGACTTCTACTCACCACCCAATAATATATTGGGCTTAACCAAATCTCTCTTTCATCCAATCACCCCCACACCATATCTCAATCATGAATGTGGGATCTCATGGAATAAACCAAAAAAAAACCAAAACAGTGCTTCCAAAGGCCAAACCACCTCAACCCTCGACCACAATGATTCCACCTCCACGGTTGGACATTACTAATGCCAACTAGATCGATCTCCACCTAAGTTGTCTAGGGGTCGAGGAACTAGTAACTCAACCCACAACTTTTGAGCGCTCCAAATCATTGTCCAACCCGGCTTCAGGGACTAGTAACTCAACCCACTAAGGGCTCTAGAGTGTTTGTCCTAACCTAGGCTCAAGGACTAGTAACTCAACCCAATTTGTTCCAAGGATTCCAGAGCGTTTGTTCCAACCCACAGCCATAAGGAATTATGAGAAACAATCATAAAACAATCAAGTGGAAAAACCCACAACACCATGGTTATCTAGGAAATGGAAAGGAAAGGCTAATACCATTGTCAATCCAACAAAATCTCATTTCAATGATAACTCATAACTAGAAATAAATTGACATCCATAAATCAGCAAGGAAATTGCACATGCAACCTATCACCTACAAAGTAATCCAGTTGTAGTTGTTGATCCATGTATTCCCTTTTGATTTAATGCTTTTGTTTGCTTTCTTTCTCCAACTCTAAGTGAATACTAGAGTGCTCCAATCATGCCCCAAGAATGCTTTGTGCAAGAGTATGAGAAAATGAGAGAATAGAAGAGAGCTTGAAAATTGAACTGACAAAAATATCAACTAACAAAAATCTCAACCAATAAAATCTTAGCTGAAAAAAGCTATGAACTGATCCTCAAAAGACTTTTTATCATTGAGGCCTATATTTTCTTCATTTTCCTTCAATTTCCCTCTCATGAAAATATGTGACCTTTCATATCCCTTTTTTCTTATTTTCCTTTATTTTCATATATAAAATGCCATTTATTCCCCTTTTTCCTTTTCCAATTTCCATAGCCATTAATTAATCACCATTGATACCCATCACTATGTGTTTCCTAAAATTCAACTTGGAATACGTGTCCCACGACCTTGGTCTTGTTTTTGTGTACATAGAAAATCATCCATGGGTTGTTACAAACCCCTACCCCTTGGGGGAACTCGTCCTCAATGTTCAATGACACTTATAAACCGAAAAAACACATGATGCCCATGGATATTTATCACACATCTTGATGTAGCATTTACATCATATCATATTACTAAAACCATGGCCATCATACCATGAACACCATACCGGTTATTGGAGCTTTATAACACAGCTTGATGTGGTATTTACATACATATGCATATATATAGACATGACCAAAACTGATCCGGATTTAAACAGGAACGCAACAAATTACAGAGATAACCATATACACAAAGATGCAGCGGAAATAATACTTCATTTCATTAATGGAAAATACTGAAATATGCTTACAACCAGAAATGGAAATAAACCAGCTAGGGCGATGGTAGCTTATCTCTGAGAAGAGATGTGATGGCTACATGCCTCTGAACTATGTTACAGTGAGGCTCGAAGGCCTATTTATTGTTGAGAAACAATGGAAAACCCTTAACATTCCAAAACCTAACCCTAGGAGATGAAACGCCAAACTGTGGGCCCCGTTTGGGGGTAAATTGGTACATCAACTTCCCGGGGTCGTAACTTTGGCATATGATCTCCGTTTGACGCGTACAATAGCTCATTAGAAAGATCTATCCGAGCATTATCATTGTTGGAACAGGAAACATCGATCCATTCCATGGACCCATGTTGCCCTTGGATTCCCCAAAAAACGTCGTTTAGGGCCTCAAAACGGCTCCGGAAGTTCAGGACCCGAAAAACTGCTAAAAATAGTAAGTTGTGCTACAATAAAGGAAACTGAAAATGCTGAGAAAGACAATGGTGGGCGTCCAGGTGGACTTGGCAGGTGGCCACCAATATCCACCTGGATCAAAAACATAACATCAAACACAAATAGCATAATACATCCGCTCAGTCAACGAATAGATAAGGATACATAACCTGCATCTGATCAGCGATCTCCCATGTAGCTTCATCATACCCAAATTTCTTCCAATGCACTTTAACTTGCTCGATTTCTTTGCTTCAGAGGATGATTTTTTCCACTGCAATATGCATTGATGTTTCAGCTAGAATTATCCTTCTAGTTCCACCTACAATACATTCTAGTCAATCACATGATCAACATCATGGGCATACTTCTTAAGCAATGAAACATGGAAAACATCATGGACTTTCATTGTTGTTGGTAGTGCAAGTCCATAGGCCACTATTCCAATCCTCTCAAGGATCTCGAAAGGCCCACAATACAGAGGTGCCATCTTGGCACATGATCCAATCCTCAAGGAGCTCCTCTTAGGCTTGATGTGTAAGTACACATTCTCCCCAAACTAAAACTTCTTTAAATACCTTGTACTAATTTTCTTAACTCTTTTGCTTTTCTTGTGCTACTTTTAGATTCTTCTTGATAACCTACATTTCCTATTCCATTTTTGCCAACATATCCACTCTAATCGTTACCTTTTTCACTATCTCACTCCAACTGATGGAGAATTGCAACTCCTCCCATAAAGTGCCTCAAACATACTCATCTTCAAGGATTCATGATACTCGTTATTATAATAAAACTTAACTAGTGGAATAGACTCTCCCCACTTCCTCTATTGATGCATGACATACATTCTCAACATGTCCTCATGAATCCTATGGACTCTCTCTGTCCATCCATCTATCTGCAAATGATAAGCTCTATTAAAGGCTAACTTTATCCCCAAACCTTCAAAAAACTATTTCCAAAATGTAGAAGTGAACTTGGCATCTTTGTGTGACACAATATTCTTAGGAATGCCATGTAACCTCACTATCTCCTTGATGAAAATTTTAGCTATGTCACTATATGAGTTCGTAGACTTAACTGTGATGAAATGAGATACCTTGTTTAACCTATGACCTATAACCATAATAGAATCGTGTTCCTTTGATGTCCTCAGAAAACCTGTAATGAAGTCCATGGAAATGACCGTTGAGGAAAATTAATTACCTATCATTTAATTGTCAACCCGGGGGTTTCGTAAAACTTGTGAAGCGTGCATGCACTGTATATGCTAGAAATTAAATTTCAATTTATATTAATCTAACTATGAAACCAAATAACGACAAACCAATTTCACCTATTCTAATTCAAAAAATAAATTATAGTACAATTCGTAGAATTTAAATCTTAATATTTCACACTTGTAGGAATTGAAATCTTAATCTACCACACTTGCAGTATTTGAAATTGCATGAAATGAAATCTACTCTAAGGGATCATGTGTGCATTATCAAATCAGGATCCTATGAAATAAATAATCAAAACCACATGACATGAAATGAAAGCAAAAACAATCATTCTTAACCTCTCACACAGGAAAATATATGAAAGCAAATAAAAACAATCGCTCTTAACCTCTAGATATGAAAGAAAATAAAATTAATAGCTCTTAACCTCTAGATATGAAAGCAAATAAAAACAATAACTCTTAACCTCTCACACTGGAAAAGGTACGAAAGAAATAAATCTTAATCTATGAAAGAAATAAATCTTAATCTATGAAAAACAATAAATCTCACACATTGTAGATGTCCAATCCAAAAGCACAGGAGATGGCAAGTTGAGAGGCTCTCAGTGCAAGAATTACCAATCAAGGTGAATAGCACTCATGAGCATGGTGCTAAATCTAAATTCCATTCAAAACATGCATAATCTTAACTTTCCACCTGAGTATCTCCAACTTTACACATGCCTTTGAAAGGAGGAGGCTCTCCTATTTATACAAGAGCATAAGAAGCTACCTCATTAATGGAGGTCCATTATTCTCTTCCTAGATCCCTAGAAACTCTCATAGAGTTACAACTCAAATAGGTAATGATGAGACACATATCCTCTTTGACCTTTATCCAAATCTTCTTCCATGTCTTGAAGGGAATTCGAATTTGAGCATTCGAGGCCACATAAGGGTGCCTTGGAAGCTTCCAAATGACCTACACATGTCATGAAACTCAAGCCACTTTTAAGTATTAACAAGTATATGTCATTTTTTAAGTTTTAACCATAAATTCACTTAAAATATTAGAAACCATTAGCTTTTGGAAAGCAAAAAGGTAACCCCATGGAATCATGAAATGGAGGCTACTGAAAGATTATATGGCTAGGGAGTTGGGACATGTGAGTGAAATGGTGGAGATAAAGGTGAAAGTGGATGATATTTTGAAGACATTTTGGAGATCTACAATGACCTCCCATTTCTACTATGGAATCAGAATCAACTACAATAGACCACCTAGATGCTTACATTTTGCTTTTACTTGCTAACAATCCAAACATTTCGAAACATAGTCAACCACCTTTTTCTTTAATTTTTTCCAATGGTATAACTTCTTAACCATTGTCAATATCTTTTGATATCCTGGGTGACCTGAATACACACATAATTTGGTAATTGCTTGATGAAAGATAATATAACAAAGAAGTAAAAGAAGCCAACATAATTCACAAATAATTATCAAGAAAGAGAAATCTAACCCTAACTCTACTAGCATTGATTTCTCAACAAGGTATTCATAATTGTACACCCTGGTACGCGGTTATTCTCAAACTGAAGGGTTCTCGTAAGAAGAGTTAGATTGGTAAGCCATCTTTAAGCATCAACATCATGATCGACATTGTCAATATAGTAAGGCCTTAACTTTGACAAGCTCTTTCATATACAAGAGCATCATGCTAGGAGGTTTTACGTGATATAACACACTACCTCTACAAGGTGTTGAGAAATCCAAAGAGTGACAGTTACACGATTTCTCTTATTATGACATTATCTTGTGATGTTTTTCATTATTATTATTTTTTCTTTCGAAATATCTTTTCTTATCATCAAGACTAATGCCAAGCAAAAAATAGAAGAGAACACAAGATGTAGGCATGCTACCAGGGCAAAACCTCACTCTAGGGGAAAACTCGATCAAAGTTCTTCATTCAGTAGATTCAAGATGAGATAACCAAGACCCTTTTAACTTAGACTCGAGACTACCTCCACCCTTGAAGTCAACCTTGTCATTATTCAGTTTAATAACTCCTGTAGCAATCATTCTTCTTCACAATTTGATCCTTGAAATGGCACCGAACCTATACCTAGAGATAGCAATAATTTCTCAACCATCCTTGTGTGAAAACACCGAACGTACTCATTGAGATAGCACTAAAAGTTTTCCACTGTGATAACATCGAAGTTTATCCTTTAGCATCAAAACTTTATCACCATGATAGCACTAGCATCGAGACTTTGTTACTGTGATAACACCGAGATACTAGAGAGCTGAGACTTCATCACTATGATAACACCAAGCCATTCATTGTAGTAGTATTGAGATATATCCACTGTAATATCACTGAGATGTGGTCACTGTAATATTACCGAAACTATGGTAGCACCAAAACTGTCCATTGAACCTGTATAGCGAGATAATCTTTGTAATTAACCCGAGCTCATATAATAGTATCAAACTTTTGAAGTAGTATCGAAACATATCTCTGAAATTTCTGCGAGTTGCTTTTTGTGTTTGTTGAACGAAGTTCATACTCCTATATATAGTTGTTTTGATATTGAAATGAGCTGACATAAACATATGAAGAGATGTATCACTGTATTAGGCCGACATGAGATTATTGAGGGAAGCCGACTTGATGATTAGTCCTTTAACAGTAAGGAGACTTTGATGGATGGAGGAGTCTCCAAACAAAATTGACTTTTACAATAACCTAAAATCTACAATGGAGGTTTGACCTAGAACAATTGACCCATGCATGAAACCCATGCTTTAACAAGTCAATTAAATAATAAAAAATATTTTTTCTTTCTTTTGACAAATATATCAAGTACAATTATGAAGACCGAACCTAGTTACATTCTTCAACACAAGGTACATACGCAATCCAAATATTCGCTGGGTATGTCCTTTCTAAGACTATTCTTATCTTGGATTCCTGATCCTCGAAGAATATCACTCCTCTTTGACCACTCTTATATTGGATGCCTGTCCAATCCTCAAAGAGTGTCGATCCATTTCCTATCTTGGATTTTTTTGTCCTTGAGGAAATCATAGATGCTTATCCAATCCTCCATCCACCATTCTCTCTCCATGGCCTTCACTTAGACTTATGGTTGTTAGTCCTGGTCAAGTGCATGATACATGAAGGTGAGAATACAAATGTGATCTCACAATAAGAGAGTAGATCCCCATTCCCTCTTGATTAGGGAATAAATCCTTTCTCCTATTAAGGAGACTCCTTTACTCCCTCTCAAATATAGAGGAGATTCCTGACTTCCTTTCAATTTTGGAAGTCATCACCACAAGCTTGATCAACTTTCAGTTTTCCATGGAGATAGTTGCTTGGCTCCCTCTTTCCTTTGCATCTCATTATATTGAGCTTTCTTCCTTCCAGGGTATCAAGGAGCCATCTTCTTTCTTCAATCTTGACAGGGTTTGAGCCATCAACCTCGACACATCACTTTCCTCCAATCATCATCAAAGAAGGCATTATGTTGTGCCTTTTCAAACTTCAAGCTAGTCATAGCTCCTTGAAAGTGATCAGGTTATCTTCTTACACTGCTACCTTTCAATCCCAAGGTGATGATGTGAACACCTTGACTACATAACCTTCCAAGGATTGTCAAGATCATACACTCAATTGATATGTTTGTTGAATTGAGTTCAACATCCATAGTTGAACTTGCCTCAACTGTCATCATGAATTCCTGTAATATCCTCTCTAGGTAGCAAAACAATATGTTAACCAGATAACCAATATCAAAATGTTAAATATCATACTTACCTTGTCATGATGGCCCTTCTTATCAAAGTATCAACTTACTTGAGTCCTTTGAGATCAACATCCTTTTGCATGGTCCATCTCCATACGAATATTGGTTAAATTTAGGTATGTTCTATGCTTAGAGAAATTTACTTCAATTTTCCATATTAGCTCAATATCAATTCTAGATTAGTAATTTTTCATATTAGCTCAATATCAATTCCAGATTAGCAATCACATCGGCATGATAGTAAAGTTCAGATAGAACATAAACATAAATAGTAGAAGACAAGAGGACACAAGATGTGGCGCCAACCAGGGATAAACACCAATGTGGGGAAACCCTTGATCAATTCTTCTTATATTCTTCTATAGTTCAGCAGAGAGAGAGAGAGAGATATAGTACAAATATACAAATCAGATACTATATGACAACAACAGTAAGTCCATCATTTTGATAATGATGATTGTTCTAGGATGCAGCACTGATAGACTTCAAATTCTTGTGAAGAGTATAGTAGCATATTCCTTTTGGTTGATCAACAATGTTGTTGCAATATACTTTTGATTACCTGCTCCTGCAATTCTAGATAGGGCACAAGAAGAAGTCTTGAAATCTTCCACGCTTTCAAAAAACTCAGCCCTTCAAGGGTAGCAGTCCACCTAGGAGAGTCTGTCCTAATCCACGTTACCTGCTGAAGTCAATATACACTGCAATGCTACCTCAAAACAACCTTAACTGCTTGCTATGTCTTGCAGCCTAGCAAAGCAGCTAGTTGTAGCTATAGATTCTTCCAACAAGCCTATTTAAATCTTGATTTCATGCTTAGTCATGACCTTGTTTCCACTTACAGTGATTCTGGCTACATTTAGGGCTCCTTAATAGCGTCTTGGGACCTCCTTTTAGACTGCGATATTAGGGCTTCCTGTTAGCTATGGTACTTACTGTGGATATGCCTCTTCTGGACAACTTTTTAGCTCTCTTGAATATGTCTAGGTGACTTGGCTTTTGCTACGAATAAGTGTTGCTCTTTTCAACGGATTAGGGCAGCATACAAGACACTAATTGTTGCGCAATTAGGGCCTTCATGAACAGTGAATAGAGCATCTTCCTAGCTGCGGATTAAGCTTTCTTTGACAACAAATAATGGTCTTCCCTTTGACTACGACTAGAGCTAGATATGTTAACGTCTATGTCTCCTTGTTTGGATTGTGGATTAGGAGTCCTTTTGAACTGCATATAGAAGCTCCCTTTGACTACATTTTAGGGATAGAGTTTCTCTCTAGGACTATAGTGAGATCCTTATTTTCTGTGCGGCTAGGGCATGGCTTGACCTCCTCTAAGACAACGAATAGACCTTCTCCCAAGGACAACATATATGCCTTCTCTTCTAGGCCTCTCTTTGAGTCTTTCCACCAAAACCCAAACGACTAGAGAGAGAGTTCACAAGAGATGACTGACCAAATGACTTGAGGGCCACCTCTATTTATAGTGCAACCTTGAGGTTGAGTGGGGTAATTTGGTTGCTGGCTGATCTTGATGAATTGTCACATAACACAAATAAATTCATATCTCCATGAATACATGTCGGAATCGGATGATATTTCGATCAATCCTACACCTCTCGACGAGAGGAATCCAAGAAAATGATCAATTGCCATAAATATAAGTATACCCACGTGGAGTTTGCCCCTAGTTGCCAATTTTAACAATCTTTCTTCATACAGTCATTAGAGTTTCCATGGATCGAAGCTTGATTACCAAGCTACAATATCTTCCTTGGAGTTGTCATTTTTAACTCCTTATCTTTATTCTGGAGACTATACTTGATCAACATTGTCATATGCCATGCAATTTTGTGAGAGAGTCGTGATCTCTATTCATTCCAAAAAACAAATTTCTTCTTTTGAGCATTATGTAGCCATATGGAAGACTTATCAAGCACAGTCATGACTAACTCTTTCCTCATGATTCTTGTAGATATGAATCATGCTCTAGGAAAGAATATGCATACCTTTGCTTTCATATAATCATCTAGCCATCCTTTGATCGAGCTTGCTTCTTATACCTATCAAAGATAGGTTTCCTTTTCCAAGAAGAGAAATACTTTCATTATGCCTTTCATACTGTAACCTTGACCATCTACAATCCTTCATCCTTCAAGAGTATTGTTTCCAAACTATATACCAGTCATAATGCTTACTACCAAGAATCTTCCATAATGATGATTCTTATAGGATCTTAATGTTCCTTCTTTGCAAAATGACTACCTTTAACATGATGTTAGAAAAATGCTTGGATGAACAATAATATGCAATATGGTCCCAAATTTTCTCACTTTCTTTAAACTAGATGATCCTTCCAAAGCAAATTAAACAAGTAGATTCTAATTTTTCTACTTTCATGTGCTTCTATCTATGATTTCATGCTTACAAAAACAAGACTCTTCTAGAGTAATGATGCATGTTACTCTACTTTCTACTTAATAAAGGGAAAACAAAAATTCATAAAGAACTTGACATAGATGAGACTTCATCCAATAATAAATATCCTTGGAATATTCTCCTTTCAACTTCTTCCTAGGTTCTCCCCTTTCCTCTGCTATGTGAGCTTCACTTCTTTCCTTCCTTTTGTTGTTCACTTTAATGTTTGGACAATCCCTTTTATAATTTCCATACTCATTGCATTTAAAGCATTGAATCTTGGACATGTCTGACATCTTCTTGGACTTTCCAAACTTCCCTTCCTCAACTTCTTGGTTCTTGCAATGAAAGCTTGAGACCTTTCACTTGATTCAGTATCATCCTTTGCCTTGATCCTAGATTCTTCCAAGATACATTGAGCCCATAATTCATCAAAGGGTGTAGTATCTTTCTTTGAGTAGATGCTAGTAGCAAAATTGCTCCAATAAGGCGCCATAGTCATCTCAGAATTTGTAATAGTCTCTCCAAGCCCTTGTAATTGATCTCTTATTTGTGAGATCTTCATCAGATAGGTGGCCATGTCTTCATCCTTTGATTTCCTTATCATATATAATTGATTCCTCAAGGAAATCTTTTGACCTTGTGTACTTATAGAGTACAACTTTATCAACTTATCATACATAGCCTTTGATGTTTTCAAATCTGCAACAAAGGGAACAAGATGATCTTTGAGGGATTCAACGATAATCCTTTGTGCCCTTACTTCTCCCTTCTTGTATTTTTCTAATTCTTGAGTCTTCTCTTTGCTTGGTTCAACTACTTCTCCAAGGACATACTCCATGACTTCATTCTCTGTAAGTGCCAAGTCAATCCACTTCTTCAATGCTAGGAAGTTTGTTGACCCAACAAGCTTGTTGCTTCTCTTGCAAAATGTAGCCATATGATTTGTAGATTGAGACATAGAAGACAATATACTACTTACTTTGTTAACCAAGAATCCTCTTCAATGATGTCTCCAACTATCTTGATGTTTTCAAGACCTTCAAGGAGACTTTAATGATGCCCTAGAAAGATGTCTTCTAGGATGCCTTCAACAACTATGTCTTTGAACAACTTCAAAGTGTGAATGATGATATCAAGATTCCTTGATGCTTCCTCTTCTTCAAGATTATGTACTAGAGAATCTTCAAGAAATACTTGTCCTTTATTCCTTTAATAAGACCTTGATGATGAGGTCTTCTTCAACAACAGGTCTTCTTCTTCTTTCCTTGTGTCTTTCTGCAAATGATTCCCATTGACAAGCAAACCCTTCTTTGTGTCCTTCCAACTGCCTTCTCTTGTTCACCTTAGCTCTGATACCATGTTGGAAAATGTGGTAGGGAAACTATTAATTCAATTTTTCCATAATCTTAGTAATTGCTTGTGTACTTTATTTATCTTTTCGTGTTTCTTTATTAGATCTTCATCAAACAATTATCAAGTGCAAAACAATAAAGACAATGGACACAAAAATTAGGCTCCAAGCCAGGGAAAACCTCTCCAAGGGGAAAACCCTAAAAAAACTCTTCTCTTATAGAATCTGCTTCAAATGAGACAACCAAGACCCAAACCCTAGACCAAGTCCCCCTTCAAGCACCAAGTCAACCCTCTAAGAAGCCCTTCCAAGTAGATCATATCAACAAGGCTTAATCTTGTTTCAACCAACTTCCAACTTTAACTTCGATCCCCAGCTTCGACCCTACAACTTCAACTTGCAATTTTGGCCCTGTAGCTGCTACAAAAACCCTAGGAAAATTCCTCAAGGCATCTTCTTTTGAGCAAGGCAATGTTTCCAGCAACTCAATGGGGCCAAATTAGAATATTTGATATTCCAGCAACTCGATCCTGCAACTTGTTCTTCTACAATTCAAACTTGCAATTTCGACCTTCCTTGAAGTTGCAAAAACCCTAATTCTTTGAACGTATGAGAGATATAGAGCCCAAAATCAAATATCCAAGACTCTTTCTTCCTTCCTTAATCTTTGCTCTAGCCTTCTTAGTCTTCACAGCTTCCATTTGAACTTTTCTTGAGAGATTGAACTTGTGAGTGAGTGAGTGCCAAATGAGGTCGAAGCGGCCTATATTTATACACATCTAAGGGTTTCGAGTACATTCCTTGAGGTTGACTTGAAGTTGTTAGGACCGACTTGTGCTTTGGGGGTTTCTAGGAATTTCTGGACTCAATAAATTCTTTTACAAGGTACATCTTGCCCAGATGGGTCTTATATTCATGACATTGACTCATTTGACTAATGAAAATAAATCTTATGACCTAAGAAACCCTACAGGCATGAAGAACATGCTTTTACTTAGAATACCATCAACACGAAGCAAGAAATCCATGCTCTAAAATAATATTTTTCATTCTTCTTTTGCTGGTTACATAAGATATATATTGACATGAGTACAATGACATTTATGGAGATCGAAACTAGTTACATTTTCCAACACCTAATATCGCCTTCTCTCTATTTTTTTTTTGCACATTCCCTAGAATGAAGCTCAAATGAAAGCCAAACTCGAATTAGGAAATAAAACTTTAGAGTATACCATAATATTCCATTTCAAGCTCTTTCTATCCATGCATGCAATGTTCAAACGTTTTCCCCTTGAATTCCACTATTAGGGATTTTTCCATTTAGGAAGTGATTCTTTCCATTCACATGTCCTCTCCAAATACTAGCCTCACATTTTCCTTTTTGGATTTGATGCATTTCTTCTTACGATTTCTCCTTAGAAAACCTAGTTTTGCCTGGTTTTCCTTCACATTCTCTTTCCTCCATGCTAAAGGTTCGTCCCTAGTGCTAAGGAAGATTCCTCCAAAGTGTTGAGGATGGACTTGAGAAAGACATATTTCCCCTCCTCTAAATAGTCCACTAGCTATTCCTCAATTGCATCCTCCCCTTTTTGATAATATATTGCAGTCTATGTCAATATTTTTCATCAAATTTTTCGTCCCTTTTAATGATTTCTCATAAGATTTTCTGGTTTTGTTTTTGTTGACTTCAGCGAGTGAGGAAATTAGTGCAAACTCAAACAACTTCGTCGATGCAAATTTCTTAAGTGCAAGCTAAATATAAGGTATGTATGGTTAATTTATCTCATTCTATGCTACGTAATTATATAATGTGCATTTAAAAAAAATAGAATAAATGTAGGTAATGGAAGGTGGAGGAGCATTGTTGAATACCCTTGTGTAAGAAGAAAAAATGTGAGTTCTAATTTATTGCACAACCTATGTGATCCTCCATTACAAATACAATGGAGGATTACATAGGAGGATTGACATGAGTACAATGACAATTATGAAGATCAATATTCAAAACTAGTTACATTTTCCAACACCTAATATCACCTTCTCTCTAATATGTTTTTTTGCACATTCCCTAGAATGAAGCTCAAATGAAAGCCAAACTCGAATTAGGAAATAAAACATTAGAGTATACCATAATATTCCATTTCAAGCTCTTTCTATCCATGCATGCAACGTTCAAACCTTTTCCCCTTGAATTTCACTATTAGGGATTTTTCCATTTAGGAAGTGATTCTTTCCATTCACATGCCCTCTCCAAACACTAGCCTCACATTTTCCTTTTTGGATTTGATGCATTTATTCTTACGGTTTCTCCTTAGAAAACCTAGTGTTTGCCTGGTTTTCCTTTCCTCCATGCTAAAGGTATTATATCCTTTCTAATGTTCTAAAGGTTCGTCCCTAGTGTTGAGGAAGGTTCCTCCGAAGTGTTGAGGATGGACTTGAGAAAGACATAATTTCCCCTCCTCTAAATAGTCCACTAGCTATTTCTCAATTGCATCCTCCTCTTTTTGATAATATATTGCAGTCTATGTCAATATTTTTTCATCATATGTTTGGTGCCTTTTAATGATTTCTCATAAGATTTTCTGGTTTTGTTTTTGTTGAGTTTAGCAGGTTAGGAAATTAGTGCAAACTCAAACAACTTCGTCGATGCAAATTTCTTAAGTGCAGGCTAAAGATAAGGTATGTATGGTTAATTTATCTCATTCTATGCTACATAATTATATAATGTGTGTTTTAAAAAAACTTAGAATAAATGTAGGTAATGGAAGGTGGAGGAGCATTGCTGAATATCTTTGTGTAAGAGGAAAAAATGTGAGTTCTCTTTTGTTGCACAACCTATGTAATCCTCCATTTCAAATACAATGGTGCTACTCCCTCCTTATTTTTGCATAAGATTTTTGGATGCTATCAAACTTTTCTTATAGTATATTATAGTCTATTTAATATTTCTCATAAGAATTTTGGCATGTTTTAAAGATTTCTCATAAGATTTTTTTATGTTGTTTTTTGTTAGATTCAATGGTTGGAGGAATCAAGGTAGGTCCTAGCACCCATAAGGGAATGTGGAGGATCAATGACGAATCTACTAAAATGTTTGTGTGGGAGAGATCGTAGTAAAGTGCAAAGGCGGAGGAAGAGGTGAGTTCTTTTGGTGCAAATACCATGTTATGATCAGTTGTGAACAACCTCCTTATTTCAAATGCAATGGCTCTCCTCCCTTCTTATGTAGTAAGGGTTTATGATTTTTGATGTTTCTATAAGATGTATTTACTTTTGCATAAGATTACTTACAGGATTTTCGGTCTCTATTTAAATGTTCTTATAGGATAATGTGGCCTTTGTTTCATATTTCTTTGAAGATACTTTGTGTATATTTAATATTTTTCATAAGATTTTTTGGTCTCTTTTTAATGCTTTAATTTGTGCTATGTAGGATGTTCTTTGTTAGCCTGTGGATGCTTTTTGGGGTTGCAAAGTAGAGTTTGTCTCTACTGTGTCTCTCTATTTTTTCTCTTGTTATTTGTTATTGTTGTTTGTATATTTTTTACTACTGATGTTGCTTTTTTTTAAAACATTTGTGAGCATGGCTAATTTGTTTAAATTTAGATGTGATGTAGTGCATGTAAAAGAAGATGAAGGATTATTGATGAAACTCTTGAAATTTTTGTGTGAAAGAGACGTGGGTCAACGCAATAGAGGCAGAGGTAGATGGTGAGTTCCTATTTGGTGTAAAACCCATGTATGATATGCTATGAAACTGTTCTCATTTCAAATAAAAAGTTCTCCTCCCCTAGCTATTTAGGGTTTGTGATTTTGATCTTTGAATAAAATGTACTTAATTTTGCATAATATATTTGTTCTTTGTTTAAGATTTCTTGTAATATTTTTTATTATCTATTTAATACTTTCATGAGATTTTTGGTGTCTTTTTAAAATTTCCCATAAGATATATTGATCTTTATTTAATATTTTAGAGTTTGATTTTTGTTTGGTTTAGTGGGTGGTATATAAATGTAGGTCCTAATGCTCCAAGATCTTTCATGAGGTTTTTGGTGTCCTTTTAAGATTTCTCATAAGATATTTTGATCTTTATTTAATATTTTATGGTTTGATTTTTGTTTGGTTTAGTGGGTGGGAAATAAATGTAGGTCTTAATGGTCCAAGATTCCATAGATGTACTGGGTAAAGGTGAATGTTGTGGTGTATATATGGTCCCGTACATGCCTTTTTAAAATTAAAAGCATCTTACACTATTGGTGATTTGTTTGTTTAATTATAAATACAATGCAATGTAGGTAAAGGAATGTAGAGGATCATTAATGAAACTACTGAAATATCTTCATAAGAGAGAGATTATAGTGAAGTGCAGGGACAAAGGTGGAGGTGAGTTTCCTTTTGGTGCAAAATCCATTCATAACATGCTATAGAATATTCTTGTTGCAAACACTTAAGTTCTTTTCCCTCCTTACCTATTTAGGGTTTATGATTTTTGGTGTTTGAATAAGATGCATCTTTTGGTGCATAAGATTATTCATAAGATATTTAGTCTTTGCTTAATATTTCTGATAAAATATTTTGATTTCTGTTTCATATTTCTCACAATAATTTGTGTATATTTAATAATTTTTGTAATATTTTCTAGTCTCTATTTAATACCACTCTATTTTTCGATGTGCAGGGTTCGCTTGTAAAGCATACTTTTGTTTGTCTTTTTATGTTTTTCTGGTTATTTTTGTTTTTTGTTTTAATTGTTGGTCCTATTTTTTGCTATTGTCATAATTTTTTATTTTTAACTATTGTGGTTCTATCATTGACTTTATGAGCATGGCCATGCAAATTTGTGGTTTAGTATTTTGTTTTTCTTGTGTCTTTTGATTTATTTTTCTTTTTTGGTTCAATCGGTGGAGAAATCAAGGAAGACCTTAACAACCCATAGTGTGGATTTAGGGATGATGTGGAGTCCATAGTGTAGTGGGCAAAGGCGAAAGAGGTATGTAATTGGGGAATTTACTTGTTTATGGGCAAAGGAAAAAGAGGTATGTGTAAGGAGAATTTACTTGTTTGTTACTACATAATTATATGGTTTCATGCCCATTTTAATTTAACTCATTTGTTGGTCCATCATTATATCATGTGTCTGTTGAAATTTAGATGCAATATAGAGTTAGAAAGGTGAATGAACACTGATGAAACTATTGAATATCTTTTTGTCAGGAAGATGTGGAGTACTATAGCAGAAGTAGAAGCAAAGGTAGAGGATAAGTTGTCTTTTGGTGCAAGACTCATGTATGTTCTACTATAAAATTGTCTTAGTTTAGATACAATGGTTCTCTAACCTCCTTACCAATTTGGGGTTTATAATTTTTGGTAGCATAAGATGTACTTCTATTTAAATTAGATGCATCTTATATTATTTGGAATTCTCTTATATATTGAATGTAGTGCAAATGCAGGTAAAGGAAGATGGACGAGCAAAGGTGGAGAAGCAATGTTAAAACTTTTGAAATATTTTTGTGTAAGAGAGACTTGGAGTGATGTAGGAGAGTTCAAAGGTAGAGTGTGAGTTCTCTTTCGGTTCCGGTATGCATATCTTCTCTTCAATACTATGGTTCTCCTCCTTCCATCCTTATTTAGGGTTTGTGATTTTTGGTCATTGAATAAAACGTACTTTTGCATAATATTACTCGTATTTTTTTTTTTTTTGTCTTGGCTTATGATTAAGATTTCTCATAATATCTTTCAGTGTTTGTTTAATATTTCTTATAAGATTTTTGTTGTTTGTCTTAAAACTTTTTGGTATTCATTTAATATTTAATGGTTTGATTTTTGTTGGGTTTAGGAAGTGGAGATATAGAGGTAGGTGCTATGGATGGTATAGATTGCATCAGTGCATTTGGTGAAGGGGAAGACTAAGCAAGAGGAGGTGGGTATGGCATCATGTGTGTCTGTTTAAATTAAATGCATTCTATATCATTTGGGATTTATTTGTATAGTGAGTGCAATGCAAATTTAGGTAAAGAAAGGTGGAGGAGCACTGATGAAATTACTAAATTAGTTTTGTGGGAGAGAGACTTAGAGAAGTGTAGGAGAGTGAAAGGTACAAGGTTAGTTCTCTTTTAGTTCCAACATGGATATTTCCTTGTTTCAATACAATGATTCTCCCTCTTTTTTTATTGAGGAATTATGATTTTTCGTTTATGCATAATTCCATCTATATGTTTATATAAAATTTAGGCATCTTACATTATTTGTCATTTATCTTGTTATTGACATAATGTAATGCAGGGAATGTAACATAAAAGGTTGCTAACTAAACTACTAAACTAATAATATTGCAATAGTGTGCGAAGGTAGAGGCGAGTTTCTTTTGGTGCAAATGTCCATATATGATCTGCTATTACCTATTTACCTATATATGATCCTTCCTCCTTACCTATTTATGGTTTATGATTTTTCGTTTATGTATAGTTCCATCTATGTTTTTTTAAATTCTAGGCATCTTACATTATGTCATTTATTTTGTCTTTGACAAAATGTAATGCAGGTAATGCAACGTAAAATATTACTAGCTAAACTACTAAAATGTTCTTGTGAGGGAGAGATTTCAATAGTATGCAAAGGTAGAGGTGAGTTCTCTTTTGATGAAAAATGTCCATATATTATCTATGATTACTTATTTACCTATATATGATCCTTCTTCCTTACCTATTTAGGGTTTATGACTTTTAGTGTTTACATAAGATGCACTTTCTAGTACGTAAGATTGCTCATAATATTTTTGATCATTCTTTGATATTACTCTTAATTTTATCAATTTTATTTCAGATATCTTATAGCATTTTATGTGTATTTCATATTTTTGCATGTTAATTCAGTGCAATACAATGCAAATAGTGGAATATGGAGGATCATCAATGAAACCACTGAAATATCTTTACGAGAGAGAGATTGTAGTAAAGTGCAGAGGTAGAGGTAAAGGTAGATGAAAGTTCTTTTTGGGTGCAAAATCTGTGTATGATTTGCTATGAAATTCTTCTATGAAATATGACAGTTCTCCTCCCTCCTTAAGTATTCGTGGTTGATGATTTTTAATGTTTGCATAAGATGTACTTTGTAGTGTATAAGACTACTCATAATATTGTTGGCTCTATTTAAGATTTCTCATAAAATATTTTTGATATTTGTTTCATATTTCACACATGTTATGCGTATTTAATATTTCTCATATGTTTTTGGTGTACAGGGTGTCCTTGGTTGGCCACTGACACATTTTGGGGTTGCAGATTAGAGTCTTAATCTATTGTTTCTCTCAATTTTTTTTGTTAATTTTGGTGTATTTTTCTATTGTTGTGTTTTGCCACTTTTATGGATTTTAATTTTTTTTGCATTTATGAGCATGGACATGCTAACTTGTGGCTTGATATTTTTTTTCTTCTATGAAATACGATAGTTCTCCTCCCTCCTTAAGTATCATAGCTGATGATTTTTAATTTTTAGATAAGATGTATTTTGTAGTGTACAAGACTACTCATAATATTGTTGGTTCTATTTAAGATTTCGCATAAAATATTTTTGATATTTGTTTCATCTTTCACACATGTTATGCATATTTGATATTTTGGGGTTGCATATTAGAGTTTTAATCTATATTTTCTCTCAGTTTTTTTTTTGTTAATTTTGGTGTATTTTGCTAGTGATGTGTTTTGCCACTTTTATGTATTTATGAGCATGGCCATGCTAACTTGTGGCTTGATTTTTTGTTTTTCTTATTCACTCTCATCTATTTTTCTTACTTTGATTATTTTTTCTTAGGTGGGTGAGGAAATTAAATAGGTCCTTACAACCTATTTTGTGGATTTTGAGTGTAGTGGGCAAAAGCGATGGAGGTATGTATTGAGTAATTGTAATTTACTTGTTCGCTGCTAAATAATTATATAGTTCCATGCTTGTTTTAATTTAACTCATAATCATATCATATGTGTTTGTTTAAATTTAAATGAAATGTAGATTCAAGAAGGTGGAGGAGCAGTGATGAAATCATTGAATTTCTTCATTCTAAGGTAGAGGAAATGGCTTTGAGGGTGAGTTATCTTCTAACATGAAGGGTGAGTTCCTTTCTTTTGTTTTTCCATTGATATTTCTTATTTTGTTGCATTTGTGATCATCACATGCTAATTTGTTTTGTTTTCAAGTCCACTCTTTAAGAACATTGGTTCGCCTCTTTTTTCACTTATTTAATGTTGACCATTACTCATCAAATCTATGGTAAGATTTCTCATAATATTATTTAATATTTTTCATAATACATTTGTTGTTTCTCTTAAGATTTTGTGATTTATGTTTAATATTTTTCGGTTTGGTTGGGTAATTTGTGAAATAAAGGCAGGTCCTAGCATTGATGTAGATTCCATAGGTGCATTAGGTGAAGGCGAAGGCTAAGAATTATGAGGTATATATGATTCCATGTGTGCTTATTTAAATTAGATGCATCTTATATTTTTTGTGATTTATTCATTTATTGAGTGCATTGCATTGCAGATAAGGGGAGGTGTAGAAGCATTAATGAAACTATTGTTTACTGAGTGCACTGCAATGTAGATAAAGGGACGTGGAGACACATTGATGAACCTATTGAAATATCTTTGTGTGGGAGAGACATGGGACAATTTAGAAAAGTGCAAAGGCATGAGACAAAGGGTAAGTTCTCTTTTGGTTTTGTTATGAGTTTCTTTTTGTTTCAAATATGATGGTTCTCCTCCCTTTTACTTATTTAGGGTATACAATTTTTGGTCTTCATAATATGAATTTTTACATAAACTTACTGATAAATTTGTGATTTCTCACACTACATTCAATATTTGTTTAATATTTCTAATGCAAATTTTGTTTCCATTTTAAGATTTTTTGGTCTTTTTGTTGGGTTTAGTGAGTAGGGAAGTTAAGGTAGGTCCTACTCCAACAAAATCTTTCACTTCTTGAGATAAAGTCCAAAAGCTCAAGTGTGGGATCTCGTGTACTCAAGAGGAAGCCAATTGTCACTTCACCAACCTTCTTCTCACTTTTGGCCGACTCTCAATTGAGGTTCTCCCTAGTAGATCTCATGGATTTAATGTCATGGTTCAACCAAGTCAATAGTTCCATAAGGCTTCTACTTCAAATATGACCAATCAAAGGATTGAACCATTAGGTTTTAAGGTGGATAGGATTGCTAGAGGTATTTTGGGTGATTTCTCGGTTTGAGTTCAAAGGAAAAGGTCCCCAAAGAGACCAAAGCAAGGAATCATAGAGTAAAACCCCAAAAAAATAGTTTAAATGATTTATGAGGACAAGGGGTGATGGAGGATAGAATTTTAGTGCCTTAACATGCCAATATATTTTCAGGGCATATGGGATTAATGAGTAACACAACTGGAGAGAAATGGAGTAGATTTAGCTTCAAATAACAAAATAGTTTAAATGATTTATGAGGACAAGGGGTGATGGATAGAAGAACTTGCCAATATATTTTGGGGGCATATGGGATCAAGGAGCAACACAATTGGAGAGAAATGGAGTAGATTTAACTTCAAAGACTAGAGCAAACTAACTTTTGTGCCCTATAGTTTTCACCTAGTGTCCTTCAATCTTCAAAGATGGGATAAGGGAGAGAGAGCTCCGCTTAAGTCATCTCAAAAGAGCTTGATGAGAGGTCCAAATATGCTTGGAGTAGATTTACCTTCAAGGACTAGAGTAGACTAACTTGTGTACCCTAGAGGCTTGAGACTAGGGACCCCCTTAAGGATAAATAAGAGAGGGAGTTTCACATAGGTTAGCTCAAAAGAATTAGACAAAAATATTGTTGAAGTAAGATAATGGGATAAAAATACCGACAACGCTATGGTGAATTTTTAAATAACACTTATCCATCAACTTGAAGAAGATAAAGAAAAATATGGTACTTGACTTATTATGCATCTATCAAAATTCACTAATAACCATTCATGAAAATGTCTATCCACATCAACAAGGCCTTCCTCGTCAAGATCTACCAATATCTATCAAGAGAGAACTATCCACATTAGTGCAAACTTCTCATGAAGTCATTCAACTCATTCATCCATAACCAAAATTATGTCCATGACAAAATTATGAGACGAGGAAATTTTAGAAATTTTAGACTTGCTAAGGGATTTCTTATAGATGAGGTGTTCAACTTCCCTTGCATTAAAATATTATATTTCTAGGCTAAAAGCCCCTATTGTAGCCTATGGTGGGGTAAAAATCCGTCATCATTAACTAATATAAATTATATAATTTGAGGGGGATTCATGCCACATGTACAAAGCAAAGGGGCACAAGTCATAAAAAAGTGACCCATCTCTAGCTGTCACAGTATTGTTATCAATGCTATCACCAATGAGATAGCTCTCCTCAAAATTGCCCCTTTTTACAAAATCACGTCACTGTGAACTTTTTCCCACATGCACAATCTAATATTCTATAGATATATCATGTACCTAGCCTTAATTTGTCTCATTGCTGCCTTAGGAAACATGAGATCATCAACCTCAAATCACTGCTTAAATGACATATTTTATGCAATGTTGTTGTATTACATGAAGGTTGTAAACTCTGTTTGAACTATCAATATTTTGAACTTGCTAAATTCCCTTTAACTTGTCACTGAATCTTATCATTGCTCACTTATCTAAGGCTTGTATTGGGTTTCAACCTACAAGAGGTGAAGATAGCAATTGCATAGTGCACGATTTATACACAAGTCAATATTTTCATAGGTGACTTGGTCTATAGGTAGAATGCCAAGGTATAACACAACAAATAAAGTCACATCAATAGGAAGCACCAACTTCTAAGATTCTCCAACATCAAGTGGAAGGAGGCACCAACCCCCTCATTTATAGGCTTCAACCTGAAGGAAGCTCCAACTTCTTGGTTCACCAACATCGACTGAAAGGAGGCTCCAACCCCTAGTTTCATTAACTCCAACTAAAAGGATGCACCAACATCCTGCAAGCACCAACTTGCTGCACCACCAACAACTTGCCCTAGCACCAACCTGCCACCCTCCAGTGTTCTGAGGCACCAAATAGGAGGAGACTCAAATCTCCGCCTTTCATCACCCTACCACCTTGAATATAAGATATTTGAATATGATAGATTACAATGCTTAGCCACTGCACTTGATCACTTCATTATACAACCATTGTTCTAATCATTGTCCAACCACTGTTATCAATAATATTGGTATTATTGTTGTCAATACTACTGCTACACTGCATTGCCTCTACTTTAGTCCAACTATTACAGTGCTACTATCAATGTTATCACTGATGAGATAGCTCTCCTCAACACTACCCCATTTTACAAAATCACGTCACTGTTAGCTTTATCCCACATGCACAATCCAATGAGCCACAAATCTGTCTTATATCAAGCCGTAAGTTGACTCCACTGCTACCTTAGGAATCATGAGATCATCAACCTAAGATCATTGCTCAAGTGGCATATTTTATTTAATGTTGTTGCAGTACATGAAGGTTGTAAACTCTGTCCAAATTGTTAGTATTTTGAACCTACTACTTTCCCTTGAACTTGTCACTAAATCTTATCATTGCTCACTTATCTTAGGCTTGCACTAGGTTTCAACCTACAAGAGGTGAAGATAGCAATTGCACAAGCCATGATTTATACACATCAATCTTTTCACAAGTGTCTTGGTCTATAGGCAGAAGGCCAAGGTATAACATAACAAATAAGGTCACACCCACAAAGTTACTTGGCCACAGTTTGTAGGGCTCACAAGGTCACATCAGGATAGGTCTATATAGTGAAAACTCAAGCATAAGGTATGTGCTGTCACAATAAAGGATAGGTATGTACCATATATTGACACTTAGAATATACCACAATGAAGCATGTATGATCACACAACAAATACAAAATGACAATACCACAACGAGTATACAAGACTGCCTCAGTGAATAACAAAATATCTCTTTGGTCTAAGATAAACACAAGAGTAGTGCAGTGAATGTCAAAGATAGATATGCCTTTACTCTAGGACAACCACATAAACAGTGTAGGAACAATACCAAGCACATAACCAATGTACAATAAGAAGAAAATACAGAGTATCCTTGGCCTAAGGTCATACATTGATAGTGAGCAAGGTACCTTCAAACTTCAGAGATCAAAAACTTAACATTCTGGACATATCTCGTGTTACTACAAATTTGCAAATTAGTACCTTGTATTAGCCCTAGATTAAACTTAGAATATTAACCAGGACAACCCTAAACTTAGCCTTGAAACAACTCCAGACCTCGGCCCTTGGAATAGATCTTAGCCTTTTTACAACATTGAAACTCGGTGCAATAGACCTTTTTTGACTTAGAATTCGGCCCTTTAATAGCTCAACAAATCATAGTTTATTTCGGCTCAAAAAAAACTTCAAAACTCATCCTTGACAATCCTTAGATCTAGACCTAGAAAAGGCCTTAATTAACAAAAATTTGGCCTCTGATATGTGGTGGGGCCATTTACCTATGATTGCATTTATTGAGGTCTTGGTAGTCCACACAAACTCTCCATTTTCCTCCCTTCTTTGGTATGATAACCAATGGAGAAACCCACTCACTGTTGGATATAAGGTAAATATAGCCAACACTCAACAATTTTTGAATCTCTTCTTTAACTATGTCCTTGAGTGTTGGGTTCATTTTTCTTTGGGTTTGGTGGATAGGAAGATAACTCTCTTGCATGTAGATATAGTGCTTACAGACAGTAGGGTCAACACCTTGCATGTCTTAATAATTCCAAGTGAAAACATAATTGTGCGTCTGCAACAAATGAATTATCTCTGGCTTTTGTTTGGGTTGTAGTTTCTTATTTATGTCAAGAGTTCTACGAGGTTGATTTCTACAACAACGATAGATGGTTTTAGGGTCTTTGTAATAAAGTAGTCATCTAGGTAATTAAGGAAGATGGAAGTGTTATAGAGCTTCCTATCTCAAAATATGGCACTATAGTTATCACCGAATCTTTTGTCTTTAGTGCTTCCTCATTAATATGTTCACTATGTTCTCCGATTTGGACATCAAAAGGATACATACTTTGCATTAAGTTTGTAAACATTGTGTCGTCAGCTGGTTCCTTCAAATTTAAGGCCCTGTCTATGGTGAGAATTGGATGAAAAGAATCTTAGGAAAACTCTCTATATTGTCTTGGTGAATTCACAATGGTTCCTCATAATAAAGGAAAGGTTGGGCAAGAGGATACAAGGTAATATTTTGAACTGAGCTGCATGGTAGATTGTAATATCTCATGATTTGCAACCAATATGGGCCAATAGCCAACCAAGGTCTTTCCAATATGATAGGATAACCACTAAGCCCACTTTTAGTATGTAGCACTACCCAATATGTTAAGGTATTCTCAAGAATTGATAGACATAACTACATCTTCTACATCACTATTCAATATGTTGGGTATTCTCAAGAATCAATAGACATAACTACATTTTCTAGGATCCCTTCCCACTTAATAGTGGACTACTAGCCTTTTGAAGAACAATGGGGATTTGTGTCTCAAGAATCAATAGACATAACTACATCTTCTACAACACTATCCATAATGTTGGGTGTTCTCAAGAATCAATAAGCATAACTACATCTTCTAGGATCCCTTCCCGCTTAATAGTGAATCCGCCAACCATTTGAAGAACAATGGGGATTTTCCTTAACATCCTTTGAAGGTTTAACTTCTCCATGATGTCTTTAGTCAAGACATTGATGGCTCCTCCCAAATAAATATAAATGTACTTTGGGATGAGTGTCTTCCCTATGCAAACATCTACAACATGTCTACCTAGATCAAAGTACTTAGGAGTACCAATATTTCCCAACATATGGTCAGGAAGTTGACCTACTAGTTGAGATAATTTTAGGATCCTACTTCTTTGTTCTTGGAAGTCACTCATGGCCTTAATATAAATGGGCACATTGTTGATAGTTGAAACAAAAAGATATCGACACTGTTGAGCCTTAATTTTGGTCTTATTTTTTCTCAAAGAAACTTACTTATCCATCTATTTTCCATCCATTTTCCCTTCATTTATCCCATTTTGATGTATATTTGATATCCATTCAGGTATTTAATTTTAATTTTTCAATTTCTAAAGTTTTTATGAAAATTTGGTTTTTAGTGCAAAATTGGCAGATTCAGAAATTCCCGTAATAGCTCTATGGTTGGTATGGTTGCAGGACACTTGGGCACGAATGGAATGCATGGATGGACAGCTTGGGAACTAGGACTAAGCTAGCAATGCTTAGTTCGAACTGAACAAGCTTTATTAGGCCCATTTGGTGCTAGTCATGCAAGAATCCCATAGAAATAGGGTTGTTTTGAGTTTTCATAGGAATGGTCATCTTTCTTGGGTTGGGGATAATGAATTCGACTTGTATAGGTGGATGAGAGTAGATGGGTTTTTTTGAGTGATTATAGATCAGTTTGTTCATGAGACTTCTTATTTAAAGCCAAAACTTTGATGGCTTATGTATTGATTTTGTGATATACTTTTATGTTGTGACATCTTTTGGATTGAGAAGTAATTTGAAGACTTGTGTTATTATTATTTTGCTGTGCAATGCTATGGATGTGTGACTGATCTAAGCTTCTGATATCACCTCTCAAAGTGTACAAGGCAAGGGTTGAGAGCCCCCACTCCAAGCTAAGTACACTTCCATGTTAAACTAGTTTTATTTCATTGTAATTTGGTTGATTGAAGCACTAGTTTTTCAAAACTTTATTTCAATTTGCTTTAGGGTTTATGCATAGTGATTGATTTCATTTGTTAATAGCTTATTCATCACTTTATTAAGTTGGAAAAACAAGTTTTCAAGTTGGACATCCCTTCTGCTAAATGATGAATCAAAACTAGTTTCTTTTGTTTACATGCAAGCAGTTTTACTTCCATTTAGATTTAGATGTTGAGATGAATGAATTATGATGGAATATTTTATGTGTCTCTTAAGTTAAGAGCTTCTTTCATTTATAATTTATGCATCTTGAGCTTTTGGTTTCAATCTCTGATTCATTAAGTGATAATTGAGGTGAAGGCGGACTTCTTGAGGTCAAGAACCCTTTCAATGTTTTTCTCTTTTTGAGCTGATTGAATTAGAGTTATAAGATGTATTATCTTTAGATTTTGAATAACTTATCTTTCAAGGTTTGGTTATATCTGATCTTCACATATAGTGAACTTGCCTCAAAGCATAAACAACCCGGATTGATAAGAAATAATGTGTTAATTTAGTACCATAAATTAGCTCAACAGACACGAAGGTTTTTTTTTATTCCCATAAGATATCAAACTCAGGTTGAGGCTTAAGTTTCGGCTAATCTAGTCTTTCTGGAAAGCCGAGTTTTCATATTGTTCTTCAAGTGGAGAAATATTTGGACCTGCATCAAATTGAGTAGGAAGAGAAGGTCTTGGATGCTCTTCATTCTTTTGTTAGAAGGTGATTTTTGGATTTGGGTTTTCTATCATTTTCTTGATCAAAATTGTGCCCCTTCACAATTTAAGGTCACGAGAGAGTAAGTTGAAAGGTCTATTGTTATTTTTTTGTAGACTGGTTGGGCTTGTTTTCTTTTGGGATTAGGTGTAGGTTGGGTAGGCAACTTTGGTTACCTCAGAGGATGTTGGTTGCTAGGCTATTGAGAGGTGGAAAAAATCTTGTTTTTGCTTAATTGGCTAGCATTGTTGATACCTCAATGATTGTTGGTTTGGCCATTGGTGAGTATGGAATTTGAGGGAATGGTAGTATGGAATGGTTTCATTGAAGAAAGAACGACATAAAGTTTAGAGCTAGAAGCTTCTTCAAACATATCTTTATTGTTCTCTTCTGACACTAATCTAGGAAATTGTGTCACCACTTGGATGACCTTTGTTATATATTCCTAGTTGGCTCTAATCTAGGAAATTGTGTCACCACTTGGATGACCTTTTCTATATTAGCCCTAATTGGTTCTTGAATATTGATTTCCAAAGTCTCTAACTAGCTCAACCAAGTCATGGAACCCCTTTATGTCAAGGCCATTTGCATTTTTCATCCTCCAAATAGAATTGATTTTTTTTCTATCAAAGAGATAGAAATACATGGCGTTCTTTTACCCCAAATCAAGCTAGGTGGCTTTTATCTTCATCCTTCAATCCATATCCTTTTGCCTTAACAGTTTAACCTTCCTTTCCTTCTTTCAAGTTCTTTCAATCTCAACAATTCATCATCCTTGAAAATGCCACTATTTTTATAAGAGAATATCAGTCAATTGTTTTAGGATTGAGTCAATGAATATTATACTTACCGACGATTGTAACGAAGTAAACAATATGTTGAATACTTTTTTTAATATGATGAGTCATGTTTTATTTTGAGGGAGAACTGGTCTCTAGGAGTAGGTGAGCCTTACTTCTTTCTAATTGATGGATGACTTCATGCCTAAGAATCCAATGTACCCTTGAATTTCAGTGCATATAAAAAGTGTCTCAAGTTTGAACAATATCATGGATGTCTAAATATCTAATTTAAACATATGAACTAACACCCCTTTCTACCTAGAAACATTTCTTGTATTCCATACATCTAGATGTTACTTTTTCCAAATTATATTCTCACTTATCCAATTTTTCAAGTAGGACAAACTGTTTAAAATTTGCCATAGCACATTTACCTTTGAATCTAAGAATTCTGTGGGTGGTTAAAATAAGTGTTCTGATAACATCAAGGGACGAATATATCTGCAATAGCAATCAAAGCAACATCTTTCATATGAGCTAGATAACATTGTAGAACATCAATTGTTATGCCCAAGAATCCAATGTACCCCTGAATTTCAGTGCATAAAAGAAGTGTCTCAAGTTTCAACAATATCGTGGATATCTAAATATCTGATTTAAGATTTCAACCAACACCCCTTTCTACCTAGAAATATTTATTGTATTGCATGCATCTAGACGTCAGTTTTTCCAAAATATATTGTCACTTATCCAAATTTTCAAGTAGGACAAATTGTTTAGTTCTTTTTTCTTGTTCTTGTGTCACAATTTGTTTTTCAAAATTTTTGGCCTTTTTGCAACTTTGTAAACTATGTTTTGCTGCATGATTTTTTAATTGGGGCATGGAAAAACTATATTTTTGATGGGAAAGCAATTCTCTTTCTTGTGAATACATTAATATTAGGCATTCTATCAAATTCCTTGACCTAAAGGCAAGACAAGTTTTCGAAGGTTGGACTTCTTTTCAAGGTTTATTTAATTATTTTTAAATAGTTAGGTTTGTCATCCCAATTTGAAGCAAAAAGGAAAACTGACACGTTTAATTTTCTAAACTCTTATCTATTTTCTATTCACAAGCTATTGTTGGAGAGGTAAATCCCCTCTGCGAACAGAGGCGATCCCACTAGCCCAAAATGGGTCTAGCAACAATCAATTAACACTACCATGCAAGTTCCTAGTTGAAAATTGAAAGTGGATTATGAGAACCAACCTGGAGTCCAACGCTAGTGTCGTAGAAGAGTTGATACTCCCGTTCCCTTGCTCCGGCAGGTCACGATCCTCACGATCTCCGCGAATGGATACCTGCACATGCAAAGAATGAAGCGAATACAAGCATAAAATCCACTAAATACAACTATATATCAGTCATAAAGGATATAGATCAAACATTATCATAACGAACAATAAGATCGGAACCATAATGACAGTCGTTTATTAATGAATAATCAACAGAGAAAGATACAACCAAAATTCTGGCGTTGAATCTCTCCTCTGGCTGGGCGAGCAGCTATATATGTCTTGCAATAGACCTTCCTCTCTCAGACTTCTGGCAGCATAACCTCCCTATGCTCCAAGACTCTTACTATCACTCAAGACAAGCGTTATCACTACTAGCACTCAAAAACTAGCTTGTCAAATGCATGAGGACAGACTTTTATAGATGGAGAAGAGGAAGGAAATACAATGAATCAAGACACCCATTATGGATTGGCATTATCTCCAAAAAGCCGTTGTGGATAGATGTAAGGGATAGATGATGACTCTCGACATCTAGAAGATGAGCTTTATCCTCAAAAGACTTCATGACTTGAAGGGAAAAAACATTTGGGCGCGCGTTTGTTAAAAATCTTTTCCAAACTTGGCTGGTGCGGGTGTTACTCTAAGATAGAGCACCAATGGTCGCACCTTCTTTTGAGGATCTCATTCATTGGTGCGGGTAGTACATTGTGGACCCGCGCTAATGGAAAAAGGGCACTTTTCAGGGATATTTTGCAGGAGGTGTCTTTAGGGCACATGAAGTCCATACTTAGGGGAACATAATGCAGGTGTTTTTAAGTTATGTCACTGCTCACAGGTCCCAGAATGAGTCCTCCAAAGTACGGGAAATGGGTAACAGGGACGGTGACCAATGGTGACAAATTACTGTGTAACAGATGCCCCCTAAAGCATGAGGCCCGATAGAGAGAGAGGGGTGAAATGCTTTTTAAGAACACATGTAGCTGCCGCCGAGAATCTGCATCGAGAGATACAACTGATAGCTCAAGTACATGATATATGTGGTATGGTCGCAGCCATCCATAAGAGAGTACATAATAATCTAGATCCTTAGTATGGGCGCAGCCATCTGGTTAGGATCAATGAATCGACTCAGGTATGGTCGCAACCATCCAGTGAATGAGTCATGTAACAAGAATCACGCCTGGATTACAACAGACAAAATCCAGGGTCTTGTGCTCCATCTCAACCCGAAAAAAAGTACAAGTTCAAGCATGCGAATATATGAGCTGAAGTCGAACATGCATGAACATCGTCTGATTACCAGTCAATATTGAAAATTGTTAACAGACGCGAGAGGTACCACCAATAATGACAATGGTCCTCAAGGTACTTTAGGTACAATCTACGGTGTGCGAATCAATGAGCTGGCATCGAACACCCGTAGAATCATTCGATCGGAGGCCAATGATGAAAACCTCACGCCGAACACGAAGAACCTGCCATTGAGGCATGCAAGCTCCAAGGCACTGGAAGGGGGTCTCTAGATCAGCTTCCTGGATAATGAGCTGAAGTCGACAGGAAGTGACCTTGATCGAAGGAGGGCCATAATGTTTCCCACATCATCGACACGAGACAGAGAGATAATGTTGTGAATCAGGATTATGTGAGCTATCAGAGGGAGGTTGTTTTTCTGCAGAGGTCAACTTCTCTTGAACATATCGGCGGCACGATAGTGGAATTGGCAGTATTTGACATCAATGGATCACATGTCATGGTGACGAGGCAATGAGCAGATGAGAGGTCAAACAGGATTACCCAAATCCACGAAGGCAAGTGAAAAATGAGATGAGATATCCCCACCCAGACACGAAAGCAGACAAGTGCCATGTTCAAGAGCGACATACTGCCGACACGACAATAATTATGGTTCCCCATTTCCCCCCCCCCCCCCCCCCCCCCCCCCCCCCCGCCATTTCTGGCGAGTACCCCAATTATTTTTAACAAGCTTGATGGGGATAGCATATGCTTGTGGTGTGTCATTTCGACGGAATCCGATGTCATTAGGTTTTAACGAGTCTGACAAAGGAAGAACTCGACGTCTTTTCATGTTTAGAGAGTTTGAAAAGACAACAAAAAAGGAAACTCCAAGGGTGTCCTTTTTCGTAAAGTTGTGTCTCTCGAGCCCGAAAAAGTATAAAACAATGCTCGAAAGAACCGCCCGACCATTACGATCGAGGAGTACTTTTCATAAGTAGTGATTTCGACCTGAAAAAGTAAAAAAGCGATCAAAACCACGTCATTTCGTAACCATTAACGAGTCTGAAACGACAAAAACCCGGTAATCTTTTTATGCTTTAACGGTCGACAAAAAGAACTTAAAACGACCACCCCTTATTAACGTTTAACGAGTCAAGAGGAGTAACTCGGCAATCTTTTCGTCTTTAAACGGTCAGAAAAGAGCTAAAAGCGGACCTCAGAGTAACCTTTTCACATGTTTTACCGAGCTTGAAAAAGTAGAAAAAGGAGCTCGTTTCGTTGCTTGAGTTGCACCAACCCCTGTCATCATACCAAAAACAGTGTAAACCCCATTTTGATATAAATATATTCAAAAATACCCAAAAAATAATATTTTTAGTGTATTTTTAGGTCAAAAATGCTATAAAATAGTGAAATGGTAAAAAACAAATTCACTTTTTACTTTTCACCTTGTGAGTTTACCATTGGAGGGTTTTGGGTGCAAACTTCAAGCGTCGATTGTGATCAATCCAGGAAAGCAATCGAGCCGCCGTCTGGAGCAGGTAAGAGGTCTTGTCCTTAGCTTCATTTTCATTCCATTTTTTCAGTTTTTCATCCACAGACGGATCCTCTGCAAGGGGATTTGCAAAATTTAGGGTTGCGCCATTGGCGCGGGTTTCCCACTCGGGACCGCGCCAATGAGATTATTTTCCAAAAGGGGGCGCGACATTGGCGCGACTGTTTTGAAAACAGTCGCGCCAACCGCGCGACCTAATTTTCCCATGGACTTTACCGTTGATTTTGCAAATTTCCTTGGATTACGGTTTCACCAATGATCTAATGATGGTATTTTCGACTTTATGGTTGCAGGGATTCGTCAAAATGGTTGTAGAATGGAGAGAAAGAGAGCATGATGCTATAGATGCTCTGGCACTAGAGGATGAAGCCTGCATGGATGCTTTGAGGGATTGCGGCTTAAAGAAGTTTTTCCTCACCTCCTATTTGCATGCACAACCGGAGCTTCTACGATTTATCGTGGATGCTTGGGACATAGAGGATCAGGTATTCCGCTTGCGAGATCAGACATTGGAGCTGGATGTTTCCGATGTCTATTTTATCACTGGGTTATCACGGAGAGGTGCACGACCCATTTTGACTGGAAGTAGGCCTTCCGGAGAAAAGATGGGGGAGGTGATGGAACGGGTTTGTCCGGGGCATAGTTTGGATCGAACAGTGCCAAGGTAGATATCCTCACAGTTCCAGACCTAGTGCTACGGGTGATACTATTCACTATCACACGGACGGCTGGGGTATAGGCGCCCCATGAGGCCAGCAAGAATCATTTACTGCTGGCAACCGAGTGTCTCCAGCCTACTCTATTTGATTGGGCCACAGCAGTGACTACAAACATCAAGAGGCAGCTTACGAAGTGTAAGCGTGGGGGCAACAAACAGTTCGGGTATGGATCCATTGTGGTATCCTTCTTCTTGGAGCGACTGCCGATTTTCCGGATTCAGGGAGGTATAGTGGCAGATCCAGTGTTACGGGAACCGAGGTTGACTCGATGGGCAGCACTGATGCCTAGAGGAGGAGGGGGCCAGCAGATGGCCTGGAGACCCGAGTTCTTCATATGGCTTCGTCACCAGATGATCATTATAAAGGATTGGCCCTATGCGAGCACTTATTTTACTGGAGACCCAGATCTCCCATTGCCTGTGGGAGAAGACTGGGATGAGGAGTTTGGTAAGAACTCTTTTTGTTTTTGATGTTTTTTTTATGTATTTAATAATTTTTTTGTAATACATGCATGTCTCTGACAACAGCTATATATATGTATGCAGATGTTGGTGCAGAGCGACCAGCTGGTCTGTCTCACATAGCACGGAGGGTACAACCCGCAGCCGACCCTCAGGTAGAGGGTGGTGTGGGTGAAGAGCTAGTACAGAACCTTGAGGGACTTACTCGAGGGATTCCAGACTATGCCAGATTGGCAGATGTGCCCTTCACGTACCAGAGGCACATAGTGGGAGTACCAACTCGCGTCCACCGTCTACTGAGACGTTTGGTGCGAGCGGTGACATGCTATCATGAGCATCACCGTGATTAGACGCCTAGGTTTCATTTTTTGCATATTTTTGAGAGACATGTTGTCTCCGGCCATATGAGATTCGGACATGTATTGTTTTTTTTGGACTATGTAACGCGCAGGGCGCAAACATTATGACACACACGTATATATATACATATGCCTATAGTTTATTATTGTGCTTTCATGTGCTTGCTTGTATAATGTTTTGATTACAAATTACGCAAATGTCTATCTAATACATGATTAGCCAATGCATCAGATAATGTGTTTAATTGTCGTGGAATATGCTGATATGTGATAAAATCAAATTTCCTTTCTAACAATCTCACACGTAAATACAACCTTAGAATGCGATGGTCTCTGACAGAATATTGCACGTTGAGCTGGTGGACGACAAGTTGAGAGTCCAGGTTTGCTACCAATGCACGAATGCCGAGATTAATTTCTTTGGCAAGTAGAATGAGTCCTCCAAAGTACGTGAAAGGGGTAACAGGGACGGTGACCAATGGTGACAAATTACTGTGTAACAGCTATTTTCACCACATTGATATCATGCAACATCCATACAAATATTGTTTCTGCAAATCAAGATTTTTGATGTTGCAGAAAATTCTTTAGCACAAGTAGCATGGAATTTTGTGAATAATGGGTGAGTGTTCCAGTTCCTATCCTTATTCTTCAATATTTTATGCTTTTTGGATTGCATTCATCTTTGGATTTTCAACAAGATTAGAAAATGGCTTTATGTGTTAGGGATTACAACCCTTTGCATCCAGTGCAAGCCTTAACATATTGATGTTGCAGCTATCTTTCTTGCTAAGTTTTTTAAGGTTAAATTGCCATTAGATGGAGAGAGGCCTTGGTGGGAGGAATTTCATGTGACTCCTCACCAATGTGAGGTTTAGCTTATTGCTTTGATATAATATGGTGTTTTTGCAGAGTGCTCAGGTTTATAATAATGCTCAAACTTTGCATAATGTCATCATATCTAAATGTTTTTGATTGCTCATACACATCAATTGTTATTAGGCGAGATATATTTGGAAGTAGGGGACTGACTATTATAAGTGAATTGTCAATTTGTGACATGTAGGAATCTACCCACTACAATTGTTAATTTCTGTGTAGAGGTTAGCAATCAAATGTTGGATTTATATGAACAAACCAAGTCAACATCCACTTCAAATGACATCAACTCTCCTTAAGGTGTGGATAATAAGTTACAGTCTTCATATAAGAATATTTTATAGGTTTAGTTGAGTGAAAAGACCATATCAAAAGCAATTATTGCAGTAAACATCCATCATTTATTTGTTAGAACTATTTAGCCTGAGTTTGATGATATTGCAGGTAAACACCAAATATAAATCCATGTAATGACAAGGCTGCAAGTGATACTGTGCTTGGGCATGTAAATCAAGGTTCAGCAATTCCAAAGTCTGTTACAAACTGATAAAAAAAAGCACATCTGAAACAATAAAGAATTCAGCTACTGAGAGTAAGCTAACATTAGTGGTAAGTTGAGAGATATACAAGAGCATTTTGTCAATGCAAATTCTGGGGTTATTTGTGTTCATTTAAATTAGGCATCTTAATTTATTTGTTGTTTATTTAAATATTGAGTGCAATGCAATGTAGGGAAAGTAACATGGAGGATAATTGATGAAACTATTGAAATATCTATGTGAGAAACACTATATTATAGTGCAGTGAAGAGGTAGTGGTAGAGGTGGGTTCTCTTTTGGTTCAAAGTCCATGCTATCTATTGCGGAATCATCATATTGGTCTTTGTTTTATATTTCTCATAAGATATTTGGTGTGTATTTAATATTTTTTATAAGGATATTTTATGGTCTCTATTTAATACTCTTCTGTTTTTTGATGTGCAGGATGTTGTTGATTGGCCATGGACACTTTTTGGGATTGCAGAGAAGAGTCTGTGTCTACTATTTCTCTTTTTGTTTGTTTTTTTTTTGTTATTGCTATTTGTATCTTTTGCTATTGCTTGTTGTTCCTTTGTTTTTTTACAGCTATGGCTGTTATTTTTTTACATTTTTTGAGCATGGCCATGCTAAATTGTAGTTTGATATTTTGTTTTTCATGTTTGCTTTACTTTGTTTTGTTTTGTTTTTTCCCCACCTTTGTTCATGGTTTTTGTTTTGAGTTCTAAGAGTGTGGAAATTAAGGCAAACCTCGTCAACAGATGTAATGGGCAAAGTTGAAGGAGGTATGTATGAAGGAATTCACTAGTTTGTTGCTAAATAATTTAATGGTTCCACTTTGTTTTAATTGAACTCTTTTGCTACTTCTTATATCATGTGTGTTCATGTAAATATATTATAGAAAATATGTGTAAAGGAATGTAATTGAAATCTTCAAGTATAAGCAAAACTTGCTTCTAATTGAGTAGAGTTTGTAGATATGGATTAAACAAAACAAAAGTTTCAATCAAAGTTATAACCATATTAGTTTTCATCTATAATTGGGAGGGGTACTAAGCATTATGACCATACTAGTTTTTGCCAATAATTGGGAGGGTTACCAAGCACTTTGTGTCACAGGAGGGTGTGGGTTTCTTATGTGTATTTTTAGATATGGATGAAACAAAACAAAACTTTCAATCAAAGTTATGACTAACTAGTTTCCATTTATAATTGCGAGGGGTACCAAGCACTTTGTGCCACTGGAGGGTGTGTGTTTCTTATGTGGTAGATATGGATGAAACAAAACAAAAGTTTCAATCGAAGTTATGACCAGACTAGTTTTCATCTATAATTGCGAGGGGTACTAAGCACTTTGTGCCACTGGAGGGTGTGGGTTTCTTATGTGTGTATTTCAATCTCAACATTTTTAGTAAAACATGACACATTTGTCTTTTCAACGTGATAATTCTACAACTTACAAAGGTCGAGCAATATAATGAACATAAAAAATTTGGCCTCACACAAAGCTAGGAAAGAGTGTAGCCAACTTTGGTATGTGTAGGGTCTATTGAGGGGGTTTGATTTTTTTCCATTTCTTCAATCAACTTTAGTTGGGATTTAATTTTCACTAACCTATCTCCTATCTTGAGATGAAGCCTCATACCTCATCCTACATACATATTTTTTCCATTCTTCAATCAACTTTCGTTGGGCCTTAAGTCCACACAATAACTTGTCCTGAAACCACACAATAACCTAGGAACATAGACTAGCTAAAACCAAAAAGGGTCTCTAACTAGACAAATAGAAGTTGAAAGTGAGCCTCAAAAGAAACAAACACATTAGAAGATTGAAACCATGGCATTCTCTTCATTCTCAACACCGTATTTATTTGCACTTCCTATGATTCTTCCATCTTGCCACTTCACACAATAATGTGACTTCTAGTGGCTAATTCTTGCATAGGGTCAAACAATTTCTAATCCATCTCTTGGGGTTAAGATCCATCATTGTCATATCATGAAGTTGCATGGTTCTTCACACTACTATGTCATGCTGGTTTGAGGTGGAGATCCACACATTTTTGCTCTCCTGTACTTATGATAGGTGTGACTACTTCTGGTGGCCACTTGTCCAAGCTTTACTACTTCATAATGGTCTCATTACCCTAGGCATTAACATTAACATGTATATCTAAGCAATACCCTTAGAATAACCTAGGAATACAACAACTAAAATGGAGCATGGTCTTTTACTAGACAATAGGGAGAAATAAGTATGCAACAAAAACAACAAATTCATAAAGATATTGAAGCCATTGATTTATCTCCATTCTTAGGACCTTATCCACATGTACTTGCTATGATGCTTCTATTCTGCCACTCCACATAGTAATGTGATTTCTAGCCATTAATATTGGTAGAGGGGGAAATAACCTATTTTTGATCCTTCTCTTTGCGGTTAAAATGATATGAGGGTGCATGTTCCTTCCCCTACATGATTGTGATGGTTTAACGTAGAGTGACCATATTTATTTGCTTTCTTGCACTCTTGATATATTTCAAGCAAACAAATCAAATATTCATAATGAACTTGGTTATAGGTAAATTTAATATTAAATAAGGCCAATTAAGATCTTTGTAAAATATCAGTTTATGATGTTTAATTACAGACATATTTTTATGGTGACATTTTTAGTCCCTCCCTCTTGCCAGGGGCTATAGGTTTCATGCAACAGTAAAAATCATTTGACATTACACTAGTTTCCTCAGTTCAATCATCTTTATCCTAAGTTCTATCAAAATTTAATATTTATTTATAAAAAATGAATTTATTTTTATATTTCTGAAATTTAAAATCCCTTTTCATGGTTTCATTCTTACATGATTTTGTCTTAAATCTCCTGAGTATGGGCTTTATTTCTACTTGTCAGGAATAATCAGTCATTTAAAAAAAAATGGTTTTTGTATTGTTCGTTATGTAGGCTCATTAAATAATTATGAGATTGGAGAGCTCTCGGCAATCAATGGTTTGAAATTATTTGTATTCCATGTTGTAGGTGAGACATTGCAGAGCTCTCCACAATTAATGGTTTGCAATTATCCATATTCCATTTTGTAGGTGAGACATTGTAGTCTTGTTTAAATTGCAGAGTTTACTACAATTGATTCTCTACATATCATTTTAGTGGATGGGGTGGGTGTGTCATTTCTCTAACAATTTGTTCTCATAACTAGACCTTCAACCAACTTGCTAGTAAGTTCCAGCGTCATCCCAAGCATCCAAGGCATATCCAAAGCCATAAGCAGAGGCAAAGGCACTAGAGTCAACATTCCTCCCTGTTCCACCTTTCTTGGTGGAAGCATCCATTACAATGCACTAATTTCTCAACATCTGGTTCAACCTAGGCATGTCTTGCCTTCCATTGAGACGAGCACATCTACAATAGTAGCTTTGGTGACTACATATGCTTAGGGCAAGGGAACAACCTCTAGTTGCTGCAAGGAGAAGCATGATTGAAGATTCAACTGGAAAAAAAATTAGAGTGCTATTTTTAATTTGGTGATTGAAACAATCGAGCTAGGTTTTTCTCTTCACAACTGCAATTATGTTTACTAGAGCCATTGCCTGAAAGAGAGGAATAAGAGTTAGACCACTCATTAGAGATTCACAGACTGCAGACCCAAATAGATGTTGATGGTAGACAAAAAGGAGAGAAGGGGCAAGACGTGACGAGAGGAAGGAAATTTTGGAACAAGAGGAACCAAAAGGAGGACTAGAAGTTACTACTAAATGGATAGGGAGGCTATGGATACTACTTGCCACAACTAGTCATGCATGCAATGATGTGGAATGAGGGAACCACATTGAACTCTTGCATCAAATACACCACTAAACCAATATACATAATATGATAATTTATGCACATGACATGACATTTATGCACAATGATGTGTAATGAAAGGATCAAATGCTTCTGAAAATCAACAAGCTCACATCATCTTGATAAGCAACTCTGCTACTAATAAATATGCTCAGCAAGTGGCAGCGACATAGGCAGAGCATCACAAAGGGGAGGTACCACCTTTGCATCTTTGATGGAAATAAAAAATCTCATTCATGTGGAAGACTTTTTTTAATGAAGTGTTGCCTTGCATCACTAACTGAATCATATCCCATCCTTATTATAATGTTGTAATGATTTACATACCACATGTGCTTTCCTCTTTGGGTCTTTAATGAAGTACCACCTTGCCTAGATGACTAAATCATTTCCCTTGCCTTATTGTAATGCTATAAGGATATACATTCCAGGTATGCTTTCCTTTTTAGGTGTTGGGCACCAACTCCAACTTTCTCAGGGCCGAGCCATAATAGCTATGCAATATGAGCTTTGAAGGTTGCAAAGGGAGGTCCCAGACAATGCTTTTAATGAGGATGGTGAAGGCAATCAATTCTATTACAACTTCCCTTTGTAGGGTTTCTAATCCACCAGTAGGGGAAGCAAAGGTAGTTATAGCACGAACAATGCCATAACAAGTAGCTACATACCCGAAGGTTGCAAAGGGAGGCCCAAAACAATGCTTTTAATGAGGATGGTGAAGGCAGTCAATTATATTACAACTTCCCTTCATAGGGTTTCTAATCCACTAGTGGGGGAGGCAGAAGTAGTTATGGCATGAACATTGCCATAACGAGTAGTTGAATACCCAGGAGTAGTTATAGTTGTTTACCCATAAGAAACAACATTAGCAACAATGGTGGTATAAGCATCATTAGTGGTAGAACTACCAACACTCAAGGCAATTGTGGGAGAACCAAATTATGCTGAGGTGAGATGCATACCGAGATAAATACATAGAGCTATCAACTCTTAAGTACAATAACAATAGAGGAGGTAGGTGTATTTAAGGAAGTAAATCTATTTAAGGTTGAAGAAGTATCAATGCACTTACAAGCTTGCCCTCTGATGAAGGTGTTTCTAGTATGTCGTCTACAAGAGCTGAGTTGTTACAATTTTCTCAATTTCTAGTAGGGATCCATAATTTTCTCCTTTATAGTTCTTCCATCTTGACCAACTGGTTGGCCCTTCCACGGACTCAAAACTCCATGGCACATTGAGAAACTAGCAAATAAAGAACAATGCAATGGTTAAGCATTCTATTGTTGGTGGTGCTACACAACTACTACTAGTTGGCTCTATGCATAGGACTTTTTGCTTAACCAACTAAAACCTTGGTATCATGGATAAATATAACTTGTGTTAGATTTGATTGAAGTAATTTAGTTGGAGCTTGTGTAGGCTAAAAGCCAATGATTTTCACCTTTCTTGACTATCTCTTGATCACAAATTCTAGCACCTTCATTTCACCAACAATTCCACTGTCCCTTCCATCAATAAGTCACCATTTGAAAACGTCTTTACAATCCACTATCGACTCTCTGTATCTATTGATGCATACTGTACAAGATTCAATGCAATGGAAAGATGGGCACATCAAGTTTTAATGTTGGATCAATTTTCCTTAGGTGCCCATTTTTATTTTTCAAAACCTTTTGTGCCTACTCATTTACCCTTGGATCCCTTGTTTTGTTGATGAAACATGATTCTAATTCCCTATTTTGTTAGTGAAGCAAGATTTCCACATAGCAATCCCTTACTCTTCATATCTTTTTTTTTAGCAAGATTAAGATGAAGTGATGAGGAGAATCATCTTGCTTTTGATGACGCTTTAACTTCTTGAAACAATTTCCTTTCCATTAGGATAAATGCTTGATAGACTCCCTCCTATAAAGAAGGGTCCAAAAAGGCTAAATAAACCTTCTTCAACATATATTTTGTTCCCCTAAGGACAATGGCCTCAGGTGCGTCTTACTAGCAAACAAAGATCGATGTTGAAGGAAACCAGATGCTAATTGTTTTTCTTTTAAAGGGAATTAACTCAAAAGTTTTCAGAGTGGTGCCCTTATGCTTGATCGTGTTTCTTACGATATTAGGCCTGAAAGGAATTTAGATTCCTTAAAAACTTCAATGCTCCATCTTATCATCACATGCATATAGAAAAGATGCGTATCCCCAATGTCATAGACTACTTTATTTATTGTAAACCAAACATAATATTTGATGCCCTTCTAATTTGCTTCTGCATATATTGTCGTATAAGAAAGACTTTGATTTCTATTATATGAATGCTTCACATGCTTTTTAAGATTTTTCATTTTAATTATTTGCTCCAATTCATTATGTTATATCACCAATAGGTGAAATATGAGAATCCAAATACCATTTTCAAGGATATGGGAGCCAGTTCGAGAACTAAATGGAAAGCATTGACCATAGAAGAGAAGAAAGCATGTCAAGAGAAACTTGAGGATGAAAAGAAAACACACTAGTGGTAAACTATGGAATTGTAAAGACTTTATTCACTATGTTCTATATTTTTCCATAAGGGCTCGCACATTAGCCTTTGGAAGGTTTTGGGGCTTACAGAAACATGAGATGACTAAGCACTAAAGCTTCTCTAAAACTAACAAAAACACAGGTGTTAAACTTTTGGAACATTATATGTGCTTTCTCTTCCTATAAAGATATCAAAATATAAATGAATATTGTCATTTGTTGCAATTATTTTTGAAAATAGAAATGAATTGTTGTTATATCTTGCCATGTGTAGGACTAGGATTTGTTCTTGTAGCAATCAATGCTTCATCCAAACTTTAATTGCTTTGGAGGGTTTCCTTGTATCTTGTTCCTTTGACTGTAAATGTTCCACTGCATGCATGTTGAGCAGGAGATCAAAGAAAAGGACACTACCCACCTCACCTTTCCCCATCATTGGTCACCCTCCCCATATACCATTTCTATCTTTAACCCCGTCCATTGGTCATACTCACTTTGTCTTTGTATCTACGGATTCATTGAAGTGGCACTAAGGGGCAACCTGATAACCGGATTGAGCCATGTTAAATGTATGACCTCTTCAATTTTGGCGCTGATATAACTATATTGGGGAATCTAAGCCCCAAGTTTGCCTTAATTTTGTGTGGTAGCAAGCATTTGTGATTCCTATTTTGGTTGCTAGGCTTAGTACATTTTAGAAGTTATATTTATCCATGATACATGTGCTTATTCATTGTGCACAAGATGTCAACAATTTGATGGGATGGAGTTGCAGAAAGAACATTTGGCATCTCATGGTTTTTAAAGCATGCTTTGCTCTACAATCTTTCTTCTTCATGGTGGACATCTCTCTGCAATCATGTTTGAGCTCATTTTGATATTTAGATTCTTTAGTTCTATTCCGTGAGTTTCCTTTCTACTTCTATAGAAGCCCTTGTTTGGTATGAAATTGCATACAAATTCAGGAGTTCTATTTCGTGAGTTTCCTTCCTACCATCATAAAGCCCTTGTTTGATATCAGAATCTGCATTTTTCACTTATTTTTTTGTAATAAGCAAACTCCCCACTGAAAGAGGCAGTTCAAATCCAACTTTAATGATGTTTTAATGACGTGGGCATGTATCCTCTTCCCCTGTTCTACAGCTGCATGCAACATGCATGGCACATGCTTAGAGGACAACTGTGAAGGTTATTTCACTTGGCTTGAAGCCAGCATGTAGCATTTGGCTAAAGAACTTCATTACCTCTTCGACAAGCCCATTATGTTATGAAACCAGCTCAAGAAAAAGATAGAAAAGATAGATCAACGCCTTAAAATTCAACCTCTTAGAGGGGGAAACCTCCTTTACATTACATAAATGAAAAATTCTTGGATGATTCAAATGAAAAAAACTTCCTTTCTATATATAGGAGTATAAGGAGTCACAATATAACCTAGCCGACCTAACAATAATAATATAAAGCCACAAAAATAACAATAGAGGGATTCTATGGGGCACAATAATAACAATATGGGGATAATAGGGGCACAACAATATTAATAAGGGGTACAACTACAATAGTAATGGAGTAATCACTAGTATTATAGGGACCCAACATACCCCTCTCCTTCAAAAAAGTGTTGTCCTCAACGCTTGAGAAGTTCTGGATGCTTCTGTATAAAATTCTCATCCTCCCATGTGGAATCTTCAGCTGATAAGTTCTTCCACTTGATAAGATACTCCGAAATTGATCGATTTCGTAGCTGTCGAGTTCTTGTTTCTGTGACTGCTTCCGGTTCCAATGTAATTTTTCCTTCCTCGTTAAGTTCTGGAAATATTGTTTGAACTGGGAGCTTGTCACCTATAACCTTCTTTAAACATGAAGCATGGAAAACTGGGTGCAATCGAGAAGCTGCAGGAAGCTCCAATTTGTATGCCATAGTACCAATATTTCTTTGGTGATAATTTATTATCCTTCTTAGCTTGCTTGAGGGACATTTTCTTATATGGTTGTAGCCATAGGAATACCCAATCACCTACATCAAAACTTCTTTCACTACGATGTTGATCTGCCTGTTGTTTCATTCTATTATGTGCCAACACGAGGTTATCCTTTAAGAGTTGGAGGACTTGTTGTTGATGTTCGATGTGATGTTCCACTGCTTGAACCTTAGAATTTTCTCTTAAATATGATGTGATGTATGGTGGCTGATACCCATAAAGTGCCATAAATAGGGTCATTTTTGTTGCTGTATGGAAGGAATTGTTATACCACCTTTCATCCAGAGGCAACCATTTGACCCATTATGCCTGTTTATCAGATAAAAAGCAATGAAGATATCCTTACAAACATTTGTTTATTATCTCAGTTTTCCCATCAGATTGAGGATGATAAGATGAGCTATGAGCTAACTGAGTACCAAGACAAGAAAATAATTCTGTCCAAAAATTTCCAGTGAAAATGGAATCTCTATCACTTACAATAATCTTTGGGTTTCCATGTAGCTTTTGAATTGTTTCCATAAATGCAGTAGAAACTGTATTGGCTTTAAATGGATGTGATAATGCACAAAAGTGTGCATACTTGGTAAGTCTGTCAACTACCACCATGATGACACTCTTTCCCTCAGACTTGGGTAAACCTATGATAAAATCCATTGAAACCTCCTCCCAATGTTGGCTTGGAATGGATAAAGGTTGTAATAGACTCGGTGTCTTAATTGTTTCAACTTTATTTTGTTGGCAAACCAAACATTCCGCCACAAACTTTTGAATATCTGATTTAAGGCCATCCCAAAAAAATTCCTTCTTAACCCTGTGGTAAGTTTTTAAAAATCCTGAGTGCCCTTCTAAGGGAGAAGTGTGCAATTCCATAAGACTATTTTGTTTTAGCTGGGAATTCTTACAGAGGTATAAGCGATCTTTGTACCATAACAAATCATTTTTCCAGCTAAATGTATCAGACATACTGGAATCTTGTTGTAACTTTCGAATAAGTTCCCACACTTCTTTGTCATTCTCAATTCCTCCCTTGCTTCATTTATCAAATCTGGTTGGATAATAGAAATGGCGCACATTAATGGTTCCACATCCTCATCCTTTCTTGAGAGTGCATCTGCCACCACATTTTGCTTCCCTTTTTTGTAGATGATTTCAAAGTCATAACCCAACATCTTTGTGACCCACTTTTGTTGCTCTTCAGAGGATAATCTTTGTTCTAAAAAGTATTTAAGGCTATCATGATCCGTTTTTACCTTGAAGTGTCTTCCCATTAGGTAGGGTCGCCATTTCTTAAGTGCATGGAGTATTGCCAACATTTCCTTCTCATAAATAGCTTTTTGTAAAAACTTTCCCTTGATTGGACGACTTTGAAAAGCAATGGGTCTTTCATCTTGCATTAAAACAGCACCAATTCCATTTCCTGAAGCATCACATTCCACAATAAAGGTTTTTGTGAAGTCCGGTGTAGCTAAGACTGGTGCTTGGCACATTGCCTCTTTAAGATGTTCGAATGCCTTTGTTGCTTCTGGAGTCCATGAAAATGCATCTTTCTTCAATAATGTTGTTATAGGTGTTGCTATTCTCCCATAATTCTTAACAAACTTGCGATAATACCCTGTCAACCCGAGAAATCCTCGTAAATGCTTTATGGATGTGGGAATTTTCCATTCCTTAATGGCTTTAATTTTGCTAGGGTCTACCTTAACTCCTTCATGAGATACAATATGACCCAGGTATTCCACCTCTTGTACTCCAAAGAAACATTTGGATCTTTTTGCATATAATTGTTTCTCCTCCAATAGTTGTAGCAGCACCCTGTCAACATGTTCAACATGATCCTTCCAAGACTTGCTGTAGATTAGTATATCATCAAAAAATACTAACACAAATTTTCTAAGGAATGGTTTGAAAATTGAATTCATCAAACCTTGAAATGTTGAAGGTGCATTGGTAAGGCCAAAAGGCATGACCAAAAATTCATAATGACCCTCATGAGTTCTAAATGTTGTTTTCGGCATGTCTTCAGTCTTCATTCTGATTTGATGATATCCTGTACGAAGATCCAACTTGGTGAAGTAAATTGATCCATGCAATTCATCCAGTAATTCATCAATGACAGGAATGGGAAACTTATCTTTAATAGTGAGCTTGTTGAGCTCCCTATAATCCGGACACATGTGCCATGATCCATCCTTCTTGTGCACCAATACTACTGGAGCAGAGAAAGAACTTTGACTTGGTTGAATTATACCAGCCTCTAGCATTTCTGCAACCATACGTTCAATTTCATTTTTTTTTGGCATAGGGATATCTGTACGGCCTGATGTTTGGAGGAACACTTCCTGGAATCATATGAATAGCATGATCATGATCACGAATAGGTGGGAGACCTTTGGGAGTCTCAAATACCTTGGAATGATTGTCCAAGACTTTTTGGAGATCTGGAGAAATAGATGATTCCAATGTGGAAACATCTAGTGAACATAATTGTGCAATTACACCTCTTTATTCCTTTTTTAGAAGCTTTGTCATATTGTTAGAGCTGATTCTCTTTCCCGATTTCCCTGCAATACCCCTTAACTCAACTTCCTTTCCTTCCATAGAAAATTTCATGAAAATTTCTTGAAAATTAAAAGCTATTGTACCCAAGGATTGTAGCCATTGGACTCCTAGTACAACATCAGCACCTCCCATTGGAATGGAAAGCATTGGGCTAGTCAATACATATTCTCCCATGGATAGTTTGATATTATGGCACTTTCCAGAGCAATTTATTATTCCTCCATTTGCAACCATCACTTGACACTCTGGTGCTATATATAAGAAGCAATTCAATTCTTTTGCTACCTTACAATGAATAAAATTGTGGGTACTTCCTGAATCAATCAACACTATTACCTTTTTTTTCTTGATTTGTCCTTCTATCTTGATGGTTTGAGGAGTGGTAATTCCCGCCAATGCATTACAAGATATGGTCAGATTCATTTCTTCTTTATCTAGGCTTTGTTCCTGGAGTATATCCTCTTCTTTTGACCTTTCTTGCTCCTTTTCTTCTTCCTCTTCATAATCTATGTAGAATAATTTCTTCTCAGCACACTTATGACCTTTAGTGTATTTGCTATCACAACTGTAACAAAGCCCTTTTACTCTTTTTTCTTCCAATTTTTGTGGTTTCAACCTTATAGGTTGTGGAAGACTAGGGGCAACAACACTTCCATCTTTATAGTTGTGAGTGGTGTGCTTCCCGGTTGCCATAATTTTGCTTTCCATTTTTTTTGCTAACCTGAATGCCTTCTCTAATGAATCATGTTCCCAAAGGCAAACATCATGTTGGATATTATCCTTTAAAGTCCCTATGAACACATCAATCCTATGCTCCTCTGGAATATTTTTTACCCTTATGTTCAATTTTTGGAACTCCCCAATGTGCTCCATTATTGAACCCTTTTGTTTGAGACTTATCAATTGGCTACAAAAAGTGTTGCTTTTTGTATCCTCATAATGTGTTGTCAATTCTTCCGTAAAAATTTCCCAAGTGATAATTTGTTTACGAGAACAAAGTCATTGATGCCATACAAACTGATTTGGTTCAAAATATAAAGTTGCAATACGTACCTTTTGGGTGTTTTGCACATTATTGAGATCAAAAAATTGCTCCATCTGTAATATCCATGTTGCGGGATCCTTGCCATCAAACTTCCTCATATCGATTTTTGGAATATGGTGGGTCTTAGATCCAACATTAGGGTCTATGGAATCATTATTAACATTTCTTTTTTTCTCATCATGCGTTTCCTTTACTACCCTTTCACCATTAGTGACCATTTCTTGTAGCAACTTATTCATATTTATCTTCAATTCTTCCATGTCTGTCTTCAAATCTGTCTTCCAATCATCCATCTTAGCTTCCATGCCATTCATCTTAGCTTCCACGCCCTTTATCTTAGATTCCATGCCATTTATCTTAGCTTCTGTTAGCTTTTGTGAGACTGACATTTGTTGCACTTGGTCTTGTAATTTTGATATATCATGTAGCATTTCTTCCTCTTGTTCATGAATCATGCTACTGCTTTCAGGTTTCTTGCTAGGTGTTTGCATTTTCTTTCCTCTGGGCATCAGTTACCGATAAAAATGTACTATGCCCTTTTAATTCCTTCAAAATAATTTTTCAAACCAAGCTTAAGAAAAAATTTTAAAAAAATATACACACCTTTTTTCACTTTGTAGGAGCTCGATATTTCCTCTGATGTATCTTTGTAATTTTTGATCATCCAGTTCTAAAATTGTGACCTATAGTATCTCTCTGTGTCATGTTTCCAATGCCACCAGTCTGATCCCAATTGGATTCTCCAAGGAAGAGTTATGTCAAATCTCCCACAGTGACCTGATTATAGACTAGTTCAGTAGATCGAACTTGTACGATGTGCCACGTGTCCCTATTTCGACCTTTGGCTCTAAAAAAGATATACAAGAAACTACAATTAGTCCTCTTTCTGTAGCTTCTTACGAAATTTCAATCCGATGCTCAGAGAGAAAGTTATGACGATTTTCCCTAGGTCACCTGTTTGGAATGTAATTCAGGAGTCTGCAAAAAGACTAACTTCCTCAGATCATATCTCCACAAATATAGCACAAAAAGCTCTAAAATTCGGACCTGAAATTCAGCTCAACGTCTTCTCAAATGTGTTTTTTTTAGCTTCTGAAACATCGTAGAAAAAAGTTCTAGTGAAAATGCCACAATGACCTGTTTGGAGCAGCGAAACCCTAGAATCCAAAGCTCTCATACCAAATGTTATGAAACCAGCTCAAGAAAAAGATAGAAAAGATAGATCAACGCCTTAGAATTCAGCCTCTTCGAGGGGGCAACCTCCTTTACATTACATAAATGAACAATTCTTAGATGATTCAAATGACAAAACCTCCTTTCTATATATATGAGTATAAGGAGTCATAATATAACCTAGCTGACCTAACAATAATAATATAAAGCCACAAAAATAACAATAGAGGGATTCTATGGGGCACAGTAATAACAATATGGGGATATGGATTTTAGAGATCTGTGGGTTGAATCTTTTGAATTCATGATCGGAGAAACCACAGTTTAGGTTTTTGAATCAACGTTTCGAATCCCAAATGGGATCCATCATCATGATATGAGAATGATGATGAGCAGAAGAGCAGCACAGCATTGATAAATAGGTGAGGATAAAACAATAAGAAAGACAAACTGTCGGCTGTCATAATTTTTATAATTTTTATCAATTCATTAATTTGTTTAATTAATTTTATTAATTTTTGAATTTAATTTTAATTTTTATATAATTAATTATTATTATTATTATTATTTTATTTTATTTTTAATAATGAATTTTGATTTATGTTAATTAATTAGTTTTATTAATTTTATAAATATACTCTTAATATGTTTTTAAAAACTTATTTTGTTATAATATATAATATTATTAGTTTTAATATGAAATTCATTCCTAAACAATTTTATTTAAATTATTAAATTTATTTATATTATTAATATATTATTAATTTTATATTAATTATCATAATTATTATTAGTATAATAATTATATTAGTATTATTATAATTTATTAAATTATTATTCCTCAATATATATATATATATATGTATAATTATATTATTACTAATAAATTATTATTAATAATTAATTAATTAATTAATTATGTAATTACTTTAATTAATTAATTAATTATAATAATTATATTATTATTATTATATTAATTAATATTAATTAGATTAGATTAAATTAAATTAATTTAATTATATTATTATTAATTATAATATTATTAATACTAATTATATTAATTAAATTAAATTACTTCAATTATATTATTAATACTAATTTGTTTTTAGAATAAAATATTAAACCTAAAATGAAACTAAATTAACTTTATACCTAGGGAATATTGATTCTACAATGAAACCTAGGGAATGTTAGATTATTACTATTACTTATATTAATGATAATATTAATATATTATATTATTTTATTATTTTATTATTATTATTATTAATTATATAAATTATTTATTAATATATTATTAATATTAATTATTTGTATTATTATTAATATTTTTATTATTTTAATTATTAATAATAATATTAATTATATAAGTTATTATTATAATTAATCAATTAATTATTTATTTAATTATATTGATTAAATTAATTATATTATTATTTTTATTTATATTATTATTCCTCAATATAATTTTATATTATTATTATAATGAATTAAATGATATTAATTATATTAATTATGTTAATTATATTATTATTAATAAAATAATAATAATATTATTAATTCTATTCATTTTGAAAATCTATACCTAGACCCTAATGAAAAGAAAGACTTGAAGGCACAAGAAAGGAGAGGGATAACTTACCTGCTCAGGTCTTACCAGAGGATGCGCTTGCGTTTTTTATTTCCTTGATCAAGGGCAGCCAGCTCCCGCTAATCTCCACGCCATTATCTCTGTTCATATTATGAGGATGCTTGATAATTTCCAGCGCTTCTCTGATTTTTCGTCTCTGTTGCTGCTCTTCCCTAGCGATAATTGATGCGCCTTCCAGACAGATATGGTGTTTAGTTTTTAAGGAGTGCTCTGCTAGGGCTGAAGTACGAGATCTTTCGTTCTTAATATCCGCGCCATGTTCCTTAAGTCTTGTCTGGAGGGAGCGACCTGTTTCACCAATGTAGCATTTTCCACACGAACACTCTATTTTATAAACTCCTTTAAGCTGTTGCTTATCGATATCATCTTTTACGGACTTCAAGCTTTGTCTGATCGTACCTGGGGCTGATAATAGGGGCACAGCAATATTAATAAAGGGTGAAACTACAATAGTAATGGGGTAATCACTAGTATTATAGGGACCCAACACATTATGGGAGCATCCCCCAATTATTGCATTTTATCAGGATTCATCCCTTTTAGGCATGATGTCAAAGAGTTACAGAGAATTATTTATTATCCCACAATTTGCATACAAAGTAACAAAGGAATTCCATATAGATATATCTAAGCAGAATCCCGTTTTGATGACATGGTCATGAACCTCCTTGCCTTCTTTTAAGGCTCCTAATCTGGCACATCCACTGACAACACTGGGAAAAGTGAATTCATTTGGTTTCGTGCTAGCTAGTAGCATTTGGCGAAAGAGTTTCAGGGCATTTTCATTGTCTTCATTTTGTGCATATCCTGCAATAATTGCATTCCATGAGACAACATCGCTCTCTGGTATCTTACCTAATATTTTAGATCTACCAGGCCTTTTGGTGTAAAAATATCAACCTTTAAGTGCATGGCTACTTCAAGCTATCCAAAATGCAAACAACTGTAGGGTGAAGTCCATCTCTTACAAATTCTTTATAGAGCTAACTCTTTATCAGAATGTGTTTACAGAAAAGACTAAAGATTACTGGCAGCATATAACGTTATCCATAAGCATTTGCTTCATTGAACATAGTTTTCTGTTAATAATCATTTTTCTTTGCAGCTGTAGACTTAAATGTGATAAATACACTTTCCTAAATAGCCTTATTTTCAAAATACTTTGCAAAACCAATCATTTATCTTCTCACTTGTGAATTATAGCCTTATTTTCAAAACACTTTGCAAAACCAATCATTTATCTTCTCACTTGTGACTTGTAGCCTTATTTTCAAAACAATTTGCAAAACCACTCATTTATCTTCTCACTTGTGACTTATGATTTCTAAAAGCTAGGCATTTTTTGTTGTTTGTAAATTTGTCCATAAGTGGAGGGCCACACGAAGGCGCTCCCGCCCACGGTTGGTGATACGGGTGGAGGGTGCATGAAGGCGCCCGCCCGTAGGTTAAACGTGTGGGTGGAAGGCTACACCAAGGCGCTCGCCCACCGGTCGATTGTGCATGGGTGGAGGGTTGCACGAAGGTGCTTGCCCGTCGGTTGGCAAACTCAGGTGGAAGGTGAACGAAGGTGCCCGCCCGATAGTGCGAAAGTGAAAAGGTGAACTCAGGTAAGGGTGAAACGAAGGCGCCCACCCGCGGTTGGAGTTTCGTGTAAGGCTGCACGAAGGTGTTGCCTAGGTGAAAATTTGGCTAAGTGTGGAATGTAAGAGTGACCACCGTGCAAGGCGTGCACAAGGTGGGCAACTCGTTGGTAAGATACGAAGTCAGAATTTTGTCTAAGTATAAAACTTTCGGTTGCCAAGGTATACTTGTAATTCTATGAAAGTTGAAAATATATTGAAATCAGGCAGACTCTTATTCTCATTTAGAAGAGCTCTGTCCTGGACTCCTAATCTGTCGCTATCTGGGGGCTTTATTTTGAAAGAGAGCATGATTCTTGACCATACATATTTTTCATGAGATGTATTTTGGGATGTCCTTGTAATGTTCCTAAATGGGAATTTAAGTGATAAACCAATTAAACAAACAGTGGAAAATTAAAAACATTTAGCAAACACCCGTGAAACACTATAATATTGGAATTGTTGAGCCATATATTATGAAATATGAGAGCATGAGTACAATATATAAATGGAGTAGTGCACCTGGGCTTGTCTCAAGGACAAGCTGGATCAAACCCAGGTGGTAGAATAGCTAGAAAGATGGTTGTTCAGTTGCTACTCTATTATGCTCTACGTTGTCTTAGTAAACTGTAGATGGTTGTTCAGTTGCTACTCTACTATCCTCTGCACTGTTCTAGTAAACTGTTGATCTACTGATTTCAGCCTGCTGGAAAGTGCCCAAAAACTACCCAAATTTTTTTTCCCTTTTAGCCTTAGACTCCTTGGACAAAACCCAGCAAAACCTAGAAGGGAATTTCTCTGATTTTGACTTTGGATTTTCGGCCTCTTGGGAGTTGCTCTCCAGGAGCCAGTTACATATGCCAACTTTCGGCCTGCTGGAAAGTGCCCAAAAACTGCCCAGAAAATTCTGCCCTTTTAGCCTTAGACTCCTTGGACAAAACCCAAAAAAACCCATAAGGGAATTTCTCTGATTTTGACTTTGGATTTTCGGCCTCTTGGGCACTACTCTCCGGCTATATCTACTGAATTTCCACCTGCTGGAAAGTGCCCAAAAACTTCCTAAAAAATTCTTCCCTTTCAGCCTTAGACTCCTTGGACAAAACCCATAAAAACCCATAAGAGAATTTCTCTGATTTTGACTTTGGATTTTCGGCCTCTTGGGAGCTTCTCTCTGGCTACTGCTGCCAAATTCTATTTGCGGGAAATAGCCTGCAAATCCACTTGGAAACACCCCTCAAATGTTGCTTTCCCCTATACTATCTAATCCCTTTCTTCCCAAATTGTCCTCGGCCCCGATGGCTACTCAATCAAGACCCACGAATTTGTTGTTGGAGGCCACTGCACAGTCTCTCTGCCCAAAAATGTATATTGTTGTGTGTACTGGCTGGCTGGATGAAAAACACTGATAAAATACCCCAATCCTCCACCTTCCTTGCTCTCGAAAACTCCCAGCAAGTGGGGGGCCTCCTAGCTGGCTAAATCAACCTCTGCGTATTTATGGCTGCCCAGAAAACACACAGTCCCTTCCTCTTCATGGCTGGCTGAGTTGTGAATCACTGTTGGAAACTCCTGCAATCTCTGTGGAACAACCTCCCTAGGGTGAGCATTGATGGTCCCCCGAAGTAGAGGTTGAATCTTCCTTGTGGAAGACTCGTGGCTAAACAACCAGTAGACTCGCTAAGCCACAGAGCATACAAGAGTGAGTTTGTTTCTCAAATATTTAGAACGAATACAAAATGAGTGTTGATATCTCTTTATAACTCCTTGGGCCCCCTTAGACTCACGTGGGCCCCTCCATCCACCCATTCTATTTTCTCTCCAAGCATATTGAATGGCTAATTCAAACTCCTATGTGGGTGGCCCCCACATTCCACTAGCAGCGAAATAAAGTCGATTTGGCCCCTAAGTATCTAAGTCGAAAGTTTGGGGCCCTCTTCCTTAGTAAAAAATGTGCAAAATCGTGTAGAAACACCCTGTTACTAATGTGTTTGAGAAGGGACATGATAGTCCTCCCCTCCCAAATGTTGCTTGCCCTCAAGCAACCTCAAAGTTGGGTGCTCCAAAATATGCTCACCCTCCCAGGTGGCATCCTCATCTGGCAAGTTCTTCCAATGCACCAAACATCGCTTGTCCCCAAGCAATCCCTGAACAAACACCCTCTCTAACTGTGGACCCCCATTATCACTGCAAACTTCACTAGGGTCCCAAATGTGTCATTGGATCATCCTTGATCGTTGTACTATCCTATAATGAAGGAGTCCCTCGATACCAGGATCTCAAGCCAACTTGATCAACGTGAAGCCCCCCCCTTGCTCCACTCACTATCCTACTAGATATGGGTATTAGAAGCCTTGTGTCTATCACCAATAAGTAGAGCATCTTGACGATGTAAAACTCTACCCAAATCCTCATGAAGTTGCTCTATCGAATAACCCATCTCATGCACTACAAGAGTAAACTCCTGAAGATGCAATCCAATCCTGGTGAACTTGAACCTTCATCTACTCAGGCCTCCCCTGATCTCCTCCTGTCGGTCACCTTGCCACATCGGAAAAGTTCCCCACACCACCAATAATCACTAAAACCAAATGGAAGATCTGCATGACCCTACCCTGTAGAAACCAACTCACCTCTATGGGTAGTTGAACTGCTTAGCGTTGTTATGCTAGAATCCCTTGCCCATCACAGAAGGAACCTATCCTGCTGACATCGTGACACTCTAGTCATGAATGATTGCCTAGCATGCTTGTAACAGAACCTCCTCTCCCATAACTCTCGGCCATAATCTATGCGATGATCGAGGCTAGGCCAATCTTGCCAAAGTGACTCAATAGTGCCATCGTCTATCACTCCATGGCTAGCCCAAATCCTGAGAAACAATTTGCCTTGTCCTATAGTGAGGACTTTGGTGATCACCCATGTGTCTTCCTGTGATTGAATTAGTCTACTTGTTATCCCGACCATGCTCACTAAGGAGTGGAGTATCCCACCAATCCATTGGATCCCTGGATCCCATAACCATACTAGAGGTCCAGAAACCCCAATCCTCTATGTCTATCATTGTGATATGCTACTAGTTGTTGGGACCCCTTTATGCCCGTCTTTGCCTCCTGTAGGTATCCAATAGGTAGGCACTAAGCATCAAGAACATGTGTCACAAATATCCAATTGTTCTGTGCCTACCAAATCACACAACGAGATTTGCTATCCCAGTTCCCGATGATGTGCTCGGGTACTACCAGAAAAATAGTCATCATCCTGCCAACAAGGACTACTGTCCTCTGCACCTCATGCTCCCCTAACGCCTCAAGTTGTCCAACTGAAAAGGCACCATGTAACTCCCTCTCGGTCACCTCCCCAAGTGTGAACCTAGGGGTGGAACATATGCTACCTCGACAATCAACCATGCCATCCCTAAGTCTGTAACCGTCAACTCGTGCGCCTACCAAGTGTCTCAATTGGAGAGTCTCCTCTCGGCCCATGACACGTGGTGTCTCATCCAAGTGCCTAGGGCGAGTCCCCCATGCCCTGTTGCCTGAATGGAGAGTGTCAAAGTGAAACAACCAAAATCTCTGCGACTGTAAGAAACACTGGAGGATTATGGGTAGGTATGTCCCAAAGAGTATGATCAAGAGTCCGTTGGAATGCTCAAGAGTAATCCTACAGATGACCCTCTCTCCGCCTCAGATCTGCTAATAACTCCCTCAAGGCCCTGCCTCCACTAAACATGGTGTCCCCAAATGCTCGACAATGTCCTCATTGATCCTAGCTGAGTTGCGTCCAATGGTACACCTACTATCCCTGCCCATAAGTCTCCCTGGAGGCAAAGCTCCAAGAGCCTATTGCACCACATCATATGTCACTGCATACCACCAAGTACCACCGCACTCCATGAAATGCCACTATATGCCGCAACCTATCCCTGTACACCACTGGATACCCCTGACTACGACTATACCATCCTGTACCCTCTTGTGTCTTGCCTGTGTCATTGCACCTATCACTCCTTACAAGTCCTCAATTCGATGCGAGTCAATCCTCCTACCCCACATTGTAAACTGACATGCTATGGTATACCACCATGTATCTCCATGCTCCTCCACTGCTCCTCGCTGCATGGCCCTGCACACCACTAGGTTCTATGGCCCAGAATTGGGTCTGTATTCATCATTCTGCGTTCCTCTATATAACACTAAACGCTACAACCTGACTCTGTGTAGTCTTGTGAACCACTGCCTACTATCTAGCCCAGTCCACTGGGTACCAACTCAGAATCTCTCACCATCCAACCCCAAAAGAGGGATCAAATGCACAAACTCTAGCACATAGAGCAAGCCCGACATGTGGATGTTGCATCTTGTGCAACTCTGACCGTCTCATCCCACTACCCAGGTCAACACATGAGATCTGGCTAGGTAGCTCTATCTCTCTCTATCTCCAATGGGCAAAGGTGACCCAACAGTGTTTCTAACCTAGTCATCCCCTTTGGTATGTCTAGACAACTCCGCCTCTCTCAATCCAATGCGTAAGGATGGGCTGATAACGCTGTAGATCCTGTCAGTGTGCCTTTGAAGCGAACTGTGCTGAAATCCCAACATGTGGTTTCTATGCTACCCCTCATCACTGGCTAGCCCAAAGGATGGTTGCACATCCCCCTCCATCATGGGCTCGACATGAGCCTCCACCTGCTCTTGCCTAGACAACCCAACATGAAAGACAGGCTCATCAGTCAACTGTAGGTGACTGTCGTCCGGCAACTATGTCATAGATCTAGATGCCTTTGTATCTATTGGCTCCTCATCAACATTGGGGATGTTTCTTGACACCTCATCAATGGATGGTCCTATGGGTGTATACTCTACTTTCTCCCCCAAGGTGTCAACTGGTGCTATCAAAGAGGCCTCCAACAATGGTGACTCTTGTGCCACACTAGGTATATCAATGTGATCCTCACACTCCCGTGTGTCCTCTACCTCATGTTCAATCTCCTCCTCAGGCCCTTGATGTCTAAGAGTAGGTCTCCACCAGCAAAATCGTCTCCTTGACTCATCCTCTAACTATCTCTGGCCTGCCTGCTTCTTTCCAGGAGATTTGATGCCCTGATTTTTTATACTCCCACGGCTTTTGCACCTCTAGTGTCTATGTTGTAAGGATAAGGATGGATCTGGTCTTACACATTCCTTAACTGAGCCAACCTCTCATCACTCCAGCGGATTCCACCGTAGAATCCCTGCATACTGAATCTCCCTTGAACCATGGGTAGTGTACGGTGTAACTCATCACTATGCATACATGCCCAAATCTCCCATGATCTTACTGGTTACCCACAGCTGGGCCAAGATCATGCTCTGATACCATTATAATGTTCCTAAATAGGAATTGAAGTGATAAACCAATTAAACAAATAGTGCAACAGTGGAAAATTAAAAACATTTAGCAAACACCCATGAAGCACTGTAATATTGGAACTGTTGAGCCATATATTATGAAATATGAGAGCATGAATACAATATATAAATGGAGTAGTGCACCTGGGCTTGTCTCAAGGACAAGTTGGACCAAACCCAGGTGGTAGAATAGCTGGAAAGATGGTTGTTTAGTTGTTGCTCTACTATGCTCTGCGTTGTCCCAGTAAACTGCTGCTGACTTCGGCCTATTGGAAAGTGCCCATTTAACCTTTTAGACTCCTTGGAAAAAACCCAGAAAAACCTAGAAGGGAATTTCTCTAATTTTGACTTTGGATTTTGGCCTCTTGGGCACTGCTCTCCGGCTACATCTACTGACTTTCGTCCTATTGGAAAGTGCCCAAAAATTGCCCAGAATTTTTTTCCCATTTAGCCTTGACTCCTTGGACAAAACCCAAAAAAACCCAGAAGGAAATTTCTCTGATTTTGATTTTGGAATTTCGGCCAATTGGAGCCGCTCTTCGACTACATCTGCTGACTTTCGGCCTGCTGGAAAGTGCCCAAAAACTGCCCAAAAAATCTAGCCCTTTTTACCTTAGACTCCTTGGACAAAACCTAGAAAAACCTAGAAGGGAATTTCTCTGATTTTGACTTTGGATTTTCGCCTCTTGGGAGCTGCTCTCTGGTGATTGTTGCCAAATTCGATTTGTAGGTAACAGCCTACAAATCCACATGGAAACACCCCTCAAAAGCTGCTTTCCCCTGTACTATTTGATCCCTTGCTTCCCGAATGGTCCTTGGCCCTAATGGCTACTCAATCAAGCCCCACAAATTTGTTGTTGGAGACCACTGCACAGTTTCTCTGCCCATAAATGTATATTGTTGTGTGTACTGGCTAGCTGGCTACAAAACACTGATAAAATACCTCAATCCTCCACCTTCCTTGCTCCCGAAAACTCCCAGCAAGTTGGGGGCCTCTTGGCTAGCTAAATCAACCTCTGCGTATTTCTGGTTGCCCAAAAAACACACAGTCACTTCCTCTGCGTGGCTCACTGAGCTATGAATCACTGCTAGAAACTCCTGCAATCTCTATGGAACAACCTCCCTAGGGTAGGCATAGATGGTCCCCCGAGGTAGAGGTTGAATCTTCCCTGCGGAAGACTCGTGGCTAAACAGCCAGTAGACTCGCTAAGCAGCAAAGTGTACAAGAGTGAGTTTGTTTGTCAAATATTCAAAATGAATACAAAATGAGAGTTGATCTCTCTTTATAACTCCTTGGGCCCCCTTAGCCTGATGTGGGCCCCTCTGTCCACCCATTCGATTTTCCCTCCAAGCATATCGAATGGCTAATTCAAACTCCTATGTGGGTGGCCCCCACATTCCACTCGCAGCTAAAGAAAGTCGATTTGGCCCCTAAGTCCCTAAGTCGAAAGTGTGGGGCCCTCTTCCTTAGTAAAAAATTTGCAAAATTGTGTAACAACACCTTGTTACTAATGTGTTTGAGAAGGGACGTGACATTCCTTCCATGCTTTCACCATCATTGGTTTGTTGTTTAGTTTTTTGGCCATAGGTTTTTTTTCCATGAAAGGCTTAGTTGCCTCCAATAGATGCTGGGATAGGTACAAAGAAGTTGTCATGGAAATGTCGCTGAGTATTTGTAGTGCTAACTAATGAACAGTAAATGCAACAGTGAAATTGTTTCTCCTGCAATATATGCTATTTATTCCTTGACTACATCGTTTAACTCAACCTATCCAAATTGATGACATGCAAGAATATTGCCTTCACAAGAGCTGCATCCTAACAAAAAGACTTGGCTTTTCGTTGCACAATATGGTATAAATACCAACTTGAAAATGCCACAACTTGATCTACTCTATTGCAACTTACAATCAGAAAGATAGCTACATGACTTTGTAGAGAGAGGCTACATATGGCCTATATCATTTGATGATTAGAAGGTTGATAAGTTGACAATTCTTGGCAATATTTTATTGAGCCATTTTAGGATGATTTGTCAGCATCTTCTTTCTAGAATATTGTATATTGCATTTTCTATTTCAGCCTTTCCAGCCTACTAGTGCTTCTTCCAGCAGTCTTTCGGGATGAATGAAAAATCCTAATCCTGCTTTTCCGCACTTTTCTGGACCAATTTCCTTTGAAGTAGGATGATTTAGTAGGTCGTCTGTGTTCATAGATTGTCATAAATAATTTTCTTTTTTTTTTCTATAACACAAGTTTTCCCAATAAAGCATATTTCGACTTTTCTTCTGTGAATGGCTTCAGCTGCTTTCCTAAAACAACCTAGGACTCCACCATCAAATGGTACTACTGTAGATATCAATCTGCTAATTCCGAACACCTCATGAAGCTTATTCGGGGTGGCCAGTCCAAGGAGGTACATACAGAGAATTAATTAAGATCGATATTTGATTATATGATGGATTGAAATTGTCTGTCTACAGTCCATGTGTTCATTTCTCTTAATCGAATCACAACTTAATGCTAAATTCTCTTTTACTTTTTGTTTGTTTTAAGTTAACTGGCTTTTCTACCAAGTCCATTGACTGTTGTATGTGATCAAATTTGAGTAGGATTTGTTAGTTATGCTACATGGCATTGCTTTTCTACAAAACTAAGATTTCTTACTTTCTAATTGTAGGTGACGTACCCAGGCCCAACTCATCCTCTTAATATGTACTCACAAGATGACCTGCCAAAGACTCTGGTAAGAACTCTCAATCAGGGTTCAAATGTCACAAGTATGGATTTCCATCCTCTGCAGCAAACAATTCTGCTACGTGATTTCAAATTCCATTCTATACAATTCTTCATTCAATTAAATTCCTAAAGTCAATTTGGAAGATGTACTTTTTTATCTTTATAAGTATGTTCACACAGGCTAGTGATTCAATTTTGGATTTTTGGCTTTATCAATCAGTTGGAACAAATGTTGGTGACATTGCAATTTGGGAAGTGGCATCTTGAGAAAGATTAGCTTACAGGACCTTTAAGGTTTGGGAAATTTCGGTTCGTTCGATTCCAATGCTGGTAGATGATTTTTTCCTAAATTGGTTCTGTAATTTAAATTGTGGAAATTGTACATCTATGAATTGATCTTGAAAAGATTTTACAGTTCTTTACTGGATTTGATCATTAGCACAGGCCTTAGGTAAACTCTTATACATGTGTTTTTATGTTTTCATAGGCTGCTCTTGTGAAAGATCCAGCTGTGTCAGTGAATCATTGTATTTGGAGCCCAGATGGGGCAGTCCTTGGTAAATTAATCTATACTCTTTTTAAATAAGATGTTTTGATATCATTTCCTCCTTTATACAACAAGGTGAGTGATTTGTAATAATGCCATCTACACGTCTCTGGTCTCCTTTTGGTTGGTTGTGCACCAATACAATGGTGTGCTATTCCCTCTATTCAGATACTGACATGCCTGCATTGTGTTATAGGAGTTGCGTTTTCCAAGCATATAGTTCACATATATTCTCTTATACTGTGGCAGGTGATTTGAGACAACATCCAGAGGTTTGCTTACATGCTTAAAGACCAACCTGTACATGCTTGTATGTCTTTAAAATTACGTTTGTATTGAAAGTATAATTTATTAGCTTTGATATAATTTATACAGATTGACACACACGCTGGTGGGGTCAATGATATTGCTTTTTCACATGCTACCTCCCAGCTACGCATAGTTACATGTGGGGATGATAAGACTATCAAGGTAATCTGATTTTTATCAGATGTGTCAAGACTCATTTCAATAGTTCTCGTTTACTTAATCTGTATACTTAATCTGTATATGAAAAAAATTGTGCGCTTGTAGGTGTGGGATGCAGTAACTGGTTGAAAGCAGTACACATTTCAAGGTCATGAAGCACCTGTCTATTCTGTTTGTCCTCACCAGAAAAAATATTCAGGTACTTTGTTCCTTGAGACCTAAGCAATTTTATGTGCATTGCAGTTGAGTAGTATTAAATTCTAGTTGTTTTAAAGTTACATTGCATATTCTATTTTTGTTTGATGTTTGGCTTCCTGTGAATTTTTTTCCATATGAGAAATACTTAATTGCACTAAAGATAGATGGATTATGACTCTTTGTTTGTATGTAGTTTATTTTTTCTACAGCTATTGATGGAAAGACTAAAGCTTGATCTTGCAGGATCTAGGGTGGACTATAATGCTTCCGATCTCTGGTGCACAACAATGGCCTGCAGTGCGGATGGAGCAAGGTAAAATGTTAAACTTGGAATGGTGTTTAGTTTATAAAGTGTCTTCATGTGGATCTGAGTTTTACTTTCTTCAATTTTCTATATGTACTATGTAAAGACAATGTCTTTTTTTTAATTATCTGTATTTTTATTAGGCTCTTCTCCTATAAAACAAGTAAAGATGGTGATTTAAGATGGTGATTCCTACCTGGTTGAGTGCAATGAAAGTGAGGGAACTATCAAGCAGGCATATTCTGGTTTTAGGAAGCGTTCCTTAGGTGTTGTGCAATTTGATACAACCAGGAATACGCTCTTGGCAGCTGGTGATGAATTTCAAATAAAGTTCTGGGACATGGATAACACCATCCTGACAACAATTGATGTTGAGGGTAGTTCGGTAAGAAGTTATTTTTGAAGATGAGGATGGCTTATTTTTAGAGTTTGAGAGATAATGATTTTGAGAAAAAAATGTTTTTCTTGATCACATCTCAATGTATAATCCTTGTGTTATTTTCCAAAAAGTTCCAGTCTAGTTCTTGCCTTCGTTCCAGTAAAGATGGTTCCCTGTTGGCAGTCACAACTAATGACATAGAAAAAAGATCTTAGCCAATGCAGAGGTATTTCCCTTAATTCACATGCTGAAGAGTAGATCCTTTGAGGGAACGAGGGTGCCACCAGAGACAATGGCAACAAAGGTAAATTGCTTTCATGAACATTTACTATGTACATGCACTGCTAATTAATGGTTAAGTTTAAACTCTAACTAGATAATTTTTAATACGCAGACTTCAATTGTGAATGTCATGCCTCCTTCAGTCACTGCTCCTGGTTCCCTTCCCGGTGCTATAGAACGTTCAGAGTGACTTCCACCTGCAGTGTCAATGACCAATTTTGTAAGAGCTTTCTCCTAGAATTATTTCTTTAGAGTCTACAATAGTTGTCCAGCCATATTCAGTTTAGTTTGTCACATATATCTTATCAGTGTATAAACTTTCACTCCAGATTACAGATATTGTTGCTTTCAAGTTTCCATATAGCATAGGATTTTGTTTTTCCCTTTCAAATGCTCTATTACCCATTATTTTGGCATATTTTTTATAGGAATAGGATGATATGATCAGTGGATTCTTACAATTATCTGACACTCGAGACAACATGTGTGCAGAGTAGCATAGACAGCAGTTGGACACCAGCTGTTAAACCAAGGCTTCTAGATGAGGTTACAGACAAGAGGAAGAACTGGAAGTTGAAGATCACTGATTTGGGTCAGTGTAGGTCTCTCAGGTTTCCTGAAACAATGCATGCAAGCAAGGTATGCAATCATCCTTCTATTATAGAAAACACTAAAGGTTGACATACAATACAATTTTATCTGCTACAAATTCTGTCGATATTGATCCAAACAAGTAATGTGCTATTTCTTGCAGGTAGTAAAACTGATATACACCAATTCTGGTGTTGCTGTTTTAGCACTGGCATCCAGTGCTCTCCATAAGCTATGGAAATGGCAACGGAGTGACTGGAATCCATCTGGAAAGGTGGGGTTCTTCAGTAGTTGTTTGCTTTCTTTTTATTTTAGCTTGTTTTATTTATTTATTTGTTTGTTATACTTTTGGATATATGATTTGCAGCTCTATTTTATGTAGTAATGATTGACGAGGAACTAAGAGTTAGTATTTTATTCCACAGTCTACAGCGAGTATTCCACTACAGATGTGGCAGCCAGCTAGTGGGATTGTTATGAATAATTTCATTGGTGATACAAATCCAGAAGAAGTTGTTGCTTGTATAGCTTTGTCTAAGAATGATTCGTATGTGATGTCTACATCCAGTGGCAAGGTCTCCTTATTCAATATGATGACATTTAAGGTAAGAGAGCCTTCTACCTAAAGACCAGTCTCATTTTAATGTTTCCGATATATATAATTTCAGTTTCAGTTGTCTGCTTAGGGGTTTATTCTCTAATGTCTCACCTGTGAATATAACTGTTGTGCTTTTCAACTTTCAAATTATGTGGTGTTAGAGTTGGTCTTTTCCAACACCTCCTTTTCCAAGGAGCTAGCTATATTTCAGTTTCAGTTGTCTGCTTAGGAGTTTATTCTCTAATGTCTCACCTGTGAATATAATTGTTGTGCTTTTCAACTTTCAAATTATGTGGTGTTAGAGTTGGTCTTTTCCAACACCTCCTTTTCCAAGGAGCTAGCTATAGTTCAGGATCACTCAAGAAGTTTCTTGTGTAATGTTCCCCACTAGAAGGTTCTTGTGTAATGTTCCCCACTATAGGCTAAGAATTCAAAGGCTCCCAATTTATCTGAATCACTGGTTTCATGGCAATGCTAATTAGTGATTCATTGCAGGTCATGACAACTTTCATGCCACCTGCAGCCACTTTTCTGGCTTTCCACCCTCAGAACAAATAACATCATTGCAATTGGCATGGAGGATTCATCAATTCAAATATACAATGTATGCAATGTTCGAGTTGATGAGTTGTTGCCTGTGAATATATCTTTGAATTTAAAATTCTTATCATTTTCTTCATTGTGCCCTTTTACCAAAAATGACCTTTTACAGGTGAGAACAAAGCTCAAGGGGCTACCAAAAGAAAATCACAGGCCTGGCTTTTTCACTTGTTTTGAATGTGTTGCTATCTTCTAGAGCTGATGCCCAGGTATATGGTGTCTTTTATTATTATATATAGTTTGACTCTGTGATGTTCACTTTAAAGTTTACACAAATCTACCGAGTGGAAATGTTCCTGTACTCACAACCATGACTTTCGGCAGTTATGTCTCTGGGGTATAGATGGGTGGGACAAGCGAAAGTCAAAAGTTGTACCACTACAGCCAGGAAGATCATCAGCACCAGTCAGAGATACAAGAGTACAGTTTCATAATGATCAAAGTCGCTTGTTAGTTGTGCTGAGAGCCAGCTTGCACTATGTAAGTACTTGTAAGCAGTCTTGAATTCAAACAGATAGTTATATAATGTCACTTATCTTGCGTATCTAATCGGATGACCTTGTTACATCATGGTTGCATTGCAGTGGTCTCCTCATGATTCCCTATCTGATGTTTCCATGTTGGAGCGCTTGCGCTATGTAAGTAGTTGTAAGCAGTCTTGAATTCAAACATAGACAGTTATATAATGTCACTTATCTTCTGTATCTGATTGGATGACCTTGTTACATGGTTGCATTGCAGTGGTCTCCTCATGATTCCCTATCTACTCCTATTTCAAGTGCCATATACTCATGTGACAAGCGTCCTAGTTTAAGCGAGCTTCTGGTGCAGTTGGAGTGTTTGATGCAGAAAGCTCGATGCCTCACTGTCGCATTGCACCTTCTGCATATTTACCATTGGGAATGAACAGGTAAATGGGATTTTTCATTCTATCAAGGTTGATACATCTATTTTTCAGATTTGGCTTTTGAGAAGGCATATTATGATTTAATTTGTTGTTTTGTTATTTATGTAGCAGTAACGCCTATCCTCTAGTCGTTGCATCAATCCATCCGAACCAAATCAATTTGCTATTGGAATGACATATGGAGGAGTTCATGTTATTGAGCTTTAAGAGTTAGAAAGGAATCAGAGTCAGATGGGAAATGGGGTGTTGGTGTTGGGAATAATGCTTAATTAGTTATGTAAGTTGCTATTTTGTGTTCTCTGCAAAATTAAAGCAGCAAATTGTTAGGGTAGTCACTCCTGGAAATTAGCTATAATGTCATTAGATATGTTTCAGAGTTGATTTTAGTAATAGTTTTACTATATAAGAATGTAGTTAATAGTTCAATTAATATATGAGATTTGCAGCATTTTTTAGCTCACACACAGTAACTGTGTTTTTATTTGTTTTATTTGTTTTATATTTTTTATATGTATTTTTATTCATAGTATTGTTGGCTTCTCAATTGGCTGGAAATAAGTCACTTCATATTCTACATGTGGTATCAGAGCAGGGAAAAAAATTTTGGGATAAAGTTGTATTGTTGGAATTTCGCCAAAGTTAATCATGTCGAATTCTAACCAGATGCTAGTTCTAGAATTTGATGGGAACGATTATGATTATTGGTGCATTAAGATGCTAACATTTTTTATTGGAAAATATTTGTGGGAGATTGTTGAATCAGGATATGAGGAGCCAGCTGATTGGAATGCCCTTACAGCCAATGAAAGAACAACAAGAAAGGAAGCAAGGAAGAAGAATGCTCAAGCTTTGTTTCACATTCAGATAGCTCTTGATAAGAGCTTATTTCCAAGAATATCAGGAGCAAAAACTGCCAAAGCTTCCTGGGAGACTCTACAAGAAGCTTACCAAGGTAGTGATCAAGTTAAGGTGGTCAAGCTTTAGACATTGAAGCGAGAGTTTGAGAATTTGAAGATGCAAGAAGCTGAAAGTGTGAGTGACTATTGTGTGAGAGTCAAAGATGTGGTCAATAAAATGGCTACACTTGGAGAAACTGTAAGTAATGAAGTTTTAATTAAAAAAGTATTGAGATCTTTAACACATAGATGGAATCATGTTGCAATAATCATGGAAGAAAGTAAGGATTTGACAAAACTACAGTTTGACGAATTGGTTGGATCTTTGACGTCTCATGAAGAAAGATTGAAGGAAACTTTTGAAGGTGTAGAGAAAGCTTTTTCCTCTAAATTACAAATTACAAAGAATGAAGATGCAAGTAGCAGTAGTACCAAAAGCCATCAAGGTCAAGGTAAATGGCAAAGCCAAAATTATTCAAGAGGTGGAGGAAGAGGTAGCTCAAGTGGAAGAGGTAGTTTCAGAGGAAGAGGTAGAGGTAGATTTGATAAGAGAAATGTTCAATGTTATTATTGTAACAGGTATGGCCACTTTGAAAGAGAATGCAGATTGAAAGAAGGTAAAAATGCTAATTATGCTCAAGAAAGTGGTGAGTATCCTCCAGATCACTTATTTTTATCTTATGCCAAAGGTGAAAATACTAGTAAAGATGTTTGGTACCTAGATTCTGGATGCTCTAACCATATGACAGGGAATGAGAAGTTGTTTTTAGCAAAGGATGGAAGTTTCAAATCCAAGATCCAGCTTGGTGATGATAAATCATTGGAGGTTTCTTCCAAAGGAGCTATGGAGGTCCAAACAAAAGAAGGTATAAAGAGTATTCATGACATTTATTATACTCCACAATTGAAGCATAATTTGTTGAGCGTTGGGCAGCTATGTGAGAAAAATTATAAAGTAGTCTTTGAAAATAAGACATGTACTATCTATGATAAGAATAAGGGAAATAGGGTGATCACTGTTGTGCCTATGACAAGAAATAGGATGTTTCCCTTGAGGTTTGATGAACATAACAACAATCTTGCAAATATGGCTTATGAGGATTCAAGTTGGTTATGGCATCTCAAGTATGGGCATTTAAATTTTCACAGTTTGAAGTTTCTAACCTCACATGCATTAGTTTCTGGTTTGCCCAAGGTAGAAGAGCATAAGGAGGTTTGTGAAGGATGTGCTAAAGGAAAGCATGCAAGGGAAAGGTTTCCAAAGGGTAGTGCATGGAGGGCTCATCACCCACTTCAGCTTGTTCATTCAGACATATGTGGTCCTATGCAGACTAAGAGTTTGGGTAAGTCATCATATTTCATCACTTTTATTGATGATTACTCACAAAATTGTTGGGTATATTTTTTGAAGGCCAAAAGTGAAGCCCTGGATACATTCAAGAAGTTCAAAGCCCTTGTAGAAAATGAGAGAGGGTGCAAGATCAAATTTTTGTGGACTGACCGTGGAGGAGAATTCTTCTCAAAAGCTTTCCAGAGTTATTGTGATATGAATGGCATCAGGAGGCGGCATACTATAGCATACACACCCCATCAGAATGGCATAGTTGAGAGAAAAAATCGTACTGTGGTTGAAATGGCAAGATGCATGCTACAAACTAAGGGATTGAGCAACTCTTATTGGGGAGATGCAGTTGCTACAGCAGTGTACATCCTTAACTGTAGCCCCACCAGTGCACTGGAAAATATGACTCCTTATGAAGCTTGGTATGGAAAAAGGCCTAATGTTAATCATTTCAAAGTTTTTGGTTGTTTGGCTTATGTGCATGTACCTAATCAAAATAGAAAAAAGTTAGATGCAAAGAGTGAGTTATGTATTTTTGTTGGGTATAGTGAGACAAGCAAGGCTTATAAATTGTATAATCCTCTAGCTAACAAGCTTATTGTCTCAAGAGATGTAATTTTTGATGAAGGGGGAGTTTATGGTCATCAAAAAGGCCATGTTGAGAAGACAAAATCTATTTTGAATGATGATATAATTGTTGATAATGATCATGAGCAACCAACTAATGTTTCTGTAACTAGTGGCTTAACTCCACCAAGCAGCCCTTCATCAATTTCTTCAACATCAAGTTCAAGTCCAACTTCTTCTCCAAGTTCTACAAGGAATGTAAGAAGATTGAGTGATATTTATGAGAGGAGTGCAAATCAAGCACATGAAAAAAGCCCAATAGGTGAGATAGTCAATTTTGCTTTATTAGCCAAGGCTGAATTTGAACCATTATGTTTTGAAGATGCATGTACTAATGAGGTTTGGATGCAAGACATGCAAGAAGAGATGGATTCCATTCAAAGGAGTGACACTTGGAAGTTGATAGAGCTTCCACATGACAAGAAAAAGATTGGCACCAAATGGGTCTATAAGACTAAATTTAACAGTGATGGGAGTGTTGAAAGACACAAAGCAAGATTAGTTGCTAAAGGATTCACACAGAAGTATGGAATTGATTATGAAGAGACATTTGCACCAGTAGCAAGACAGGAGACCATTAGAATGTTGACTTCATTAGCAGCTCATAAAAAGTGGAGCATACATCATATGGATGTGAAAAGTGCCTTCTTGAATGGGTACTTAGAAGAGGAAGTATATGTGGAGCAACCACAAGGTTTTGAAGTGGAAGGAAAGGAGAATAATGTCTACAAGTTGAAGAAGGCTTTGTATGGCCTTAAGCAAGCACCAAGAGCATGGTATGCAAGGCTTGATGGATACTTTCAAGAAAATGGCTTCCAGAGAAGTAAGAATGATCCTACCATTTACTACAAACAAGAAGGTATTGATATTTTAATCATAAGTTTGTATGTTTATGATCTATTGTATATGGGTAGTAGTTCTAAGATGAATGATAAATTCAAAGTTGCTATGATGAATGAATTTGAGATGAAAGATCTAGGCATCATGAAATATTTTCTAGGAATGGAGGTTTATCAAAGTAAGGATGAGATTTTCATTTGTCAGACAAAGTATGCACAGGATATGCTAAATAAATTTGATATGCTTGATTGTAATCCATCCCCTACTCCAAGTGCTCATGGAAAGGTGTTATGTAGAGATGATGGTGCTGATTTAGTTGATGAGAAAACTTACAGAAGTATTGTGGGGAGCTTGATATTTCTAACCCACACAAGGCCTGATATTACATATTCAGTTTCACTTGTTTCAAGATATATGACAAATCCATCCGAAATACATATGAAGGCAGCCAAGAGGATTTTAAGGTATGTGAAAGGCACTCTAAATTTTGGTATTCATTACTACTCTTCTGAAAAGTTCAATCTTGTTGGATTTAGTGATTTAGATTGGGGAGGTAGTCTTGATGACCGTAAGTCCACATCAGGAAATTGCTTCTCTTTTGGTTCTGGTTTGATTACATGGAGCTCAAAAAAACAAAGCATTGTTGCCCTCTCATCCACAGAAGCGGAGTATGTTGCAGTTACCTCAGCATGTACACAAGCTCTTTGGCTTAGAAAAATTTTGGAAGAAATTCGAGAAAAAAAAATTCAGCATACAGTGATTTATTGTGATAATGTAAGTGCCATCAAGTTAGCAAAGAATCTAGTTCATCACAGCAGGACAAAGCATTTTGACCTGAAATATCACTTCATTAGAGATTTGGTGCAGAAAAAGGATATTGAATTGAAGCATATAAATACTCAGCATCAACTAGCAGATATCTTCACCAAAGCAGTTGCAAAAGATCAATTTTTGGCACTACGAGATAAGATAGTAAATCCTCATTAATCATTAAGGGGGAGTGTTGGGAATAATGCTTAATTAGTTATGTAAATTGCTATTTTGTGTTCTCTGCAAAATTAAAGAAGCAAATTGTTAGGGTGGTCACTGCTGGAAGGTGTTGGAAATTAGCTATAATGTCATTAGATATGTTTCAGAGTGGATTTTAGTAATAGTTTTACTATATAAGAATGTAGTTAATAGTTCAATTAATATATGAGATTTGCAGCATTTTTTAGCTCACACACAGTAACTGTGTTTTTATTTGTTTTATCTTTTTTATATGTATTTTTCTTCATAGTATTGTTGGCTTCTCAGTTGGCTAGAAATAAGTCATTTCATATTCTACAGTTGGGCCTCCCCCAGATAATGGAACTGTCGGATCAAATCCAACATTAAATGACCAAGGTTCGAAACAAACGTCAAGGTATTTCAATGGGAATATAAGAACAATTTGAAGTACACTCTACTACTTTGTATCTACAGACTGTTCATTTACAAGAATACCATGAATAAATGGTAGCGCGTCTTGGTAGTGGAACGCCTCCACTTGTGTTCCAGTTTTTGAGGCATTCTATCAAGATTGTAATTTTCATCAAATATTGTTCATCTCTGTAGATGGAGGTTAAGCGATTGTAAATCATATGTAAATGAGTATGTAGGTGCAGTCTTGGTCACTATATTTTTTTTCTAGGTCGTGTAAAAATTGAAAGTCTGTCATTGGAGCATAATTCATGAATGTTCTTTCCGAGGGTTTCTCAGTGTATTTTTAAACCCTTCTTTGTACCACGAGTTTTTTTTCATATGTTCATGTTCATTCAAAGGAGCGTGGTTTATGCCGAAGCTTTGTCAAACTCGGGAATATTATATTTATAAACTGAATCAACATTTTTGGGTTGACAGTAATTGCAGCTCAGATTGAAGTAATTCAGTTGAGAAAACATTGATTATGCATGAGTTTCTGCAATTGACTCAACGAGATTTCTTGTTAGATGACTATTGTTTGAACATATTGATACAGATATTAATGGAAAGCAAGATCGATGACTATTGTTTGAACATATTGATACAGATATTAATGGAAATCAAGAATATGTAAGGAATTTGTGTTTTATTGCTCAGATTGAAGTAATTCAGTTGAGAAAACTTTGATTATGCACGAGTTTCTGAAATTGACTCAACGAGATTTCTTGTTCGATGACTATTGTTTGAACATATTGATACAGATATTAATGGAAAGCATGAATCTGTAAGGAATTTGTGTTTTATTGCTCAGATTGAAGTAATTCAGTTGAGAAAACATTGATTATGCATGATTTTCTGCAATTGACTCAACGAGCTTTCTTGTTCGATGATTATTGTTTGAATATGTTGATACAGATATTAATGGAAAGCAAGAATTGTTTTATTTTTGATGGACTTACTGGGGAGAGATCTTTTCTTTGAAAGTTGTAAGTTTACACATTTTGGATGTCAGCTTAATAGTTGGCTTCATTTATTCCTTTGGTGAGTTGCTATTTACAGGACGAGCTTTTTGTTCGATGACTATTGTTTGAACATATTGACACAGATATTAATGGAAAACAATAATCTGCAAGGAATTTGTGTTTTATTTTGTATGGACTTACTAGGGAGAGATCTTTCCTTTGAAAGTTGTAAGGTTACATATTTTGGATGTCAGCTTAATAGTTGGCTTCATTTATTTCTTTGGTCGGTTGCTGCTTACAAGACTCTGCATTGCTTATAGTGCTTGTAACTATCTATGAATGCATTAGTTCTAGCTGCTTTTTAATAACACGGATTCTAGCTCCTTCAATTACATGGAGAGAATTCATGAGTGGATATCTTATTGTAAATTGGCAAATTTTTGTTATTGTTTTACTGCGAAGCAATCAGATAAGGTCATCGTTGTTAGAATATGCTTATGCTTAGCATTCAAACTAGTGAGATTTTAAAAGCTTGCTTCAACAGGAAGCTTTGGAAGCTTTGATACCATTACATGCCTACTATGGAAGCTTTGATACCATTACATGTCTGCTATGGGACATTTTGATTTACTATCAATTGTTTCCTTTTCACCACTTGTTATGCCCTGCTTTATAGTATACCTAATTTTGTTTCATGGCACACACCAAATGGATATAATGTCCTTGTGCTTAGTGACCCTTTAGTAGATGATCCTAGAGCGTTAGACAAAATGTCAATTGATGAAATGTGATTATTTATTGATAGGGTTTAACATGATTTTTTATTACTCGTGATTTTTTTGAATATATGGAAGAGAAAAGATAAATTTGCATGATCATGAATCAATACTGTCAAATCATATTTAATTGACATACATTTCCACTTCATGGGTATATTATTCATAATCTTTAGGAATGGAAAGATGAAGGGGCTTCCTTCTTTTTTCATGAAAACAAAATACCCATGCAAGTTTCTAGAGTTGTGTTATTGTTATGAGTAATTTTTGTCGGGAAAAAAATTTGTGAAGATGATAGACCAGATATATGCTTATAAGAATGGGAAAACTTTTGATATAAAGATAATTGTTTCAATGTAGGGAAGAGATTGCAAATAACCGTGCACATGTTAGACAGAACACAATAAACACACAATTATCAATGTTTGCTTTAGTGTTATGTAGAGACATTTTGCCATTGCAATGAATGGCTTTTATAAAATGTTTGACCCCAAAACATTGCATGTACAAAGAGTTATAAATGCAAATCCTTTTGCATGCGTAGCAGTTCACAGGTTTCTGGCTATATTTAATTTGAAATGTTTTTCCTGCAATTCCTTTTCTTTAGAGTTTGGTATTCTTTCAACCATACAAAACTATCATGTAGTTTGTTGTAACTTGTGTTTGAATTCTGCTTATTGGCTATATCCTTGTTTTTTTTGTTGATGATTGTAGAGGGTTGTAGAGTATGAATCATATGATTATAATTTGAAGTGCCATTCTTGCAACTCCTTTTAGTTGGAGTCTGATATGTTGTCAACCCTTACCTATAAAACTAATTGTGCTTGTTATGGTTGCTGGTTGTGTCTCATTTCTCTTTGTTGCTGCTTGTTCGAGGGGTTCCTGGCATGTGTATCATATTGATTAATTTAATATGTACAGTTTAAGGTTATTTCTTTTTATTTCCTTTGGTTATGGTCCTTTGAAATCACACTAGAATCACTGGACAGAATGATTGGACAGGATGAATTGTATTGATATGAAATTAAGAGGTTATTTTTTATTTTTACATTATATCGAAAAATTACTTGGAAGATCTTTTAAATTGACAATCTAATATAGGGCTTGTAGTGGAAACTCTTGTTTTAGAACAATGGCAGGGCTCATGAATGATTTGTATTAATATATAATTAAGAGTTTACCAAAGCATCACACGTTACCATAACACTCTCTACACCATACGTTACAATGACTATGCTACATTTGTAAAGATAACAAGAGGAATGATTTGTATTAATATGTAATTAAGAGATTACCAAAGCATCACACGTTACCATAGCACTCTCTACACCATACATTACAATGACTGTTACATTTGTAAAGATAACAAGAGGCCCGGTTCCTCTTATTAAATGAACACAAACATATCATTAATGTGAGGGCCATGGCACTCTCTACACCATACATTACAATGACTGTTACATTTGTAAAGATAACAAGAGGCACAGTTCCTCTTATTAAATGAACACAAACATATCATTAATGTGAGGGCTTCTTTTTGAAATAGATTATTTCTTAGACATTATTTCCTTTTGGTTATGAACACAAAATATCATTAAAATGGTTCTCTTTTATTGATAGTGAGTTTGATTATTTTAAATTCTAAACCTTCTGCTAAGCTCTTTTCTATTTCTTTGTAACACAAAAGGTATTTGTGACTTATGATAACTTTAGCAACAATTAACTTGTCAAGAATACCAAAATCAATGGGCCAATTGATTCCATTTTATTCAGTTCAAAAATTAATTATAGTTCCATTGCTTTTAAAATTGTAGAGTTGTATAAAAAAGTTTGTTTTTGCTTCAAGTTTAAATTTCTCACATGAAATTAGTGCCATAAAGTTTAAATTTCTCACATGAAATTAGTTGATTAAGGATAACTTTCCCAATTGAGATGGCAATCAAATCTTCATATTGAATGTTTTTAGATTTACAAAGCTTTATTTTAGCAATCAAAGCTAACAATTGTACTTTGTAGTGTAGACATCATATTACTATTTTAGGTATGATGTAATCCCTTTTGATTTTTCATTGCCCTCTAATGCCAACCTCTTACCAAGACTTTTTGATAACATGCAAATCTTTGAAATTTACTTTGTCCCTGGGCTTTAGGCTTGGCATCTTAAATCATGACAAATATTGTCAATCTTTGAAACATGCTTGGTTCCTTGCCTCATTTTTGCCTTGACTATTTTAAAGTTGTTCTAACGAGCAATAAATCTTACTTTGGAAAAAGAGACTTATTCTTTATATCATTTTTACTTGAATTATTTTAAAGTTTGTTCTAACTAGCAATAAATCTATCTTAACCTACTTCAAATTTTGTTTCAATGAAAAATGAATCCATAATCCATCTTAACCTTACAAAGAGCATCAATTTCAATGTTTTTTATTCTTTGAATGCTTAAACTGCAAAAAAATGTTAAAGATACATTGTAACATAAGGCTGAAACCAATAATGCATTGACGAAATTCCAATCTAGAAAATAAATGAGATTCATATGTTAACTTCATAGTGAATGTATTGACCCATTCATGGATGAGACATTAGAAAAGGAATGGGCTTTTTCATCTCAGTTAATTTCATAGTGAATGTATTGACCCATTAATGGTAAGACGTTCATTCCAAAGAATTGCAAATTCCAATCCAGTGAGGGATCCCACTTGAATTGCTTAAATAAATTATATATTATTTCTTCAAGAATCATGGCCACTGTAAAAAAACACGGTCGTCCTCAAAAAAAATTCTCAATTTCTCATCAATATCACCAATATTGCTTTACATTTACACAAGTTGTAGTCATGATAAATCAACTTATTTGGCCACAAATTCCACCAATGGCATACATCATCAGAATGATGCCAATTACAACCATTAAGTCAGGACCTTTGTTTATTCATCTCCAACTTCTTTTCAATCAGAATGATACCAATTACAACCATTAAGTCAGGACCTTTGTTTATTCATCTCCAACTTCTTTTCAGGTCATTGAGCTGTTTATGCATCCATAGATGCAAGTCTTAGACTCACCTATATAATCAGGATCATATATAACGAACTTATAATTTGTCTATTTCCATAACCACATCTTGGTGCGTGAAATTGAAGAGTTTCCAATTATAGTAATACAATGGATGATAAATTAGTAAAGAGCAAATACAAACTTTTCATGTATCTAATCACTGCATCATAATAAGAATAAAATGGGAAAACAAGAAAGCTTAAACCTACGATATCTGAAGTCAGAGGCCCTATTCCTGTTCTATCTCTACTAGGCATATGCTTTGTAGATGGAAATTTTCTTGCTGCAGCAAGACAGAGAGCTCTACTTACACACAAGTACAAGTACAAGATCTCCTATTATCATTCCTCAAAAAAGCACAGGTCATGATTTGTTGAATCATTGTTGCTTTCTTTCAATGTTGCACTTCCATTTAGGGAAACATCAGTGACACTTCTTGCTTAGAAGGCATTCACTCAAGGGGATCTTTGGATCTCCAAAGATACCCTTGCTCTGAGAATCCATAATGCCGTCTTCTTCATGTATTTAGCTTAAAAATCACTTGTCTTCACAAACCAAAGAATCCATAATGCCGTCTTCTTCATGTCTTTAGCTTAAAAATCACTCGTCTTCACAAACCAATTCGATCATGTCCTCATACAGGCTAGACAATGCGAAAATCTGGTTGAGGTATTTTGTCAAACAATTGACTTCATACTTATTCATATCGAGCATGCTGATTTTTACGGAGATTTGTATGACAAATTAGAGATGCAAAGCCTTCGCCTACAGACTGGAGAGGCATCCAATCTCCAACTTCTCCAACCAATCTGACCTGCCAGCGAATTGCAAGCACTACGCTTCATCATGAATGCAGAGTGCAAGATTGTGACTGATCCACAACACGGATTGAAGCAGCGGCAGCAGCCAAAACACCCTGCACAGATCAAGACTGGAAAAGAAAAAATATACAGATACCGAAAACTCTAACCCATGTAGTTGTGATACTAGACAGAATTTCACTGAATGGGAATGCTAATTTGAAAGCAAAACAGCAGAAGCGAATCTTTTTATTGGAAGTTACTATTTGGAATACGCTCTCGATTTAATAATGTAAACGCCATTTCAGTTGATTCAAACCAGGGTTGTGCTAGCTGCCCTTTCCTCTGTCTCGCCATTGAAATGAGACAGGACTCTCGAAACTATAAATTCACATAACCGTGCTCTTACTCCTCTTTCTGGTTTTGCTGTTGCTGCTTCCTCGTCGCATTTGTTTCTCTGTTTGAAAGGCCATTTCTGAGAATGGGGTTTAGCGGGAGCTCTGGAGGATAGCGGGTGGTGGGTTTGTGTCCTGCTTCTCAAGAACACGGTGCCAACATCACTGGGTTTCTGAAATGGACGGGCTCCTGACTTTTGGAGAATTTACCAGAAAACAGGTAATCTTTCTCGTCTGAGATTTTTAAAGTTTGAATATTGTCGTTCCCTAAGTCCGTCGCCGCACAACATCGAAGGTTATTGCAACAGATCAGTAGTCTGTATTCACATATCGGTGGATAAGTTGTTAACAGAGGAGTTATCAGTGCATAATTTCTTTGGGATAACTTATTGGTGTATAAGTGCTCAGAAATCATTGGTAGCTAAGCTATCTGCGGATAAGTTATTAGTACACAACTTATACAATGAGGACTTATCAGATGATAACTTATAACTGATCATTTATATGATAATAAGTTCTTACTGATATCTTATCAATAGATAATTTATAGTGATAGTTTATAACCAGATAGGTTATATATTGATAAGTTATCTCTAATAGCTTATCTAATATAAGTTATCTGATAACTTGTCATGGATAAGCTATCAATTAGAAGTTATTGATGATAAATTATCAGAGATAAGCTATCAATATAAGTTACACTGATCATAAGTAATCTGAAAGAAGTTCTGAGAACTTCTCATTAGATAAGTTATTGGTGATAACTTCTAATATATAACCCATCATCAAATAAACTATCGGATGAGAAGTTCTCACGCTAAGTTATCAATGATAAGCTCTCATGACTTATCTGATGAAAAGTAATCACTGAGAACTTATAATTAGATAAATTATTAGTGATAACTTATTGTCCAATAACTTATTTACTGAACTTATACAGAGAAGTTATCTATGATAACTTATTTAAGCATAGGTTATCATCTATATGGAGAACTTATACTCCAGAGAACTTAGTTACCTGAGCGCTTATATGGTAAGGAAAAAAACTGGAATATCATTTATCGGTCGAATGAGTTATCAGAGTTTTGATTTTCGGGGGTGGATTCCTGCCATTGAACAAAGGAATTGTCTATAATACGATTTTTTTGGAGATTTCGGTGACAGAATCTGGCGGAAAAAATTGAGGCTAAATTTTGATTTGTATGATTTAAAATGGTTTTTTAATGGTATATTTGGATTCAGCATCTATGGTTTTTTAACGGCATCTTTGGATTCAGCGCCTATAATTTTTAACGGCATATTTGGATTCACCGCCTAAAAACCTCTCGGGACGCTTTGATTGTGCAGAAACTAACTATCAAATTTGCATTCTAATAAATTGCTGCCGGATTTTGACAAAAAAACTCAAAAAAAAAATTTCAAAAAATCGCATAATAGAGAACTACTTGAACAAATAATATTATGACAGATCACAGGGTTTTACTTGCATTGTTCCATAGATTGGATGGATGATGTATTTTCGAAAGTGGGTTCGATGGATCGATATTTTTGTTATGATACACAGTTGTTTTTTCGGAGATGGATGCTTGCCATTCAGCATATTCTCCGGTCATCAGAACGTGTTAGGAAATGATAGGTTATGAAAAACTTCACCCGATTTAGACGTGAGCAACAAGAAAAATAGAAAGGAATGCTACTGCCAGTAAAACATGCACTGCTGGGTATTGGTTACTAGAATGCATTATTTCCAAAACCTCGGAAAATCATTCCAGGAAACCTGTTACGTTCCACCTATTCCATTGTCGCGGTGGCAATTAATGGAGTCCGGCAGCAATCCGCCGCCAGAATGGATTCCTCGATACCCATATGAATTTTTACACCCGAATGAATTTTCTCGGCAGCCAATTCCATTTTCACCAGCTGCAGATTGGCTTTGGCGTCCAAAAGTGACACAGTAGGTTCCGGGTTCGAGTACATCGACGGCACTTTTCGGGTTTCTGAAGATGCGGTTATGGGCAGTGATATTGCTGGGCCTGTGCTTGGCAGAGCTCTTGACCAGCGCTGCGGCTCATTTGGCTTAAGGGCTTTATTTATTCAGCATTGCAGTGGCGTTTGACATTGTTGAAATTCTGAATAATCATCGTCTGAAGAGGTTTAGGGCATCGCGGGCAGTGGCAGAGAGTTACAGCAAACCAAAGATTGTGGTCTCTGAAGGGAGTAGAGATATAGGAAATGGACCTTATTTTGAGGGCAATGAACTGGCTCCAATTGTGCTGGTTCATGGGATTTTTGGCTTCGGAAAAGGGGTGAGTTCGATTCCCAATGAGGTGCAGTTTAATACCAACCCAGAGAAAGCCTTTCAAAACCAACCATAACGTCTTTCAGACCTTAAGTTCGAAGGATCAACTTTACTTTGGAAGAATTGAACTTACGATGGAGTAACCCTGGTGATTAGGACTTTACTGGCTGGACCTTCTCTTTTAGCACTTTACATAAAGGATTCATTAGGACCTCATGATAGGATTTTACGGGACTTTACCTGGTTTCAGTTTTTGTCTTTTGAGTTGTGGGGTTCTGAGTAACGGATGCTGTTGGTTGCAGAAACTGGGTGTGGTGTCGTACTGGGCGGGGGCTGAAAAGAAGGATGACGGTATGCTTGTTCCTGATTTGGGTTCTCTGACAAGCGTTTATGATAGGTAAATATTTGTTCTCGCATTCAAATATGCAGCTTAGGAGTTCGTGAATTTAATTGATGAAGTAACTTAACAAGTAGACAAATTGAAATCCTCCCCAAATCCAGTTGGAATTTAGCAGACTTTATACTTCCACTTGATTATTGGGAGACTTAACCATGGAACTTTGCTTCAAACGTTTTGTTTCATTTTAAGATTACCCAGATTTGCCTGAATTTTGAAATGAATTAGGAAGAAACTTTCCCTTTCATGGACGACTCACTTGGAAGGTTGAGTTTGTTCACTTATCAAGTCACTAGTTAAATTGATTTAAGACGCCTAAAAAAATTGCAGTTTATTGTAAAATGCCTTTGTAGAGTTTGATGCATTTTCAGCTCATTTTTAAGGAACTCGATGTGATTCATTCTGGATCCTGTTCACACCACAGGGGCTTTGGCTTAAGTGTGATGCATCTGAATTATTTATTGATTTTGATTTTGGGTTGGCTAAGCTTGGGGCCTCAAACTTAGCTACTCACATGCCCACCGTGGTTTAATACGTCTTCACCAACGGTATCAGTTTACTCATAGTGGTCCAGGTTACCCGGAGTGCTCTCAGAACTACCCCTCCCAAAAGGATCTGAGGAAGTTGTTGAAAAGAGGAGATCAATTTTCTTTAGATAAGAGGGTCAACTACTAACTTTTCAAAACCTTATCCTTGACCTTTCAGGATGAATCCTTCTGACAAGCAAGCAACTGGTAATTTTGCATTATTTTGATGTTTTCACATTATTCGTTTTAGGTAGATAAGAGTTGATCAGAGATTTGTTGGGTTGATCAGGATTTAACTTGGCTGATCAAGTCTTCTCTGGTTGGGGAGGTAGAAAATAAGAAAAGTTCATCAATTCACCTTTACACACCTCACTGTGGTTTGGGAGATTTGAATCAACCGCCTATGAATTATTTTATTGTGTCTGTTTATATGGATTCTGCTTACTATTTAACTCAAGACCAAAGAAACTTCGCAAATCACATTTTGCAAATAAATCCAACAAAATCTCTGGAACGAGTGGGGTGGGAGGTAAATGGTAAAAGTCAGATAGTCTGCCTTTGCATGTCATAAAGAGTGAGCAGGCCCAACATGTATGGGGATAAGTCATTGTTTGAAGTCTGTGTATGGTATGATTTAGACTTTGGTTTGAAGTCCCCATTGTTGCTTTTTATGTAACGACCCTCTTACAATTACAAACAGAATATGGATGAGACCATGTACAAGCACTAGGTGATTTTGATGCCATAGAAATGGTCCTCATATTGTGATTACTTAGCTGGACAGCTGCAAGTTACCATAAGCAGCATTTCCAAAAAAGAGGTTTCCTAAAGGCACTATAAAAGCTAATATGGCAGAAGAAAATTATGTAATCTGCTGTAACATTCCATTTGGTTCTGTCTTAAGCCAGTGCTGCATTTGGGCTCAGCTTTAAACTCGTTTTTAACTCGATCCATGTTCTCAGTTTAAGTCTATCCTCAAATCAATTCATTTGTGTTTAGCTGAAGACAACATTAGCTATGACGGTATTTGGGTGCTCGGTAAAGTTGATATTCAGACTAATTCGGTTTTTGCGTTAAAGTTCTGGTCTGGTTTAATGGCTGACACTTTGTTTTCATTCCATCTTCAATTATAATTTTTTGCCTGTGACATCTGAGCTCCATTACGATCTATGGTGTGGTACAATTCTATTCAATTCTTTAATACTGGCACTAACTTGCAACTTTCTTTGCTTGTGTTTTCGCAGGGCTTGAGAGCTTTTCTACTACTTAAAAGGTGGAACAGTAGACTATGGGGAAGAACACAGTGCCCAATATGGCCATGCCCGCTTTGGCAAGAATTATGAGCAAGGTAAATGAAGATAAGGGTTCAGCCTTTAACCTTGAAATGTCTTCCACAAGATATCTTGGTTGAAACTAGAAGCATTCATTGCTTTAGTTTGAAATTTTACAGGCTAATATCCTGAATGGGATGAGAATCATCCAGTGTTCAAGTTGTCAGGGTCCTGCACAATATGCTTACTGAAGAAGTAATCCAGTCACTCGTTATTCGGCCTAAATTTGCTTTCCCGTGGGTAGCAATGCTGGAAAGTTGACAAGTTTTGCCTTTACGATGCTAGAATTATCTTTATGCAGAAATTCCAGGGATATGATAACAGTTCCGAAGGTTGCGTGCTGAACGTTACCTCTTTATCTGGTGCTCTCAATGGAACAGCTCGTGTCTACCTGGACGGAATGCAGTGAGCTTCCCAGAAATTATTTGCTTGTTTGTTTTATGAATTCTTTTCAGAGTATCTCTGTTTTTTCTTTAGAATTTCAGACTCCCAAACTATGTATTAATATTGGGCAATGAATATAACCCTTGTGGTAGAGTAACAAATGCTGTATAGGCTGGAATATAAAATGTCAAATAGGGGTAGAGTAATAGATGCTATATATCTCAGCCTATACAGCATTTATTACTCTTCTGCTGGGTGCATATTGATTACCTATTGGGCTTGTATCTTGTTTCTACTGACATAATTTATGTCACCTATTTCGATACCTCTGCTTAAGTATCCTTATATTTTGCGGCATTGTAGGCCAGAAGATGGAAAGACCATCAAACCCATCTCTCTGTTACAGCTGTGTCATGTGGGAGTTATTATCTATGGTTGGTTGGACATTGCTTGGCTGGAAAGCTACTACAACTTTGGGTTTGGTCATTTTAGCGTGACTTCGCAAAAGGTTGGGATTTCCAGGGTTATACAGAGTCTTGTAGGAAATGTTGGACCTTCTGCTTCAGAAGATTGGATTCTTCTAGATTTAAGTCTACAGGTCTCAGTTGAACTTAATACCTACTATTTCAGATGGGATCTGCTGCTATTTTGGCCCTCATTTGATAAAGACAAGTCTAAGCTTGAAATAGGATAGAGATGTTCAAAGCCCATAGTACTTGTTTCATTCAAGTCTTCATCTTTCATTGGAAGCAATTATAGTTTTATGTAGAATGCATATAATACGATTTAAGGCCATTCTTGAAAATAAGATAGAGATGTTCAAAGGCCATAGTACTTGTTTCATTCAAGTCTTCATCTTTCATTAGAAGCAATTATAGTTTTATGTAGAATGCATATAATACAATTTATGCTTGAAAATAAGATAGAGATGTTCAAAGCCCATAGTACTTGTGACATTCAAGTCTTCCTCTTTCGTTGGAAGCAATTATAGCTTTATGTAGAATGCATATAATACGCATTCGTGATGGTTAAAAATTCTGAATTCAAGGATTGACTAAATATTGATGTTTCAAACCACTTTTGCTTGAAACAGCTATGCTACGAGAAAAACACGAAAATTGTTTGGAGCCACCATAGCTTCAAGTCTGTTTGGAATTCATCCTCCTCTTTATTAGGACGCAGCAGATGAGCCGGTGGTGCTATCCCAGCAATGTGTCACTTCCTTACAAAGGTTAAAAGCGATGATTGAACAGACAGATTTCTTACTTGTTTACTTGAGCAATGGGTTGTGTTGTTACATAACTGTGGAAAATCTGAATTCTTTATCTACAACACTGAAAATTCTGAATTCTTTATCTACAATACTGGAAAATCTGAATTCTTTATCTACCAAAACACATCACAGAAACCTAAAATCTACCGTATGTTGTTAATACTATTAACCCTGAATTTCTTAGCAGTGACGAGGATTGGCAAGACAATGATGGACTATTAAACCCAATCTCGATGCTTTATTCCTGCTTTCCTGAGCCCCATTCCACCTGCTGGCTAAGTCCAGAATTTTAGGATATGGTCATTCGTTGCAACCAGGTGTTTGGAAAGACCAGAAAATAACTTGTCTCAAGCTTTGAGAAATGCTTAATTACGATTTCTAATTTGTGAGATTGATTAAGCTTCCAGATGGCAGTATGAAGGGATGTTCCCCATGTTTTTTTAAATAAAAAATAAAAATTATGTTTTAAATAAAAAAATAATATCCACCATAATTAAAAAAAATGAATATGGCATAAAATAATTAGAAATAAAAAAATGTGCGACACAGATATTTAAATTTTATACTTTTCAAAAATATTTAAATTAACTATTTGAAGATTTATGTTAACTAATTTTTGTAGATATCAACTTATTATATATTAAAAAAAATATGGTTAAATTTTTAATTTGAATATATATATTTTATTTAGCATTTAAAATACAATTTAAACAATGAAAAATAACACATTGTATTTTGCACTCTAAAAGAATTTGCACCTAAAAAAATTTTATCCCTCTCAATTCATGTTAGATCCATATTCAATGTAAATCTATGCCCGTACTGTAGGAAAATTCAAGCAATATGAAAGCAAGCCCATCACCAATTCTAATCTCTAAAATTAATTTTAATATTTAAAATCGATTTGCAGTAGACCCATTAATATATGCTAATAAATATTATATAATTGAAAACGCTAATCACATTCTTTTCAATTTTTTCGAAAGTAAACTAAGTCATGAGTAATGTTCAACAATGGATCATATATGCACTAACGTAGAGAATTGTATGTGCCGCTTATCTAGATTTGATCAAAGAAGCTCATCTTGTATTTCAAAGAAGATTAAAGTTCATAAGATGTGATGGTAAATATTGTTTGAAATATTTTTGTTGCATTTTTTGCGACATGGAAGGCTTTGCAATTTTTTTTGGGTATTTTCAAAAAAAATTGCTATAAGATTAGGGTTGCAATTTTGCTTCTGGTTTCAACCAGAAAAAATACTACATGGTTTTGGCTATTTTATGCACATAAAACTTCAATTTGAAATAACTTATTATGGTTCACGCTCTTTTAAATATGGGTATGTAAGTAAAGTTTGATAATTTGAATTAGGTTCACGCTATTTTAAATATGGGTATGTAAGTAAAGTTTGATAATTTGAATTAACTTGTTATGGTTTATAAAGCTGTAGACATTCTTTTTATTAGATCTTCTAAGTTTGAGATGTTTTAGGTTTCATGTTAACTATTTTTATAAAAAATATGAGTTTTTAGTGGAACAAAAGTAGGCCACATAGTGAAAACAAAACATGATTTTAATCTAAATATTATTTTTATTAACACAAATATATAAATCAAATAGTTGGTAAATTTTGATAGACATTAATTCATGATAAACATCAAAAACTTATTTTCATAATAGATCTCACATAGTTAATATTAAAAAAAACAATAAATATAACTAAATTCTATATATGTTTTGTTTTATTATTATTATTATTTTGGTTTGTCCCTTTGAGATTTGAATCTCATGGTTTACATAACACTTCATAACATTGCCAATTGAGTTGCCCCAATGGATTATTATTATTATTATAATTAATAAATAAGTTAAACATATATACATTTAGAAAAACATGGAACTAGATTCTTATCATGGATATTTGCCCCCACTTTATCATGGAGATTTTTAAAACTTTGTTAAAATACTATGGACCATTACCATGGCTTATCAATACCTCATGCCCAAAAAACAATAACTCATTTCATATGATATTTTTAATTATTAAATCAATTAAAAGAGCAAAAAGGGCATCACTACTTTGGAGATAAGTTTCAATTTTTTATTTCTACGGGGTTCACAGACCCTAGAGATCGGTGGCCGCTACGTCCACAAAATATAATCCTAGAGATCATTGACCGCTACGTCCACGAAATATTTGTACCAGGCAAATCCACTTGAAGGGAGGCTTAAGCATGGAGCCTAACCCTAAGAAGGTTGAGAGAATTGAACCCATGACCTCTCAATCAGGCAAATCCACAAAAATGACCCTAGAGATCGTTGACCGCTACATCCATGAAATATTTGTACCAAACAAATCCACCTGAAGGAAGGCTTAAACATGGAGCCTAACCCCAAGAATGTTGAGAGAATTGAACCCATGATCTCTCAATCAGGCAAATCCACGAAATATTTGTACCAGGCAAATCCACTTGAAGGGAGGCTTAAGCATGGAGCCTAACCCTAAGAAGGTTGAGAGAATTGAACCCATGACCTCTCAATTAGGCAAATCCACAAAATATGACCCTAGAGATCGTTGAACGCTACATCCGTGAAATATTTGTACCAGGCAAATCCACTTGAAGGAAGGCTTAAACATGGAGCCTAACCCCAAGAATGTTGAGAGAATTGAACCCATGATCTCTCAATCAGGCAAATCTACCTCAAGGGAAGCTTAACCATGGAGCCTAACCCAAGATTGTTAAGAGAATTGAACCCATGACCTCTCAATAATAAAGGTGCTTTAACGAAGGGGTTTGACCAATTAAGCTAAACCTTGAGGTTTAAGTTTCAACCTTTGATTTATGTATACTACTACGAATATTTTAGAATATTTTATGAAAGTTAAATCCCTATCATCTACTTAATAATTTTTGATAATTAAATTAAAATTTTAGAAATTTTATTTCAAAATAGACATATCTATGAGCATAACAAAAATATTAATATCCATATTTCTATTGTTGAAACCAAATAATAATATCATGTATCATAACCATAAGCAAATACTATTCTCCCTTGTAATTTACATTAATTTAATATGTTAAGATTTATTTATTTATTTTACTATTCTCCTTTTGTAAATATCAGGTTGGTTGTTTTTTCCACTAGTATAAGTTTTTTTGGAAATGATTTCAAAATATTTAAAATAATATAAAATGATATGGTATATAAATTAAAAATATATAATGGAATGGTGTTTTACTTTTAATTATAAAATATAACTAGCATTTGCACCAGATGTTGCAAAGGAAACGTCGTAAGGCATAAATTGAAGAACACAAATACAACAAAAGAATACTTTGATAAAGAATAAAAATATATTGAACGCTCAAATCAATGCCCCATTAACTGAAACCAGTTAGTAGACATATCTATCAACATTAGGATTATACACAATGATCAAGAAATTTCCCATATACAAACAGCACCTTCCACAACAACCTTTTGTCACATTCACATTTTAAAAAATGCCTTGGAACGTGATTGGAATCTCCCATATTGTCTTTTTAATTATGCAGATAAATCTTCCATATTGCTATTTTCATCATGAATATTGTTAGTTCATTGTTGTAAAGTGTTAGTGTGTTAAATTCAATACTGTAAGTTTGACAAGCGAAAAAAATTCCTCAATTAGCATAATATGCATTTTTTTCTCACCATGTATTTTTCAGTCATGCATTACAAAAATTCCATCAAAGAGCACAAGTAACAGATTAACATGTATTTTCCCTTCATTATTTTCATCACAGAGCCAAGAAATCTACGCCTTATCTATAAAGTAACAAAAACATTTTGAAATAAGTTTAATATTTCAAGCCAGTGTCTAACCTATAAAGTAACAAAAACTTTTTGAAATAAATTTAATAGTTTAAGCAATTGACTACCTAATTTAATAATTGAAAAATTCTCAAAGATGAATTATAGTCCATAATAAGAGAGCCAACATTGGAGCCCATACTTTCACTAAAAGGAAAAGAAACACAACCACTTGTTAAGAAGAAATTCAAGTAATAATAATAAAACAAAAATAATAAACATTAAAGTATAAAATGGTATTTCCAACGCACAGGTATAAATTTACATGCTCTATGTCCATTGTTAGAGTAAATGGGTGTGGAGAAAGGGCAAGAAGCATGTTCAATTTGTTTCTAAATGAGTGGTTATCTAAGCTTGCAAACATAATAAAAAAGATATTTATTACAACAACTTCTATATGATTATTCTTTTTGAACCATAATTAAAACCGTAAATTAACAATTTCAGAAACCTACACATGTTAGAAACAATCAGATAAGCCATGATGATTGAGTTTCCCGTTACTTAAAGTCTTTGTTGATTGAGTCCACTGAATGAGCCAAGTTCATGTTAGCTTTGGTTGAGTTGATGTAAAAATGTGTAGTGGATTTGATATCAACTAAGGTCTAGTTGTAGAATCACCAAACTGAGTTGAAGTTGGCTTAGCTAGACATACAAGGTTAAACCAGCTGACCGATAAAGTTTGTCATAACTATAAACAGAGATTTATTCAAGCTTAGCAACAATTACTATCATCATCGGCTAATGTTTAAATACTAAATTGCAAAATGCAGTTAATTCCAAATAATGTATACATTTTTTAGGGCATTGGGCAGTAGCAACACCAGAGCTATGTTGTGGGTTTTGTATTGGGAAAATTCGTATTGTGGAATTTGGGTTTTGCATGAGTATTGTTGTTTCCAGAGAAAACGATGTTGTACATAATGGTGGAGAGATGTTGTGCAATTGTTTCAGGTTCCGTAATTTGATGATATGCACAGAATGGGTAATGCCATGAGGCCCTAAATGTTTTTGGTCAAATGAGGAGAGTGTTTCTAAGCCAAACAACTTCAGCTTTGGCACCATTGTCAAGGCCTGCGTTGGGTAATGCCATGAGGCCCTAAATGTTTTTGGTGAAATGAGGAGAGTGTTTTTAAGCCAAATAACTTCACCTTTGGCACCATTCTGGAACATCTAAAAGCTCTGAACAGCTTACCCGCCTGGTACTTAGTATGTTGTACAGGCCTGGAACTTATATTTGTGTCAACAAATGAGTATGTGGTTGAACCCACAGGTGTCTTCATCGACAAAAATAAAGCAGTTGCTCACTTGAAGGTTTGAATATTACCATTCCACAATTCAATTATAATTGATTTTTTCCTTCAAAGGTTATCCGACATGCTACTAATTAAAAATACAATGTAGGTAAAAGTTGAGAAATGATATTTGAGGTAACTAAGGAGTTGTCACATGTAATGCCACTCCCTTTCTACATGAGCAAGGAGATTTGGCAATAGCATGTCCGCTTTGGCTCTTTCTCAATTTATAAAATTGACATTGTTGACTAATATCGGCATAACCAACCCTATTCTAAGTTGAAACTTCTTTCAAATTGAGCATTCACCTCATGAAAGGTTACCTTAAAATTGCTCCATAGTTGTGACTATTCGAAATTGACAAGGTGATTAAAAAATAACATGTTTGTTTTAAGTTAGTGGTTTCAATCATGAATCCATTGTGAAATTTCTCGCATTTTAGCTTCTAATTGTTCAATAATGAACCCATTGTGCATTGTTCTAATTGTAGAAAATTCTAGCCCTAAGTGATTCTTTCCCTTATGATCTCAATCAAACAAATCAATTATTGAATTTAATTAATGTAGAAATTAATTTTGGACCATAGCAACAATCATACAATAGCTGGAAAAGTAAATAGGATGCATAAAACAGTTTTTTTTTCTAAGTAAGACTAATTCAATTAAAAAAGGAAAAAATATAATTACACTGAGGACCCGCCTCAAACTCTGTTTCTAGCTTTCATCGAAACAGTTGATACTGCCCCAGATTGGGGAAACCAGCATGAAATTGCAAAACAGTTACCATATGACCCTGAACTGACATCAACAGACACCATAATACGACCTTGTGACACAGAAAAAAGGTGCAACTCAACAACACTGGACATGACAGCAAACCAACAAAACTACTGAACTGCTAAACATACGCAAAAATATCAAGCAACCCCACCAAACCATGATCTGCCTGAGGCCGATTTGGTTCATGGGTGGCTGCATTTGCCAGAGGACATCAGTTGTTTTTCTACTCCTCCGGAGTTTCCTCGACCACGGGACACACATATTGTTCCCAATCGTCTTCCTTTTTCTCCACATCGCTCTTCTCAGCATCGCCTGTAGGCCCCTCCATCTGTTGGGTGCCTCTTGATCTGCCAGCACACCCCACCGTTAAAGCCACGACTGCAGAGCAGCCACCCACCCATTGAAAGTCGTCTACATGCTCATTGTCACCATGCATTCTGCTATGCCTGATTCCCTGGCTATCATCCTTTGAATTTTTCTCCTGACTCCTCTCATATCCTGGGCTCTCATCCCCTGAGAATGCTCCTTAGAGCTTGTCACTTGATCACTGTCCAGCATTTCTTCTTCAGTGAAGACAACGGTCACCTTAGCAGTGATAGTAGGTTTATTTAGACGGCTATGGAGCCTGAAATGGGTAGTGTGAGAGGCAGAGCCAGGACTCTGCTGGGAAATAACAGAATGGAGCCCAAAATCTCTGAGCGGATCCCTTGACTCCATCCCACGCCCCCGCCTACTGCGCGCGTAGGAATAGTGTCTGAGCTGAGGTCTGGGTTGAGGCTCATCTTCCTGGTCCTGAGGAGGGGAAGGGGGAGCCGAGCTCTGTGCAGTATGAGGTCTCGCTCTGCCTCCCCGAGAACCTCCAAATCGACTCCTCATTCGATGCCTTACCATCCTGGTGAGGACTGAGAGCAGATCAACGGGATATTCAGTTGGGGAGGGGGATTGATTACAGAAACAGGGCCTCTGAGCAGGATTTACAGGGCAAAGCATGGAGTGGGAGAAATGGTGGCCATTTCCAAAATCGATGCAACTAAGGTGCCAACAACGTTTTCATGTAGCTGTTCTGCTACCTGCGAGCTTTGCCTGCAGCGGACAATAGCTACGAATCGGGGGACGAACAATGGGAATAGGAGGCGCCATTCTGATATCTACTGTATCCATATCTCGGCCTGATGGGCCATTTATTTCCATCTGCATGCTGGTCAGATTTCGACTGCAGTGAGCCTGGATCCGGGCCCAATTCATCACCTGGCTGGTCCTTGCGCCGGCGTTTCTAAGTGAGCCCATTAATGCTCTTTGAGAACACCCGCATCCGGGTCATAAAACAGTTTTTGCATAAAATGGTTTTTGGAAATGTTTGAGACCACTCAGAGCAATGATGGCACTGCACAAAGGAAGTTTAATGCTTAGCCAGGTGGATGGGATTAAAACAAAATTGAAAAGGCCAACTTGCAGTCCGAAAAGGGTCAAGCCCTAAAAGAGACCTGAACCTCAGATCAGACTATGGTGGAGGGACGAAAGGCCTAAGAAGGTTTGCTAGATTTTTGTAAAGGCAAAGCCTTTATAAACCAATTGTATAAAATGGTTTTTGGAAATGTTTGAGACCACTCAAAGCAATGATGGGACTACACAAAGGAATTTTGTGCAAGGAGGCTATCACATCAACCCAAGAACTTGCGTGAAAAGCAATTATATTCCTCCTCCTTTACAGTGACTATTGAGAAATTTCCTAAAAAGTTACTATCACTATTCAAAGGAATAAGAAACTTTACTCTGTTCTTTCTTGGGTTCAAAGAAAACTGAAGAGTAACCATGACTGTAAAAAAAGCAATAAATTAGATGTCACAAGATTAAAGCTAGAGATAAGACAGAAGAATACTAATATGGAATGGAATTTCAACAAAGGGACATGCCATTTTGGAAACATACCCTATAACATGACATAGGTCACAATCAAAAGCTGAAGATGGTCCATGAACCAAAATAGATTTTATATTTTTTATGCCATAACAGGGCCAAAGAAGATTGGTAAGCTAGATACTCTCACTATTCAAAGGAATTAAAATGTTTAGATATTTGTTTTCACATATTCTAATATGATCCCACTGTAGCAGAGTGAGGTACAAATGTTGGAGAATTCCTAAAACAATCGAGATTTTTTCAATTTTAGGACTCGAACTCAGATAGTCAGATTGCTGCCACTCCTCCTTCCATATTTCCCTGCAGATTTGATTGAATGAGGCCTTCAAGCATCAATGTACCATTACAAGGCACCATGGCCCGTTGGCAGAGAAAGTAAGTTGTGAGCTGAATTGTTATCAGGTCACGGAAAATCATCACAACAATACTTTGCCCTAGATTCTCTAACACCATGAATTCCATCTGATCCTTTTGTGAAAATATTGCAATAGTTGATTGCAGTTTGTCCATTTTTAAGCTCAACGAAGAGTAATATATGTGGATGTTTAGATCCCTTTTGATTTCCTGTTTGTCGTGGGGCCACTTCTCACAGCTGATTAAATCGAAATAAACATTACCTCGGTTATTACAAGTTTCAAATGTGAATTCAAACATGGCTACAAGGCTGCTTTGAAGGAGGTTTGGTCTGATGTGGATCTCACATTATAACTTGGCAAAAGAAAACTCTTCGCTCTGTGTGTCTGCATTCGTTGACATGGGATATTGACTTGTAACCTGTGTGTCCCCCTGTGCCTCGATAATCAAAATAGATTCAACACGTTGGGGAGAATAACTTGGAGATGTGTCCATTTCCAGATCCGATGCTTCATATTCTGAGTGATAATAGCTCTCAGATATCTTTGAAGTATTAACGTCTCCCATTGTTTTGTATCTGCGAAGCAAGTGCAATGGAGAAGATCCATGGATTGGAGTTGTTTCCCCACTTTGAAACCCAGAAGACAACACTGAGCTGCTTGCGATTCCAGAAGAAGAATGCTCTGGCTTTCTATGTCGTTTCATTTTTTTCTTAGCAGTTTTATGCCATTTCTGTAAGGCAATGGCTGTCTGTTCTTCAAATATAGCCTTCTTCATGTGAGAACCCATCTGCACAGGAACATCTCATCAGTTTTGAGAGCACTACCCTAAGGTTTAATCACAGCAGGATTATTTGAACAGTCCTGAAGCTCACTATCACAAAATCAATTCGCCTAAAGAAAAATTCTGCCAATCTTTCAACACAGTCACTGTGTCTTTTTCTCTTGTTTTCTTTTGACATGGGTGAGACTACTAACATAAATTTATTGAACAAACAAAAGAAAGCTCTAGAGTGGTCCTGTTTTTCTAACCAATTTTTTTTAGGGTTGCCTGAAGCCCACAACAGAGTGAATAATCTGTTCTGCCAAAAATAAAAATAAAAATTGAAACTTCCTAGTTCTTATTTTTCCCTAATAAATTTGTCTGCTGTGAGTTCAACTAATTCTCAAGTGACAACTTATCTCTTATTTTATAAATACTAGTAAGTTATTTAAGCATCACGCACTGTACAGCTTGGCTGCATCTATCCTCTGTACAAAGTAAACAAGATAAATCGACTGGTAGTGAAGACTTGACCAATGCAATTCTCCCAATTTATATTCATATTATTCAGCCTGTTCTGGAGTCTGAATTTCAGTTGATCCTCTCAACAACCCGAATTTGATGGTATCTTCAATGAACATGAAAAGACTCACCTGTGTTACAAGTGCATAAAGTGGAAGTGTGATGTAGCTACATAGAAACTGCACAGCAACCCTAATCACAGACACAAGCAGCCCAATGGAGTCCTCATCAGATGCAAAAAATGGTTACTATCAGTGTTCTCCATAGACAGCATTGCAGTCTACTAGTACTAATCCAAAGCAGCAATAACCTAATTAAAACGATTACTTGCTTGCTTAGAATGTGCTCTCTTCATGTTTAAGGCAAGATAAAGATTTTGTAAACAAAACATGTATAATAGTCTACGGGTTTGAATGCTCAACATACTTTCTTTTTCCTTGAAAACTTTATGGGGAAACTCAAAAAGTGATCACATACTTACCCAATGATGATTCTAATTATGATTAAAACAAAATTGTCATGAAAACAAGATCTCAGGCCAAATTCGTACTGCAAGCATAAAGTCAAATTTAAATAAGATGCAGAGATGTAGTAGAAATGAAATTCTAATGCTGTATAAACTGAAATTGATTTAGGGTGCTTGAGACTATATTTTTTTAAGTATTGAATTAATAGTGCATATAAATTTCATCAAATTCAGCCAACTTATAATTCAAGGCTTTGATTTCTAAATTTGACTCTGGTTCATTAACATGGTGATGCCGTGTCTCAAGTTTCAACCACTAAACTGCATCCCAACAAATGCAAGACTGCAAAATGTTACTATCATTAGCATAATAAACCCAATGACTCTACACACAAGAATTTATTCTTTACTGAATGAACATATTGCTTACCCATATCCAAAAAAAGAATGCAAGCTGGAAAGCATTCTGCAGAACAGAAGTAACAATCAATCCATTGCTATTCCCATGAATATTCAGAGAATTCAGAAATATAGTTTGTCAATGAGAATTTAGCATGCACATCATTTGATACCTGGAAGAGAGTGAAATGGATCAAGAAAAGGACAAGTTGAGGGCGACCAAACCAAAATAGTTCATTCGTTGGCTGGACTACCGGAGTTCCTTTCAGTACATAAAGCCTATCTTGAATTTCTAAAGCCATCTCTGTTATTATAACTTGTAGCTTTGTTCCAATCAACAAAATTATCTGCACATTTTGGAAGATCAAATGGAAATAAGTTTTGAAGAATTCAATCAGAAAAACGTCCAAGATCATTGGTTCACATGATCAATGTACCCTCTCCTATGAGTAATATTTTTATGCACTTACAATTAAGGGAATAAACGAGATCCAGAAAAATGTTTATGCCCTTACCATTAAGGGAATAAACGAGATCCAGAAAAATGTATACCACCCTGCTCAGAGGAATACATCCCATCAGAAGGAGAAAGTTAGTTTAAACAATTGTGGACATCTAGAATGAAGACTTGACTTTGGAAGCAGGGTAGAGTACTGAAGATTTACCATTCACATTAAGAAGCAAAAAGATTATAGCAAAAGCCCACAAAGGAGGACTGCAGATAATGCATCAAGGGTGTGTGTTAGTTAAAAGTCAAGAACAGGTTTTCGAAAAAAACAGGGGGATGACAAACCAAGGTCAGACAAGGGAAATACTGTATACATAATTCTGTCTGAGACCAAAGCTGTTGTGAACACGGAAAAACGTTACTAACCTGATTCCAACTACGCTTTTGAAGTCATCATCCAAAGATCTCTTGATATATTTCTGAAAATCAAACTTGCTATTTGGAGCCAAGTGAGCCTGTACGTACATTTTGAAGTAATTAATACTTTAGAACAAATCAGATGCCTTACATGAATGAAGTTGGGTTTGAAATAAACAAGATGAGAAGGAAAAGATGATTTAAAGTGATCAAAACTTACAACGATGAAGCCATGGCGCAAGGTCACGTAATCAATTTTAGTTACAGACGGACAGAATTGACGAAAGAAGCATACCTGCAAATCTAAGGAAAGCTAATGTTAAATCAGATATGGATATTTCTCAATTAATGCAAATAGGGATACGGATATTTCTCAATTAATGCAAATAGGAAACAAAGATATATCCCTTGAAGATTTGGAATTGTGAATAACTTACCATCCATTTAAGAATCAGTGTTCGGCTCCAGAAACTCATATGGCGCTTTACAAATGAAGTTTCATGGGTTAATCTGAATCTTGCAGGATCTGTTTGGACCAAAAAGGAAACAAATCCCTCAAAACCCATACGGTATTTTTCACACCCTCAAAAGCTTATCCAATCGCCCAAGTTTCATGTTGTGCCCTCTAAATATTTTAGTTTTGAAATCGAGAACTTTACCCAATCAGCCTATAACACAGTATATCCCAATTAGAATTTGCACAGTTGCCAAACTGGCTTGGGTTATTTCTTTTAAGTTTTCAACCTGAAAGTATCCAGATGCTGGAATAAATACTCTTCTAGACAAACCCAGTTAGAAGAACCAAAAGAACTCACCATGTGAAAACTCATACTCCAATGTTTGTGTCTCCTGTTCCCATGCTTTCCAGCGCTTCATCTAGGCATCAATAGGATTTACAGATCTCATTGTTAACAGAGGATTTAAAAGCATGCAGATATCAAAACAATAAGATCTACTGCAGAAATTAAACTGAATAATATATATGGAGAAAACAATTTGTCTCCCCTTCCACTTACTTTTGCTCTTGCTAGGGCGACAGTTAAGACACTATATAACACATGGAGAACTGCCAACAAAAAGATGAAGATGTGGAGCTGGTTCATGCCAGTCGGGGAGACAAGAGGATAGTTACCCTTCAAACAAAGAATGACAAATTATCAAATAAGTCCAACTTAGGATAAACATTTGAAATATATATTGAAATCCTATTTCAAAATGGTCTAAGTAACCCTAATTGCATGAAAAAAATCACTCAGAGAATCACAGGGCCTGGATAGTTATGCCATATGCAGTAAGACTAAGAGTAGGGTGTGGTATATACATGTGCGGAGCTACAATAGTTGCTATCCTCACCAGCACCAGCTAAGACACGCCTCCATGGGATCTTCTGTTCAGAGGACATGGATTCCCATAAACGTTTTCGGCCGTGCTCCTCCCCATTATCTACTTTCATGCTTTCAACAGCAGTGCTTTCGACGGCAGTATCATTTGTCTTACACGGAAGCATAGTATCACCTACTTTTTTGGATATACAAATCATAGAAATGGGCTTCGCTCCAACTGTCAGTAGAAGTGAGATGAAACCAAGAAGCATCAATTCTGCAGCCCAAAATGACAAATTTCAGAAATATTTTCTCAGAGCACCAGAAATCTCATTCACAAATTCTAAGCTAAAAGAGATAAATCTGTTTGCATGAAATATTAGTTTGAAATCCAACTACAAAATGTCAAAAAAATCTACCAATACAATCAAAACAGATCATTTCAGACATATTGTCAGCCCATGTGACCACCTCATGATAATTCATCAGGAAGCTCTACCCAGGAAACAGGATTTCTGGTAAAACATCAGAACTCCATAGAGCAAACCATTTTCAGATATATTTTCTCATACAAGATGATTAGCAAGAAATCTCATGCAAGATAGACTGCAACAAGCATATCTGCATCAATCACATGGGGAATGTTAGTGGTTTGAAACATCTGTTACCTGCTTTCAGTTTTTCAAGTGCTTCATACAGGGCGTTCTTCTTTTTCCTCTTCAACCACTGTCAATATAGTGACAGAAGGAGACTTTATCAGTACAGAATGCATATTGTATTCAAAACTTGTGTTCCCAAAAAAAAAATGATCAGCTCTTACTTCTAATCACTAATCATATATGAGCACATTAAAATTAGGCATTTCCTCCCAAGTTTCTAGTCTGGTTATTACTATCCTCGGTCTTCAATTCGTCCTTCTTCCTTAAGGCTTAAACTACAGAAAACGGTCTTGTACATCAAAGTACCATTGGTCCTTCTTCCTTAAACTATAGATAACAGTCTTGTACATCAAAATACCATTGCTAAACAATGATGCTGTAAATCAAACAGGTGGGCTAAAGTGAAAATGGTTAATTAACTTAACAGAGTACTTTCATCATAGTGCATTACATTTATATGTGCTCTAATAATACTATATGAACTCACCAGGCATATGGAACAAGTTAAGTCAATATCCAGTTTGACTGAATCAAGAACAGTGCAGGACAAAGATGGTTTTTCACCATCAAAGGTTAGCGAATAGTCCTCCGACAAATCAAACACAGGCGTTACACCATTGCTAAGATTCATTGAGTTGATTCGGAATGCAATGAGTTCATTCAACCAGGGAGACTGAAGAATCTCCCTGGTTGAATGAACTCATTGCATTCCGAATCAACTCAATGAGACTTAAGTTAATGAATTCAAACAAATCAAAGCTAGTGAATTCCAACAAACCTAAATTGATGGAATGAAACAAAACAAAGCTACTGAATTCCAACAAAGCTAGATTGATGGAATGAAATGGAGTGATTCCATACTTACCTGCGTATTCAAGGGCCAGATAACCAAAAGTGCCGGCCAGCCTGGTTTCAACAGAAAACTTTCCATCAGGGGCCAGCTTGACCAACTCGAAATCCGAGACCTTGGCCCTCATGTCGTCGCCCAGAAGAATACTAGAGGGCTTCAGATCTCTGTGAATGAAGCTCGTCTGTGCAAGGCTGTGCAGGTACTCAACTCCGCGGGCGACATCGAGGGCAATGGAATGAAATGGAGTGATTCCATGAGTACCTGCGTATTCAGGGGCCAGATAACCAAAAGTGCCGGCCAGCCTGGTTTCAACAGAAAACTTTCCATCAGGGGCCAGCTTGACCAACTCGAAATCCGAGACCTTGGCCCTCATGTCGTCACCCAGAAGGATATTAGAGGGCTTCAGATCTCTGTGAATGAAGGTCGTCTGTGCAAGGCTGTGCAGGTACTCAACTCCGCGGGTGACATCGAGGGCAATGGAATGAAATGGAGTGATTCCATGCGTACCTGCGTATTCAGGGCCAGATAACCAAAAGTGTCGGCCAGCCTGGTTTCAACAGAAAACTTTCGATCAGGGGCCAGCTTGACCAACTCGAAATCCGAGACCTTGGCCCTCATGTCGTCGCCCAGAAGGATATTAGAGGGCTTCAGATCTCTGTGAATGAAGCTCGTCTGTGCAAGGCTGTGCAGGTACTCAACTCCGCGGGCGACATCGAGGGCAATGCTAAGCCTCTGTTTCCATTCTAGCGGCCTCAGCCCGGCCGCCGCCCATTCAAACAGATGCAGACTCAGCGGCCCCTGGGGCATATACTCGTACACCAGCATCTTCTCCCCGCCGTCGATACAGTACCCAAGGAGACGAAGCCGATGCGCTGCTCAGGCAGTTAAGGAGTTGCAGCTACCTCAACATAATCCAACGACTCAAGATGGCTCAATCGTCTAACATATCATCTAATGGTGTAAAGTAATGACATGTAGGTAGAGAGCAAAGTTGATTTCAAAGGGGAACGCCTTACGGCGTAATTATTTGAAAAATTAATACATACAATTTTAAAATTAAATAAATTAGTTTGAGTTATAATTAAAAAGTGTTATCTATTAATATGAAATTGATGTTTTCCTAGAATTATCTATAATAGTAAATCATGAAGTTTGTTTTATATATATATATATATATATATATATATATATATATCTCCGTGGGAAAGAATCACTTTTTTTTGGTTACTTAATAGACATGGAGTTAAGATAAAATTAAAAGGAGATTGTGTCATGCAAAATATCTTTCTTATATGTTTATTAAGGAGTAGTTATGATAAACACCATTTTAAATGGCTAATTATAAAAATCATACAAATTAAATTGAAAGAACTATTATAGTTCTTTTAACTTCTCATTTTATGGAAGCCTTTATGAGAACTAAAAAGCATTTTTTCTCCTCCCCCTCATTTTATAGGGTTTTTCTATGGAAATAGGTTCTCACTTAAGATATTCCTTAAATATCATCTTGGTGGTAGGGTTTATATATATTATGCATATATCCCATTGTGAGGATTGGATCTCTATCTTTTGTAGTCCTTTTTATCCCACCCCCATTACCTAGAAAGCAACTTTCTACCCTTAGGTCATGATCTCCTTTGGGTTGTGGAATTTTGAGTGGTGTTATAATTAATCAAAGTGGAAATGACCTTTTTAATATGTAAAAAAATAAATGTTATGTTTAATCATGCTCTGAGAATTGGAAGCTTCTCATGGTCTAACAACTCACTTACTTATGTGAATCACTTGAAAATGTTGTTCAAGTTTAAAATATCAAAGTGTACATGGAACACCCAAGACCATTGCTAAACTTTGTGTGGGGATAGTGCTCATTGCCCCATGAGCAAGGAGTCATTCGACGCCTATCCTAAACAATTAATCTTATCTTGAAATCTTAATTCCATGGGGGAAAGGACTCACCATTGGGTTCACAATGTTGTTAATGAATAGAAAGATGTCAAACATAGACTTGTCCTCTATCTAGTGGAATGATATGTCCCCAATTCTCACTCTCTAATGTATTTAGTAGCTGCAAATAAACACAACACTATACAGATCAAGGGACACTGGTTTTAAATTTTCTTAGGATTGTGTTGTCCTTTGTGTTAGGTGATCAAAAATACAAAATTAGTTCACAAAGTTGGGATCGAATATTTATTTATTTAGAATATTTAATTAAATATTGGAGACACTTAGAAATAGAATATTGTTGTAAACGATATGACATCTAGAATAATGTCATATCTTAGGCTCCAATTTAGGAGTAGAGTTCGTAGATTGGTTAGAATGGAATTTATTGTAAATGGACATTTGTTAATTTAATAAGTAGTCCATAACTAGAATAGGTTAGAAAATTAAGCTTATATGTAGCTCAGTCTCCTGATTGCAATTGAGTTGGTGTGTGTGTAAACTCTTGCAAAATTATTATGTGATTTCTTTTCTGATTAATAAAATTGTGTGTCTGAGGACACCTATGCCATTATTGTGGTATCAGAGTGTGTGTGTGTAAACTCTTCAAAATTATTATGTAATTTCTTTTCTGATTAATAAAATTGTGTGTCTGAGGACACCTCTGCCATTATTGTGGTATCGGAGCTCCAGTGATGCAACTGATGTGAAGAGGAGATTTCGGCTCTACAAGTTCTTGGAAAACTCCATTGAATTGATCAACAAAAGAAATTTTATTATTGATTTTATATTTTTAAATCTGAAAATCATTTTTTTATTATTATCAAAAATTTTGCCTTTCTATCTTGAATTTCCATCATTTTGCCACTTCATCCACCCCAAAATGTGATCAAAGAATCAATTCTCCATCACATCTGTGAGGTTTGGCCAACTCCATTGTTAAGCTGAAACTTTCCATAATTAGAATTGTTGTACAATACGCTCCAGGCCTTTGGCCCTCGCCCTGTGACTGTGGCGGAATATTTGCAAATGCAGATAATAATGACTATGGACAGAGCCAGAGAACCCGCCATTTTCGGCCCCGAAGATCTCAAGCAAACAATGTGAATCACTTCAGTTCTGAAAGCAGAAGCCCAACAACAATAGATTACTCGGCGTGAACGTCATTCAGGAAGCAAGGGATCTTCCCATCGAATACAATCTCGCAGCAGGTCAGTGAAGCTGATTAACTGATTTATCAATGCAAGACAAATCTAGAGAGCCTTCCTCTCTTTCTTTACCTTTCAAATAAGGTCATGTCAACTAAAAACTATGTGTAGATTTTAAAATGATAAAGGAGTTATGATACGCACGGGTGCATTTGATGGTGGAATGGCGCTCCCTCTATTCAGCGAAATGTTCCATATTGGTTATGAGGTTAACTCACTTTTTTAACGTGAGTTTAAAAGAATTAGAATTTATTAATAGAGTGAGGATTGTTTTGGAGAGATAAGGAATAATGGTAATTTTTTAAATGGAGAGATAAGTATTATTGACATTGATTTTGTTGTAATGGAGTAATAAGGTGGGTGGGGTATTTTTTTCTTGGAGTGATTATTTTTTGTATTTTGGGAATTATTATTTGTAAATGTTTGGGTCAGTAAATTTTTGGAGTAATAAGGAGATTTTATTTGTAATTTTTTATTTGGAGAGATAAGTGTGACATTGTAACTCAAAGTAATTTTTTACTTTGAGGGGGGGTTAGAGTACATTTTGCATCAAACATTGCAAGGATTGTAAATCAGTCAAATTTTGAAAGATTTCATTGTAAAATTTTAAGAGAAATTGACTAGAGCCAAGTGCAAAGCTCAGTCAATTTTCTCCTCCAATGACTATACGAAGGTCAACGCCAAGCCCCATAGATCGTTTTTGTGTGGTTTGTTCCATATGACATGTTGGTCATCTTTTCCTTGTGCTTGATTCTTTTTTATACAAAGCTTCAAAACTACAATGTTGAAGTTAATTAATCTGTTCTTTGATTCTGATAAGCTTGAAGGGGTAAAATCATACAAAACCATGGAAACGTCTCGTTGATGTGGCAAGACATATGTGACGGAGACATTAAGCCTAATAAACCCACAGATGTAGCTTCACTTGCAAAATGGGAAGTTAAAAATGTCAAGGCACTAGCTCTTATAAAGTCCTCAGTTAATGATGAGATGTATATTCATATTGAAAACGCCTCAGATGCATGGACTGCTTTGCGTACTTTTAAAGATCTATTTGATACACAACCTGAATCAAAAAAGGTTGATCTACAACTTAAGTTGCTTCAACAAAAACTAATTGAAGGGGGAGATGTCCTTGAGTATATCTCCAGGCTTAAAAATATTAAGCAAGAAATAGTAAAAGCAGGATTTCCACCAGTAGATGACAGTTTCATGACCACAATTCTAATTGCTGGATTGCCTTCTTCTTACACTCATTTTTTGGAAACTCTACAAGTGACTGGAAAGTTAGATAAATTAAAGTTTGATGAGCTAAGTGAGATGTTAGCTCAACACGACAAAACTTTTGGGAAGAAGAAACAAGGGGAAGATATCTTCTTCACAGAAGCCATCACAAGTAAATCATCAACTGACAATTCTAAAGGAAGAGGACATTTCCATCCACATCCAACAGCATATAGTGGACAAGGTCGTGGAAGAAGCCAAAATAGAGGAAACTTTCAAGGAAGAGGAAACAGTCAAGGCAGAGGAAACTTTCAAAATAGAGGCAACTTTCAAGGCAGAGGAAACTTTCAAGGAAGAGGTCAAAGTCAAGGTAGAGGGCCAACTCAAAACAGAGGTCAAAGCAGAGGCAGAGGATAATATCAAGGAAGAGGTAGAGACTTGAATCAAATTGTCTGCAGAAGATGTAACAAAGTGGGCCATTTTGCAGAAGATTGTAGAACTTCCATTGATAAAATTCCAAAGTTCCATCAAAACACAACTCAATTTGCCACTGATCAAGATAATGATGGTTCGGAATATGTCTTCACATCAAGTCAAAGATCAGAATCAACAGCATTAGTTTCCACCTTTTTTCAAAGTGATTATGAAGATGCATGGATTTTAGATACAGGAGCAACTCAACACATGACTTTTCGACAAGACTTCTTTTGGAACTTCCAACCATGCCACCTTAGTTCAATATTTCTTGTTGATAATACAAAACATACTCCTTATGGAAAAGGTGTCATTAAAGTTTATCTTCCTAACATTGGAGAAAGATTGATTTCAAATGTATGGTATGTACCCACCTTTAAAAAGAATTTGTTGTCTTTAGTCTCGATTTGACAAGCTGGACATCAGGTGGTTTTGGAGGATGGCCTAGTTAAAATTAATTCAACCAAACAGAACATGAAAACAATGATGACAGGATACGAAGATGGAAAACTGTTAAGGATGAAAGGAACAGTTATTCCAAGGAATTCTGACTTTGCAAGAGCAACGAGCACAAACATTTCACCTATCAGATTATGGCATGTGAGATATGGACATCTAAACTTTGACAGTCTCTCTCAACTGCAAAAACAAGGAATGGTTAAGGGGCTTCCTACCTTCAAGAAATAAAATGCAAGATGTGAAGCTTGCATTAATGGAAAACAAAGTCGAGAACCTTTCCCAACTGTTAGAAAATTATATATTACGGAGCAATGGAACACATAAAATATTGCAGAAATATAAAAACAAAGAACGCATAAATCAAGAGAGACACAGATATACGTGGTTCACCCAGTTTGGGCTACGTCCAACCCGAACATCCAGTCCTTCCTTTCTATTATCCAGCAAAATGAAGAGACACAACCTACAGCAAATCCGCTGTAATATCCTCTGTTTTCTCTCATAGTCTCACCTCTTAGTTTCTCGCTCACAGAATACACATCTATATCTCAGCCTCCAATACAATGCCCTCATACAAAGAGAGGGGTTGCCTTCTAGGGCAAAAAACCCTAAACTAAACATAAGTTCTACCGTCAGATCATCTGCCTAATGAACAGCCCAGATTGACTAGAAATTACTATACTTTTACAAGGCAATTTTACATTTGCTTTTAGCTTCAGGGGCGCTGCCCCCGAGCCCCCCGCCGGGGGACCGCTGGCCCCCGGACCCCCGCGGGGGGGACAAGTCCCCCCCTGCATGGAGGGGTGTACAAACTTCCTGGGGTATACATCCGACTGAAACAAAGACCTCTGAACAATCATGCTCCACACACAACACCAACAATCTCATGGCGAGCAAATAGGCGTTTGAAATTGGTACATAGTGACATTTGTGGACCCTTACAAGATTCTCTAGGAGGTTGCAAATATTTATTACTCTTTATTGACGATTTCAGTAGAATGACATGGGTTTACTTCTTGAAGCATAAGTCAGAGGCATTTGAAAGGTTTAACAATTTTCGTCAACTTGTTGAAAATGAAGTCTAGGAAAATATTGGCACTCTTAGAACTGACAATGGAGGAGAATTCACTTCAAATGTATTTCAAAATTATTGCAAAGACAATGGGATCAAACGACATCTTACAAATGTTTATACTCCACAGCAAAATGGAGTAGTAGAAAGAATGAATCGCACTTTGTTAGGAATGGCGAGATCTATGTTAAATTTTAAAAAGTTAAGTCCTATTTATTGAAGCAATCCATACAGTTGTTTACTTAAGGAACAGGTCTCCCACTGCTTCTTTGGATGGAATCACACCTTATGAAGCATGGTTTGGTTTCACACCTAAAGTTAAACACCTTAGAGTTTTTGGTTTCGTGTGTTATGCCTTAGTTCCAAAAGAAAAACGAACTAAGCTTGACTCATGAAGTTTGAAATGCACAATGATTGGATATTCAGATGAGAAGAAAGGGTACAGGCTTCTGTCAAATGGGAAATTTATTATCAGCAGAGATGTAATTTTTTATGAAACAAAGAGTAAGAGTGCTGAAGAAATAGAACATCTTCTTCAAAAATTGGAAACAAAAGGAGATAAAAGGAAAGGAAACAATCCAAGTCAACCAAATTCACAAAATTGGTATGAACTTGATTTTCCTTCCTCTAAAGATGATTCATCCAGTCCATCTACTTCACCAACACAGTCTGGGTCTTTTGGCAGTTCATCAGAATCTCCTAGTAGTAGTAGTTCTTCTGACAATGGTTCTTTGCACCCAGAATCTACAGTTGATCAACATACCTCGGTTTACATTAATCCTCTTTATAATGATGGTGACTTTTCATAATCTCAAGCAAGTGAACATCAATTGCCAAAATGGGTTGTTCAACTTTTGAAAGATGTAAGGCCCGATGAGAAAAATAAAACAGGAACAAGGGGGTCCACTAGGAATGAAGGAAATTTTGCCTTAATCACAAATTTTTTTACTGAACCCTCCACGTACAAAGAGGCAGTAAAATATAAAGAATGGAAACAAGCTATGATTGAAGAATACAAGGCAATTCAAGACAACAACACTTGGAAACTTGTTGATTGTCCTCAAAATGTTAAACCCATTGGATGCAAATGGGTTTACAGAATTAAGTACAACCAAAATGGAGAAATCGACAAGTACAAAGCTAGACTTGTGGCTAAAGGTTTTGCGCAGCAGGAAGGCATTGATTATGAGGAGACTTTTTCTCCTACAGCAAAATGGAACACCATCCGCTTAACACTTGCATTAGTAGCACAAAAAGGATGGAAAGTTCATCAGATGGATGTAAAGAGTGCTTTCCTCAATGGATATTTACAAGAAGATGTATATATGACACAACCACTAGGTTTTGAAATTGAAGGGCAAGAACATAAAGTTTGTAAACTGATTAAGGCTTTATATGGGTTAAAACAAGCTCCATGCACTTGGTATGCCAAAATGGATGAATACCTTTGGAAAGTTGGCTTTCAACGAAGTGAATCTACTGATACTTTGTATGTACGTCGAGTGGGTCAAAATTTGGTGATTCTTGTTATGTATGTAGATGATTTGATCATTATTGGAAACAATGATAATCATATTGTACAAGTGAAAAAGGAGTTACATGCAGGTTTTAAGATGACAGACTTGGGACTACTTCACTACTATCTTGGAGTTGAAGTATTCCAACATCCACATCATATTTTCATTTCTCAGAGTAAGTATGCAGCAGAAGTTCTTCAGTGCTTCGGAATGCAGGATTGCAAGCCCGTTCTTACCCCCATGGAACAAAACTTGAAACTTTCAAAATTTGGGGGGGGGGGAAGGTGGACAACACTACTTATAGACAATTGATTGGCAGCTTGATTTATCTGACAACGACTTGACCAGATCTATCTTATGCAGTTAGTATTCTTTCACGTTTTATGCAGGAACCACGAGACAACCACTGGAATGCAGCCAAAAGGGTTCTACGATATGTCCAAGGAACAAAAGATTTCGGTCTTCTTTACAACAAGACTAAAAACTTTGTACTTGGCAGATTTTCAGATGCTGACTTTGCTGGCAGTATTGATGATCGAGCATCAACCTTTGGTTATTTAATGAACATGGGGTCAGCTGCAGTATCTTGGAGTTGCAAGAAACAAGATACAGTGACAACTTCTTCAGCCGAAGCAAAATACATATTAGCATGGGAAGCAGCATGTGAAATTTTTTGGTTGCGCAGAGTTTTGCAAGATTTGGGCATTCCTCAAGCAGAAGCTACATCATTATTCATCGACAGCTAGTCAACCATAAAGCTTGCCAAGAATCCAGTTTTTCATTCCAAAACAAAACATGTGGACACCAAGTATCATCACATTAGATCGCTCATTTCCAAGGACGTCATCAAACCAATTTATTGTCCTTCAGAAGATCAGGTCTCTGATATTTTCACAAAACCACTTGGTAGGATCAAATTTACTAAGTTCATAGATGAACTTGGTATCTGTTGTAATGTATCTTTGGATCATAGGGGGGAATGTTAGATGATCCAAAATACAAAATTCATAGTTCACAAAGTTAGGATAGAATATTTAATTAAATATTGGAGACACTTAGAAATAGAATATTGTTGTAAAAGATATGACATCTAGAATAATGTCATATCTTAGGCTCCAATTTAGGAGTAGAGTTAGTAGATTGGTTAGAATGGCATTTATTGTAAATGGACACTTGTTAATTTAATAAGTAGTCCATAACTAGAATAGGTTAGGAAATTAAGCTTATATGTAGCTCATTCTCCTGATTACAATTGAGTTGGTGTGTGTGTGTAAAATCTTGCAAAATTATTATGTAATTTATTTTTTGATTAATAAAATTGTGTGTTTGAGGACACTTCTACCATTACTTTGCTTAAGATAATTGCATTACACATTGACTTCAGCCCATAGATTTATAACTTCATAACATCATGTGAAATTATGTAGAGATAACAACATCATTAATAATGCATCAGAACATACATAGAAGAAAATCATGCACACATGAAGACACCAAAATTTGGTCTGAGACTAGGGAAAAACCCCACAAGGGGGAAAACCCAGAATTCAATTCTTATTTTATTATATTTCATCAATTGTCTAGCTGGGATACAAAGTACATCCATATTAGACATATTTGACTTCCTAGGGTCAATCCATGTCAGTTCAAAATTTAATTTGTGAACTAACATCCAATGAATAGAAAAGGTTGTTACTATGACAAGTGTTGCTTCTGATCTCTGTCTAGGATATCAAATGTTATTGACAAGGCCCCATTACTTAGAGTTAAAGACAAGTCCACAAGGATCCATATATATATGAATGAAGCCAAGTCTGTGCTGCTCAAAATTATATATTGTAAGTTGAGACCATATATATATAATGCAGAGGGTTGTGCATATAGGATAACACCCAAACAACGAGATCATTTATAGGAGTGAGAAATTATCATGAGACTATATCGAATCCAATGCCATAGAGATCACGAATTATTTTTGAGTTGCATAGAAAATAACCCAGACACACAGTGATGTGGATATACTGTATCATTTGATGAAGATATCCGAGACAAATGAAATGACAGTAGATGCCGTTGCAGAGATGATGTTGAGCCATTTTAATAAGCAAAGTATATGTGTGGGAGCCTCATCCAATATGTTGAGTGAGGGAAATAGAGAATACAATATGTGTTCCATTCATGTGCAATTCCTCAAAGTAATATGATGCCAGATCATATGTATCGATGACCATAACTAATACGATACCAATGGGTAATACCCAAACAACGAGATCATTTATATGAGCGAAAAATTATCATGAGACTGTATCGAATCCAATGCCATAGAGATCACAAATTATTTTTGAGTTGCATAGAAAATAACCTAGACAAACAGTGATGTGGATATACTGTATCATTTGATGAAGAGATCCGAGATAAATTGTTGGGTCCCTATAATACTAGTGATTACCCCATTACTATTATAGTTATACCCCTTATTTATATTGTTGTGCCCCTATTACCCCCATATTGTTATTTCTTTGCCCCATAGAATCCCTCTATTGTTATTTTTGTGGCTTTATATTATTATTGTTAGGTCGGCTAGATTATATTGTGACTCCTTAAACTCCTATATATAGAAAGGAGGTTTTGTCATTTGAATCATCAAAGAATTGTTCATTTATGTAATGTAAAGGAGGTTGCCCCCTCGAAGAGGCTGAATTCTAAGGCGTTGATCTATATTTTCTATCTTTTCTTGAGCTGGTTTCATAACATTTGGTATCAGAGCTTTGGATTCTAGGGTTTCGCTGCTCCAAACAGGTCATCATGGCATTTTCGCTATAACTTTTTTTCTGTGATGTTTCAGAAGTCGCAAAAAAACCCATTTGAGAAGAAATCGTGCTGAACCTTGGGTCCAAATTTCAGAGCTTTTCGCGTGATATTTTCGGAGATATGATTTGAGGAAGTTGGTCTTTTTGCAGACTCCTGAATTACATTCAAAACAGGTGACCTGGGGAAAATTGTCATAACTTTCTCTCTGGGAATCAGATTGAAATTTCGTAAGAAGGTACAAAAAGAGGACGGGCTGTAGTTTCTTGTAGATATTTTTCAGAACCAAATATCAAAAATTGTACACGTGGCACTTCATACAACTTCGCTCTTCTGGAAAGGTCTATAATCAGGTCATCTTGGGAGATTGTGCATAACTCTTTCTTGGAGAATCCAATTTGGATCAGACTGATGGAATTGGAAAGAGGACACATAGAGCTACTACAGGTCACAAATTCAGAACTAGATGATTTGAAAGTACAGAGATACATCAGAGGCAATATTGAGCTCCTACAAAGTGAAAAAAGGTGTGTAGATTTTTTTAAATTTTTGCTTAAGCTTGGTTTGAAAAATTATTTTGAAGGAATTCAAAGGGCATAGTAGAGCATTGTTATCGGTAACTGATGCCCCGAGGAAAGAAAATGCAAACACCTAGTAAGGAACCTGAAAGCTCTAGCATGACTCATGAAGAAGAGGAAGAAATGCTACATGATATATCAAAATTACAAGAACAAGTGCAACAAATGTCACGCTCACAAAAGTTAACAGATGCTAAGATAAATGGTGTGGAAGCTAAGATAAATGGCGTGGAAGCTAAGATGGACAATTTGAAGATAGATTTGAACACAAATTTGAAGACAGGCATGGCAGATTTGAAGACAGATTTGACAAATTTTCTACAAGAAATACTTACTAATGGTGAAAAGGTAGTAAAGGAAACTCATGATGAGAACAAAAGAAATGTTTTTAAATAATGAATCCATACAGGTGAGGATAGTTTTAGGTAGAGGAGGAATGACCTGTTGTAGAGTTTTATGAGCCCAACGTTTCGGACTACCAAGTGAGTTCATCATCGGGGGAGAATGCGACAATAGATATTCTTAAAATCATAATGATGTATCCAAGAGCTAAAATTAGGGTATATATATAAGTTATTAAACAAAAGAAATAAGAAAATAGGTCGGCTCTTATCTTTTTATTTAATTAATTAATTAAATTATTTATTATTATTATTATATAATTATTATTATTTTTAATTAATTAATTAATTTATTCAATGGGATAACTTAATCGAATAATTTTATTATCTATAGAATTAATTATTATGTTTATTAATTCTATTTTAAATAATTGGTTCAATTGATTCATTAATTTGTTTAAATAATAAATTAATTTGTTTGATTAATCAAATTAATTAATTTAATTATGTATTCATTATTAATATGTTTATTCATTTATTTACATTATTAATTTATTAATTTGATTAATTAATTCATTAATTAATAAGTTTACAGGGATAGATTAATTACTTATTTTTCTATTTCTTGAATTAATTATTAGGTTTAATAAATTTATGAAAAATTTATTTTTATTTTCTGTTTTATTTTATTTTTTATTTTATTTTTTTTATTGATTAATTACTATGTTTTACTAATTAACTAATTTTTGATAGTTAATTAAACGAATAGATTAGTTAACAAATTTATTATTATTATTATTATTATTATTATTATTATTATTATTATTATTATTATTATTATTATTATTATTATTATTATCATTATTATTATATATATATATATATATATTAATAAGTTTATTAATTTAATTTAATGTACTTATTTCTTTGTTTAATTATTTATTTATTTGATTAATTTGTTTTATTTGCTTAATTTATTTATTTATTTATTTTTATTTTTTTATATTTTATTTATTTATTTATTTTTTTGTTTTTGGTTTTAGTGAGTTATTTATCTATAATTTCTAGAGTTTATTTATTATTATTATTATTATTATTTAATGAAGAATTGAGTAATTACACCTATATGCATTCTATTAGTTATTTATTTTTATTTTTTTTATTATTATGATATCAAATGATTATGTGTGAAGAAATCTATTACTAAATTATGTTTATGATTGTTAATTAAATGTATTGTTTAAGGAGGATATTACATAATTGATGATTTTATTATTTGTTTATTTTTACCTTTTTAAAGTTTTTTAAGGGAATATAGTTAATTATTGGCTTTTAAGGTTTCAATTAACGGTTTCCAGGTGTTGCTTAGTTTTAATCCATCATCCCGGTTTAGGTTATTCTTCCTTTTTTCTATTTCAATGGCTTCCTTGATTTTCCTTTTGAGATAGTGGTCTTCTTTTCTAACCAGTTTGATGTCTTCTATGCAGATGTAATGAGAGGAAGAGTGAACATGTTCAGCTAAGGCTGATTTAGAGGTCCTTTCTCTTCTTAGGTCAGCAGTGTGTTCTTTAATTCTAATATTAAGAGACCTACCCGTTTCGCCTATGTATTCTTTACCGCATGAGAAAGGAATCACATAAACACCTTTTTGATGTTTAGGGTTTATGGGATCCTTGACAGAGTTGAATAATTGTCTGATAGTATTAGCAGGGGTGAATGCTACATTAATGTTATGTTTATTAAGAATTTTAGAGATTTTATCAGTCGTGCCTTTTATGTATGGAAGGGAGACTTGAGGAGTGGATAGATTTTGATTTTTAATATCTTTGTTAATCTTGTTTAGGGATAGGTGCATAGCTTTCTTGATGGTATTTCTATTGTAGCCATTTAGTTCAAACACCTTGTGAAGATGGTTAAGCTCATCATTTAGATGGTCTGCATCAGATATCCTAGCCGCCCTAGTAGTTAAGGTCCTAGTGATGCCAATCTTCTGTTTAGGGTGGTGATGGGAATTTGCATGAAGATATCTTTCTGTATGGGTTTTCTTTCTGTAGACTTGGAAACCAAGAGACCCATCTCTTTTAGTTAGAAGGATATCGAGAAAGGGAAGTTGGTTGTTTTTCATAAATTTATTAAACCTAATAATTAATTCAAGAAATAGAAAAATAAGTAATTAATCTATCCCTGTAAACTTATTAATTAATTAATTAATTAATCAAATTAATAAATTAATAATGTAAATAAATGAATAAACATATTAATAATGAATACATAATTAAATTAATTAATTTGATTAATCAAACAAATTAATTTATAATTTAAACAAATTAATGAATCAATTGAACCAATTATTTAAAATAGGATTAATAAACATAATAATTAATTCTATAGATAATAAAATTATTCGATTAAGTTATCCCCTTGAATAAATTAATTAATTAATTAAAAATAATAATAATTATATAATAATAATAATAAATAATTTAATTAATTAATTAAATAAAAAGATAAGAGCCGACCTATTTTCTTATTTCTTTTGTTTAATAACTTATATATATACCCTAATTTTAGCTTTGGATACATCATTATGATTTTAAGAATATCTATTATCGCATTCTCCCCTGATGATGGACTCACTTGGTAGTCTGAAATGTTGGGTTCATAAAACTCTACAACAGGTCATTCCTCCTCTACCAAAAAGAAATGTTAATCATGATTCCATAGATGCTAATGTTGGATCGAAGAATCACCATATTCCAAAAATCAATATGAGGAAGTTTGATGGCAAGGATCCCGACACATGGATATTATAGATGGAGCAATTCTTCGATCTCAATAATGTGCAAAACGCACAAAAGGTACGTATGGCAACTGTATATTTGGAACCAAATCAGTTTGTATGGTATCAATGGCTTTGTTCTCGTAAACAATTTATCACTTGGGCAATTTTTACGGAAGAATTGATAGCACATTATGAGGATAAAAAAAGCAACACTTTTTTTAGCCAATTGATAAGTCTCAAACAAAAGGGTTCAATAATGGAGCACATTGAGGAGTTCCAAAAATTGAACATAAGGGTAAAAGATATTCCAGAGGAGCATAGGATTGATGTGTTCATAGGGTCTTTAAAGGATAATATCCAACATGATGTTCGCCTTTGGGAACCTGATTCATTAGAGAAGGCATTCAGGTTAGCAAGAAAAATGGAAAGCAAAATTATGGCAACTAGGAAGCATACCACTCACAACTATAAAGACGAAAGTGTTGTTGCCCCTAGTCTTCCACAACCTACAAGGTTGACACCACAAAAATTGGAAGAAAAAAGAGCAAAAGGGCTTTGTTACAATTGTGATAGCAAATACACAAAAGGTCATAAGTGTGCTGAGAAGAAATTATTCTACATAGATTGTGAAGAGGAAGAAGAAAAGGAGCAAGAAAGGTCAAAAGAAGAGGATATATTCCAGGAACAAAGCCTAGATGAAGAACAAATAAATCCGACCATATCTTGTAATGCATTGGCGGGAATTACCACTCCTCAAACCATCAAGATAGAAGGACAAATCAAGAAGAAAAAGGTAATAGTGTTGATTGATTCAGGAAGCACCCACAATTTTATTCATTGTAGGGTAGCAAAAGAATTGAATTGCTTCCTATATCCAGCACCAGAGTGTCAAGTGATGATTGCAAATGGAGGAACAATAAATTGCTCTGGAAAGTGCCATAATATCAAGCTATCCATGGGAGAATATGTATTGACTAGCCCAATGCTTTCCATTCCAATGGGAGGTGCTGATGTTGTACTAGGAGTCCAATGGCTACAATCCTGGGTACAATAGCTTTTAATTTTCAAGAACTTTTCATCAAATTTTCTACGGAAGGAAAGGAAGTTGAATTAAGGGGTATTGCAGGGAAACCAGGAAAGATAATCAGCTCTAATGGCATGACTAAGCTTCTAAAAAAGGAGCAAAGAGGTGTAATTGCACAATTATGTTCGCTAGATGTTTCCACATTGGAATCATCTATTTCTCCAGATCTCCAAAAAGTCCTGGACAATCATTCCAAGGTATTTGAGACTCACAAAGGTCTCCCACCTATGCGTGATCATGATCATGCTATTCATCTGATTCCAGGAAGTGTTCCTCCAAACATCAGGCCGTACAGATATCCCTATGTCCAAAAAAGTGAAATTGAACGTATGGTTGCAGAAATGCTAGAGGCTGGTATAATTCAACCGAGTCAAAGTTCTTTCTCAGCTCCAGTAGTATTGGTGCACAAGAAGGATGGATCATGGCGCATGTGTCTGGATTATAGGGAGCTCAACAAGCTCACTATTAAAGATAAGTTCCCCATTCCTGTCATTGATGAATTACTGGATGAATTGCATGGATCAATTTACTTCACCAAGTTGGATCTTCGTTCGGGATATCATCAAATCAGAATGAAGATTGAAGACATTCTGAAAACGGCATTTAGAACTCATGAGGGTCATTATGAATTTTTGGTCATGCCTTTTGGCCTTACCAATGCACCTTCAACATTTCAAGGTTTGATGAATTCAATTTTCAAACCATTCCTTAGAAAATTTGTGTTAGTATTTTTTGATGATATACTAATCTACAGCAAGTCTTGGAAGGATCATGTTGAACATGTTGACAGGGTGCTACAACTATTGGAGGAGAAACAATTATATGCAAAAAGATCCAAATGTTTCTTTGGAGTCCAGGAGGTGGAATATTTGGGTCATATTGTATCTCATGAAGGAGTTAAGGTAGACCCTAGCAAAATTAAAGCCATTAAGGAATGGAAAATCCCCACATCCATAAAGCATCTGCGAGGATTTCTTGGTTTAACAGGGTATTATCGCAAGTTTGTTAAGAATTTGGGAGAATAGCAACACCTCTAACAACATTATTGAAGAAAGATTCATTTTCATGGACTCCGGAAGCAACAAAGGCCTTTGAACATCTTAAAGAGGCAATGTGCCAAGCACCGGTCTTAGCTACACCGGACTTCACAAAAACCTTTATTGTGGAATGTGATGCTTCAGGAAATGGAATTGGTGTTTTTCTAATGCAAGATGAAAGACCCATTGCTTTTCAAAGTCGTCCAATCAAGGGAAATTTTTTAACTAAAGCTATTTATAAGAAGGAAATGTTGGCAATACTCCATGCGCTTAAGAAATGGCGACCCTACCTAATGGGAAGACACTTCAAGGTAAAAAAATGGGAAGACACTTCAAGGTAAAAACGGATCATGATAGCCTTAAATACTTTTTAGAACAAAGATTATCCTCTGAAGAGCAACAAAAGTGGGTCACAAAGATGTTGGGTTATGACTTTGAAATCATCTACAAAAAAGGGAAGCAAAATGTGGTGGCAGATGCACTCTCAAGAAAGGATGAGGATGTGGAAGCATTGTTGTGTGCCATTTCTATTATCCAACCAGATTGGATAAACGAAGCAAGGGAGGAATGGAAGAATGACAAAGAAGTGTGGGCACTTATTCGAAAGCTACAACAAGGTTCCAGTACTTCTGATACATTTAGCTGGCAAAATGATTCGTTATGGTACAAAGATCGCTTATACCTCTGTAAGAATTCCCAGCTAAAACAAAAGATTCTTATGGAATTGCACACTTCTCCCTTAGGAGGGCACTCAGGATTTTTAAAAACTTACCACAGGGTTAAGAAGGAATTTTTTTGGGATGGCCTTAAATCAGATATTCAAAAGTTTGTGGTGGAATGTTTGGTTTGCCAACAAAATAAAGTTGAAACAATTAAGACACCGGGTCTATTACAACCTTTATCCATTCCAAGCCAACGTTGGGAGGAGGTTTCAATGGATTTTATCACAGGTTTACCCAAGTCTGAGGGAAAGAGTGTCATCATGGTGGTAGTTGACAAACTTACCAAGTATGCACACTTTTGTGCATTATCACATCCATTTAAAGCCAGTACAATTTCTACTGCATTTATGGAAACAGTTCAAAAGCTACATGGAAACCCAAAGATTATTGTAAGTGACAGAGATCCCATTTTCACTGGAAATTTTTGGACAGAATTATTTTCTTGTCTTGGTACTCAGTTAGCTCATAGCTCATCTTATCATCCTCAATCTGATGGGCAAACTGAGATAGTAAACAAATGTTTGGAAGGATATCTTCGTTGCTTTGTATCTGATAAACAGACACAATGGGTCAAATGGTTGCCTCTGGCTGAATGGTGGTATAACACTTCCTTCCATACAGCAACAAAAATGACCCCATTTATGGCACTTTATGGGTATCAACCACCATCCATCACATCATATTTAAGAGAAAATTCTAAGGTTCAGGCAGTGGAACATCACATCGAACATCAACAACAAGTCCTCCAACTCTTAAAGGATAACCTCGTGTTGGCACAAAATAGAATGAAACAAAAGGCAGATCAACATCGCAGTGAAAGAAGTTTTGATGTAGGTGATTGGGTATTCCTACGGCTACAACCATATAAGCAAATGTCCCTAAAGCAAGCTAAGAAGGATAATAAACTATCACCAAAGTATTATGGTCCGTACAAGGTGTTGCAAAAGATTGGTACTATGGCATACAAATTGGAGCTTCCTGTAGCTTCTCGATTGCACCCAGTTTTCCATGTTTCATGTTTAAAGAAGGTTATAGGCGACAAGCTCCCAATTCAAACAATATTTCCAGAACTTGACGAGGAAGGAAAAATTATATTGGAACCGGAAGCAGTCACAGAAACAAGAACTCGACAGCTACGAAATCGATCAATTTCAGAGTATCTTATCAAGTGGAAGAACTTATTCGCTGAAGATTCCACATGGGAGGATGAGAATTTTATGCAGAAGTATCTAGAATTACTCAAGCATTGAGGACAACACTTTTTTGAAGGAGAGGGGCATGTTGGGTCCCTATAATACTAGTGATTACCCCATTACTATTATAGTTATACCCCTTATTTATATTGTTGTGCCCCTATTACCCCCATATTGTTATTTCTGTGCCCCATAGAATCCCTCTATTGTTATTTTTGTGGCTTTATATTATTATTGTTAGGTCGGCTAGATTATATTGTGACTCCTTAGACTCCTATATATAGAAAGGAGGTTTTGCAATTTGAATCATCAAAGAATTGTTCATTTATGTAATGTAAAGGAGGTTGCCCCCTCGAAGAGGCTGAATTCTAAGGCGTTGATCTATCTTTTCTATCTTTTCTTGAGCTGGTTTCATAACACAAATGAAATGACATTAGATGTCATTGCAGAGATGATGTTGAGCCATTGTAATAAGCAAAGTATATGTGTGGGAGCCTCATCCAATATGTCGAGTGAGGGAAATAGAGAATACAATATGTGTTCCATTCATGTGTAATTCCTCAAAGTAATACGATGCCCAGATCATATGTATCAATGACCATAACTAATACGATACCATGATGCCCATATCACATGTATCGATGCTTGTAATTGATGCAATATCATGATGCCCAAATCCTGTAACTGATGCGATATCATGATACCCATATCATATGTATCGATGCCTGTAATTGATGCCATACCGTGATGCCTAGATCCTGTAACTGATGCGATATCATGATGCCCATATCATATGTCTTGATGCCTAGATCCTGTAACTGATGCGATATCGTGGTGCCCATATCATATGTCTTGATGCCTGTATTTGATGTGAACAAAGGATCTATATGATGAAGCCTCAAAAGAGCCAAGCAAAGATGTAAACTGTGAATCAAGGAACCATACAAATTGTGTCATACAAAATATAGACACTCCACAAAGATCATAACCATCCAAACCTCATATCACCGAAAAATCTCAGATTGAAAATGTTCCTTCTCAAATTGAGTTTTTCAAAGATCAACCTAATGTTGTTTATATAGATGTTGATGTTGACGAAGGGACATAACCCTTGAAGCCGACCTTGAATATTTTGGCGGGAGATTTATGATTCATATTTTTTCTTTTGAAATTATTTTCAAAAAAAAAAAATTGTGCCAAGAAATAATATTTTTACCCATTTTGAATTTCTTGAGGGGTTTATTGGATTTCTCAAGGGAAATTCTTTTCGATGTTGTCCCATATTTTAACACTCCCTCTTAGCTAGGGAGGAATTTCCATCAACATCATAAGCCTTATTTAGGATATCTCATCATAGTTGCATTATGACATATCTAGAGAGAACATATCTCAATCATAAGAAAGACATGCAACTTCATTATCATTACATCTCATCTCATAGAGGAATAATGCATGATCAATGGTAGGGGAGATCAAACCTCAAACCCTACTAATAAAATATCCATCATATCTCATAACTCAATTCCTTTGATCATCAACTGAACAATCTCGATCTAATAGAAGAAGAAGAAGAATCATCTTGGGGATGTATCCAGATTCCATCATATATCAATAATCATTATTGTCATCTAAAATAGAACCAAAGTCGTTATCAAGTCATATTTTGTCCTGGCTCATTTCAGCTCATCTGCACCTGTTGACCAATCTCAAATTTGAAGACAAATGACCTGACATCATAAGGGATCCCATCTCGACCCACAACAACATCGAAGAGCTTAGCTAACTCAGAAACAACATCAGGGAGCCTTGCTTAACTTGGAACCATATCAGGGAGTCCAACTCAACCCGAAATATCTTTCATCAGGGAGCCACTGCTCCCACATGGGATCATTTCCATCGCGGAGCCAATGCTACCACCTAGAAACCAAAGACAATAGGAGGGATGCCACTTACTGTGAGAGGTAAGAATCACACCTATCCTATTGTCTCTGTTGATCTTCACATCTCCAATGACTCGTTGTCATCTCTGCTCATCTCATATTCAACACTTTTGAACCCAAAGAAGAAGAATCACCATAGGGGAGCCCTCTGCTTCCACCATGTATCCAAAGACAATGGGCGAGATCAAACCTACCCCAATGTGTAGGGATCACACTCTATCCCAAATTCCTTGAAAATAAGTGAGATCAACTTACTGAAGGTAAGGATCGCACTCTACCTTATTGTCCTTGCTCATCCCATCTTGACCCCAGAGAGTCAGACAGTAGGACGCTTGCATCCACCAACTTGGGTGATATCCACTTACTGCAAGGGGTAGGGATCACACTCTATACCAAGTCCCTCAACCCATTGGCCAAATGGGAGAGGTTATCCCACATTGTGGGCATGACACTAACCAGGGCATACTCTAACTAGGAGAGATCCCAAGTCTCAACATCCTATCGGTCAGAAGTCTCTCATCCCCAGGAGCCCTATAGCTCCCTTCTTGAACCCTGGGAGCTCAAACAAAGGGGGAAGAGCATTGCTCAATGTTCTCGATCAATGTCATAGACTGCCACATATACAAAGATGGTTTTCTCAAAACCACTTTTCAAACCCCCCCTCTTTGTTAAACTTTAGAAAACACAGGGGCCCGAAAATGAATGATGGTCGTTGATCTATGAGCCTTAGCCCCCGGGGCTTACGTAGAAACTATATAATCAAGGCCAGGGGACCTAGCACCAAAACCTTTTTGGGGCTTAAGCCCTTTGGATAGAAAAGGGGGTTGATTCTTTAGAAATATTAAGCTGCATGGGACCACATAATATGTGATTGAGAATTTATAATATCAGGACTTCGCAATCGATGATTTTATAACATAGAACTTGGTTGCACCCTCCAGGACTTGCGATCGTCGATCACCTTCAATGTTTAGCCCTGGTCCTTTGGCTCTTCACGTGACCACAGTTAAGCCCTCATATCAGATCTCCTTTTCCCAGTAATTCACAATCATAACTTTTAAAGTGTCACAAGTTACAAAACGCCAATTACAATCATTGATCACCTTTTGCATGTGGCCCTTGGTCCTATGACTCTTCATGTGCCCACGTCCAACCCTCTTATCGGAGCCCCTCTCCCGAAGGTTTTCAATCGGAGGTTTCACTCTGATGCACAACAAGCCTCAACCTCCGATTGTCAAATATGTGATTGTTGATGTCATCACTACCACGTCACTGCCACGTGTCAACCTATTAGTGGTGACACGTGTCACCCATTTTTGTCCCCTTTTGACCCTTGAAAATGTTGAATCCACATGTCACGTGTCCACCATATGACCACGTCATTGCTTATGTCATCCTCCATGTGGCCCTTATCGAATCCAATTGCTGATTGTCATACATCCCTTTGGGAGGAGAGAGAAAAGGCCCGACCTGCCCTATTTTGCAATGAATTTCCTTTGTTATTTGGTTTTCGGCCCTCTGGGAAATTTACCACTAGAGGCCTATTTTATCGCAATCCCGTCAATTTCGAAACGTGACCACCCTGCCTCCATTGCACATGCCAATTTTCGACCCCGCTGATTGACCATAAACCTCTAGGATGCAGGATCTGGAACCTCCGGGATGAGGGATATATACTTAGGCAGTTTCTCTCTCTGCTTTTGCTTTTGAAAGAGGAACTTCAAATTGCTATAACTTTTGATTCCGGGGTTATTTTGGGGAGTTCTACATACCGTTGGAAAGCTAATTCAGAGTAATTTCCAATGGAGAAGGTTCAATGAAGCTCTGAGTCCTTAAATTTCTTGAAAAATGACCTTAGACTTCCCTATCTTATTTATTCAGATTTCCAAACAAAATTTATATAAGCCTGAGGATTTAGCCAGGAGGTAAACTGACTAAAATTCATTTTTTTGTAACTTTCAAGGGTGTAAAAATAAGTTACAACATTGGCTCCAGCTGGGGACTGCTTCCCCTTATGGGATGCAAAGAACCTAGTAGACCAACTTCCCTGAATCTGTTGGGCATGGGGCCAGTTCATAAACTTGTAATCTGCAAATCTGAAACCATATTGCCTACACTAATCTAGAGATCATTTCACACTAAAATATGAAAGATGAAAAGTGTTGAAGTGAAAAAATTGACGCTATAAGTGGAAATAAGCACAACCATGCCTAGTTCATTGGGCTATGGAGTCAATCAGTTGATCAGCAATAAATTTACTCCTTTTAATCCCTTTCAAGTCATTACACTCAACCAAACCAAACTTCACACTGTAAACTTGAAACACAAGCTGAAACAACTGTTGATCTACTGCATTAATCAATAAACTGCAAACTCATTGATCTACTACACACTGAATCTGAAAATAACTAATTCAATCCCACACACCTCTTATCTAACTGAGCTGAAAATATACATTGTTAGGTGTAATCAAATTTCCAGTGTAACCAAGTGAGGAGTGGATTTACTAACAGACCACTTTGCCAGCAACTAAAAACTTGAAACATATTTACAATATAAAACTCAAACTCCATAGGAAACATATACTTACATGTGAACTTGGAAAGTTGCATCTTCTGTAAGCTTCTGAATTTTCTGATCATAGTAGAGAGGAAGAGAAATACGCTATTGAATGCTACCATTGCTATGAAAAATAAAAACATGTAGTTGCATGCTATTATCATAGCCAGAGATGCACTTATCATTTTGAACCAGCAGAATCTGGAAACCAGTGGAATTGCCATATGACAAAGTGGAGTCGCCAGGTGAAAGAAATGCAACCAATATCAACTATCTAGTCTTTGTTCACCAGCAAAGAGTAGATCTAATCATGATCGTGATCCAGGGGAAAATTTTCTTCGTCACTTCGTTCCCCGGCAACGATGCCAAATGTTGTACTTGTTTCTCGTAGGTAGTTCTTGGTTGCAAAAACTATGTCGAGAAACCAACTCGACTAGTCTTTAGGTTCAAGCTAGCCCTTGAACCAGAGGGGGCTCCCTCAATTGTTACGAGGCTTTGTTTAACGTTGTTCACTGTCACTAGACAACAACCTATGAAGCACAATGACCAGATTTATGATTTATTTTGGGTGGTTGCTAATGATTGTCCAATATCTGTTTATGAATAAATCCCTCTCTTACAGAGTCCTTAGTCAAAGTGTCAGCATCTAGTTTGACCGAATAACGTGATTTTTAGAGAATTTAACAAAATAATATAAAAGAATTTGTGATAATTAAGCAGTCACATTGAATACTTAATCAACCAAACATAGTGGATGCGTGTAGAAGATTTATACAACCAAACATAACACCTTCAAGAGACGACAGAAGGCAACAATTAATATATGTAAAGGAATTAACCAAGACAGACAGTTCAGTTAGTTAATCTCTTTAAATGATTATAACTTTGCAAGGGGCTTTAGAGAGATTGACACTCAATCTGTTCTTACCCAGATATCCTATGCTACCTTGAACATGTGCAAAAATAAGATATGAAAGTACTAGAAAAACATACAAGAAACACAACTTATGTCAAGAACTGGAGCTAGAATACTTCAATTAGGGTTTATGTAATAAAAGATTTACAAATTGACATGGTTTTGGCATCAAAAGACAACACCTTGACTTTACAAATGAAACAATATATAGAATAAATATCTCCTAAACTATTACAATATTTCTGGAATAAAATCCTGAAAAATAACTAAAAATAAAATAATGTCTCTAATTTATCTATTGGAAACTTTAAATTGTTTGCAAGTATTGTGTGTTGAAATATGGAATTGGGTCACTAGCGTTGATGTTCTTTCTTTGTTTGTTGATACCCAAAATACGATTGGCTTATGATTATGCCATGTGTTGAATTTTAGTTGTAGGATGTCTTTGATTACTTGAAATATGTTGGGTTTCTGCCTCAAATTGTTCAGTTGCTTGAGTCAAATTCATTGGAATTGAATTTGGAATGCTCTACCACTTGTTTTAAGTCTTAAGAATAGAGAATGTAATCCTATGCTTGCTGATTTTCTACCTTGGTACTCTGAAGTTGTTGAATACTCCCTTGTTCTTTCTCCCTCGGTGTTTTGCACACTGCCAGAGAAAAATCCAAGTGGAATAGCTTGATTGAGATATATGAACTACTTTCAACACTCCACAAGAATGCAGTTGCTGCAATACAAGTCCTTGCTCAAAGACACCTTGAAGTTTTAATCGATTTGGTTTGATACACTGAATGAAATGAAGTGTAGTGTTTTCCAATTGCTGCATCAACCTGAAAATTTTCCCCTAAAAACACTAATGGATTTCGAGGGGTCCCCTTGGTGGTATGTGTTTTCAAGTCAGGGGGGGTGTGAAATTCATCATAGGTTTCCACATATACAAAGATGGTTTTCTCAAAACCACTTTTCGGACACCCCCCCCCCTCTTTGTTAAACTTTGGAAAACATGGGGGGTCCGAAAATGAATGATGGTCGTTGATCTATGAGCCTTAGCCCCTGAGGCTTAGGTAGAAACTATATAACTAGGGCCAAGGGACCTAAGACCAAAACCTTTTTGGGGCATAATCCCTTTGGCTGGAAAAGGGGGTTGATTCTTTAGAAATATTAAGCTACATGGGACCACATAATATGCGCTTGGGCCTTTATAATATCGGGACTTCACAATCAATGATTTTATAACATAGCACTTGGTTGCACCCTCCAGGACTTGCAATCTCTGATCACCTTTTGTGTTTAGCCCTGGTCCTTTGGCTCTTCACGTGACTTCAGTTAATCCCTCATATCAGAGCTCATTTTCCCAGAAATTCACAATCAGAACTTTTAAAGTGTCACAAGTTAAAAACCATCGATTTCGATTGACAAGCACCTCTTATGTGTTGCCCTTGGTCTTGTGACTCTTCATGTGCCCACGTCCAACCCTCTTATCAGAGCCCATCTCCTAGAGGTTTTCAACCAGTGGTTTCACTCTGATTCACAACAAGCCTCAACCTCTGATCGTCGATATGCGATTGTTGGTGTCATCACTGCGACGTAACCACCATGTCACTGCCAAGTGTCAGATTGTGAGTGGTGACACATGTCACCCATTTTTTGTCCCTTATGACCCTTGAAAATGTTGAATTTGCCTGCAATGTGTCTACCATACGACCACATCATTTCTGATGACATCCTCCACATGGCCCTTATCAGATCGAATCGCTAACTGCCACACGTCCCTTTGGGAGGAGAAAGAAAAGGCCTGCCCTGCCCTGCCTTGTTCTGCGATGAATTTCCTTTGTTTTTGGTTTTCGGCCCTCCCAACAATTTACCACTGGAGGCCTATTTTATCACAATCTTGATGATTTCAAAACATGACCACCCTGCCTCCATTGTAAATCATCGATATTCGACCCTGCTAACTGACCATAAACCTTCGAGATGCGGGATCTAGAACCTCTGGGATGCAGGTTCAATACTTAGGCATTTTTTTCTCTACTTCTGCTTTTGAAAGGGGAACTTCGAACTGTTATAACTTTTGATTCTAGGATCCTTTTGGGGAGTTCTATATACCGTTGGAAAGCTAATTTAGATTAATTTCCAAGCTAATGAAGCTATGAGCCCTTCCAATACTTGAAAAATGGCCTCAAACTTCCATGGCTTATTTATTAATATTTCCAAAGAAAATTTATATAAGCCTGAGGATTTAGCCAGGAGGTAGACTAGCTAAAATACAAATTTTTTGTAAATTTTAAGGGTGTCAAAATAAGTTACAACATGAGCAAAAATCACAAGCCTAATATTATATCATATAGAAACATTATGTCTTTGTCCTAGCTATGACAAGACTCTATCTAACTCAGAGTGCATGCAAGGATCTATCAGTAATAATAATTCATCAATGCAATCCAAATACCCTAAAAATTATTTTATACAAGAGATGGATCCTGGTGCTGCAAGGGATAAATCAGTCCTGTGAGAAAAGAACTGTTAGCTCAATAACATTAGATGTTCATAGTTTTATTCTCCAATCATGGAACTGCTAATCCTCCACCACAAAGAAATAGAATGTGTTGGGATCTCATCAAGGATCTCTCCCTCTGAATGGAATGCCTCTTCACTCATCATTAAACAAGACATCAACCTTTGTTTGTGAATCAAGTTGCGTCGACAAAAAAACAATTGTCATAAGCAATCTCATCATACTGTTAGTATAAATTGCCACTGAACATGTACCAATGTTGCTCTGCCATATTAACTGTTATGAGACTACCATACTTAGATACTTTTATTAAATCATATTGAATTATATTGAACAAAGGTTGTTGTCATATCCCATCTACTCATCTATCATAAGATTATATATTTGAGTTTGTCTTCAGGACAATGTGTATAGTAGAAGAATCATATATACACACACACACACGATGTTGGGGAACCAATTCATATAAAATCAAGACCTTATAGGGATCATATTGTGTCGAGACTACAAACCACCAAAAAGAAGATGTATGTCAAGACTAATATGCTGAATAATAGAGATCATATGTGTTGAGACTATGATGCCAAGACAGATGAATAAGCGATGTCAGGACTGACACACACTGTGTTGTGATGTAATATGTTGGATAAGATTAAGAAACTGAACCATGGGCCATTCCATCATTCATTGTAGAGAGAAATAGAAGAGGGATGATTATGAGAGACAAATCAAAATAAGCCACCAATACTTGATTCTAGCCATTCTGTAATGTCTTGAGCGAGCCATACATGTCAATAAACTTGAATGATCAAAATCAGTGCTTTAAGCCTAGCTTTATTTAGTATAGCTGCCATAATCCCATTTATCAAGGGTACTTGACTAAGATTATGTATTATAGATTACCCATGTTATATTGAAACCACTTTTTTTTCTTTTCTAGTGACTCTCATGAGGGTCATGATGCAGGACTACCATCACTAGGCACATACTGCCAATGTTATTACCATATGCCCTTACTGTAGAATATACTCTTGCATCACTTGTCTTCAAGGCACATGCTAATATTAAAGTTATATCTAAGGTACTGCCACTTTAGTTTAATGTTATGTCAAACCATTCTAGGTCTGCGAAATATTACAACATAAAGTTAATATATATAAGATGATCACACAAATTATCGTAACAATTCATTGTTACAAAACTTATTTCTAATCTATCATATGGAAACTTCCATGCCATTGTTGTATAGTAAATCATGACCACAATAATTGTATATTTGAGTTCATGTACTTCCCTGCAACTTGCAATATCTTGGCATTGCTAGATAAAGTAGGATCTTGAATCAAATGCCAACAAGTTGCCAAACTTACCAAGGTACCTATTTTGAAGAAGAAGAAAACCATCAGTTCCCTCTCCGAACTTTTCCTGGACCGTTTTTTTCAAAAGAAAGACAAATGTTAGCCAATAACGTATGTATAAACCAAAAGAGCAAAGATTAAGGTACTTATCTTAATAGATAAGGAAGCAATCAGCTCCCTCTTAACCATATAACAAATTCATATGGGCTATCCAAATTTCAAATCCTTCCAGCGATTACATTGTTTCTTATTGGAGACCAACTCAACAAGGGTTTCTTAAAAACAATTACTGATCATACCCTATCACTTCTTGGACATTCCTTCAAAATCCTAACTTCTTGCTAGAATGAAGTTGCCTAGGATTTCCTTCAAATCTTAGCAATCTTTCAGGTCTCTTCAATCTTCATCTCTTCCATACTTGTTACCATCAACAATGTCTTCATAGGATTGATATGACTTTTCTTCAGCCTGACTTTGATTCCATGTTAAATTTTCTTAGGGCTGTGTTGTCCTTTGCTTAAGATAATTGCGTTACACATTGACTTCACCCCATAGAATTATAACTTCATAACATCATGTGCAATTATGTAGAAATAACAACATCATTAATAATGCAATGAAACGTAAAGGAACAATAGAAGAAAAACATGCACACATGAAGACACCATAATTTGGTCCGAGACCATGGCAAAACCCCATAAGGGGGAAAACCCAAAATTCAATTCTTCTTCTTTTATTAGATTTCATCAATTGTTCAACTGAGATATAAAGTACATCCATATTAGACATATTTGACTTCCTGGGGTCAATCCATGTCAGTTCACAATTTCATTTGTGAAATGACATCCAATGAATTGAAAAGGTTGTTTCTATAACAAGTGTTGCTTCTGATCGCTATCTAGGATATCAAAGGTTACTAACAAGGCCCCATTACTCAGAGTTAAAGACAAGTCCACAAGGATCCATATATATAAATGAAGCCAAGTTTGCGCTACTCAAAATTATATATTGTAAGTTGAGACCATATATATATAATGTAGAGGACTGTGCATATAGGATAACACCAAAAAAATGAGATCATTTATAGGAGCGAGCAATTATCATGAGACTGTATCAAATCCAATTCCACATAGATTACAAATTATTTGTGAGTTGCAGAGAAAATAACCCATACACATAGTGATGTGGATATACTGTATCATTTGATGAAGAGATCTGAAGTTAGAGACCTGAGACAAACAATAGAGGAATTTTGAGATCTCAAATGGGCCTCCTAAGAAAAATGTACAAATAAAATAAACTTTATAAGGACCAATAGGATTCAATATGATGATGTCAACCATGGGAGATGATTCACCATTTCGGAGTAAAAAAGTAAAAAGATTAAAAAATAATAAAACTACTTATTCAACCCATATTTTCAACTTATATCCTTAATGTTTTACTCAAATTTCAACCGAGACTACTCATTGGATGAAAAATTTAATTCCTCATCCAAAGAGTACCCATGTTTCATACTTTAGATGGACCCTTCTACACGAAAAATGAGAAATACATGAAAAATGTGATTGCAATAACATTTTTCATGCATTTCTCATTTTTCGTGTAGTTGTGTCCATCGAAAGTATGCAATATGGGTACTGCTTGGATGAGTAATCAAACGTTGCATCCAACGAGTATTCCCGCTTGAAATTTGAGTAAACCCATAAGGATATAAGTTGCAAATACGAGTTGAAAAAGCATTTTTTTTCCCCTCTAAAATTTGATGATGTAATCTAATCTTATTTTATTATTTCCACTGTTACTTTATAATTTCCTTAGGAGTCCCATTTTATACCTCAAAATTCCTCTAATGTGTAATGACATTAGATGTCACTGCAGAGATGATGCTAAGCCATTGTAATAAACAAAGTATATGTGCGGGAGACTCATCGAATAAGTTGAGTGAGGGAAATAGAGAATACAACGTGTTCCATTAATAGGACACCTAGATCGTATGTATTGATGCCCATAAATGATATGATACAATGATGCCCATATCATATGTATCGATGCCTATAATTGATGCGATATTGTGATGCCCAGATCCTGTAACTGATGCGATATCATTATGCCATATCATATGTCTCAATGCCTATAATTGATGTGATATCGTGATGCCCAGATCCTGTAACTGATGCAATATCATGATGAACATATCATATGTATCGATGTTTTCAATTGATGTGAGCAAAGGATTTATATGACGAAGCCTCAAAAGAGCCAAGCAGAGATGTGAATTGTGAATCAAGGAACCATAAAAACTGTGTCATACAGACAATAGACGCTCCACATAGATCATAACCATCCAAACCTTAGATCACTGAAAAATATTAGATTGAAAATGTTCATTCTCACATTACGGTTTTCAAATATCAACCTAATGTGGTTTATATAGATGTTGATTTTGACAAAGGGACATAACCCTTGAAACCGACCTTGAATATTTTGGTAGGAGATTTATGATTCAAATTTTGCTTTTAAAATTATTTTTTGACAAAACAAAAAAATTTACATTAATTCATCATCATTCATGTGCATTTCTTTATATTATAGAAATGGTTCTTGTATAGAGTTATAGGTGACCATAACAACTATGTTATAATTAGATGATTAGTTCAACCAAATGCATAACAATTTTCGCAATATCTTCATGAATATCTCAATAAATATTCATTTATATCTTCTCTCTTTTCTCCCTGTATCTCATTCTTATGTAGACTTCTAGAATTAGTCTATACCATTACAAACTATCATATAATTTATTCATTAAACATCACAAGTAAGAGCTATTGAATCTTACTCCCCCTCAATAAGTACTTGTGATCTCAATATACATTTTTCATTGAATTGTGTTGGAAATTTAATGGTGTATAGGTGGTTGTGTAAGTATTAGCATTGATGTCAAACAAGTGTCAGCATGATGATTGGGTGTTTGGAAGGAATCCCATGGTTTTTGAGGGGCTTTGTAGAAAATCATCATAGTAGCAGGCTTATAGAAGAAGCCATAAAAGGATGATTACAGTGATGAGCTAGATGGAACTCCATGGTAGTTGCAATCTTATTGTAGAGAATTGATGAGCACTAGTATTGCAGCAAGAATGTTGCAACTCATGGGGCTACCAACTTTACTTCATCAACCCGAGGTTCATACAAACTTGGAGGTGACAGTGTTGTATACACAAGTAGATGTAATGGGTCCACTCTTTGTCACTACTGAGCTGGGGTGATAGACCACTAGGGTTTCTCAAACCAGCCTTCTATTGATTTAGAATATGTTTGACTACCGATTGAGAAAGAATAATTTTACCCTAATTGAGAGGATTGAAATGCTACCGACTGTAGTAATGAAAGACTGAATTGAGAGGATTGAAATGCTACCTACTGTAGTAATGAAAGACTGAAATAGATGCCTAAAACACACAACTCATCTAGCTATTTGTTAAGATACCTTGCTTCAAAAGAATTCTAATTTAACACATGTGAAATCCTAACTAACCTAAGAATGAAATCTGATATAAACAATCACTTAACTATTGTGCACATGAATAAGCATAACAACCTTTTTCTTTTTGTCTTTTTGTGAAAACATGAATGCTAATCCTTCTTGGTTGCATGGCAAGTGGGATAGGTGTGGAAGGAGATGAGTGTGATGGGTCAAATGGCTTGGGAGGTAAGCAAGGGTCTTATCCTAGCTTTCGTGATGCATTTTTCACAAATCGGGCGCAAAACAAGCCACTACCGGTTTTCCTACAGGATGTCCTAGTTCACCTATCGAATCCCCTGTTTTCCTACAGGAACAGGCCGAAATCATAAGGAGTGATTTGGATAGTGGTATGGAGCTTAGGGAAGGTGAGTGATGGAAGGAATAAGTCAAGGAAGTGGTTGGAACTCACTCAGAACTCAAACCGAAGCTCTATGATGGTTGGATTTTCTCAACAAGCATGGCAAGTTGTCCTTGTGAAATGATAACTCGAATTGAGAACTTAGTGGCCTTTGGTGATCATGTGTGGGTATGGTTTGGATGAGGTTGATGATATGAGGTCTTCCTGCAATATTTAAACTCCTACAACATATGCATTATTGTTGGCATTTATCCATAAATCATTTCAAAACAAGAAGGGTTTACAACAATATAAGGAAACATAATTTGCATCATTTTTTTGCCAAGTTCATGCATGGAAATGCTTGAAACTTATTAGGAAAGCAACATAAAATCTAATACAAAACTTAAGATATCAGAAATGACAACTGCAACCTATCTTCTAAAATTGAAAGATGATGTCCTAATTAGCAGAAAAACCCTAAATTTCATAAGAAACCAGAATTCTGTCTTTTTGGGGTTGAATGGGATTTCTTCCTCAAACCATGGTCCCTGAAGGGAGGAATGAGGTAAGATCCACCTGTTATTAGCCTCTTTTGAATATTTTCTTGTCTCTCTAATGATACTGTTAAAGCTAGGCACAAATGGAAGCAAACTAATCAAATTTACGAATACTTGCAATGTAATAACACCAAAATAATTTAACAAGTAATCTATGAAATAAACTAAGCATACAAGTACAGTAAGGGGAACCTTTGCTACTAGGGTTGGGCCCTAACCCAAGAGCTTCAACCCTATGAGTCAACTCAGTGTTGGATCAAGTGAATGCTCATTTTCATTAACATATCAAAAATTACATAACAATGTTTAGTCACAATCCTTCAACTCGAAAATTGCTTAGCTATTTTGAATAAAAAATCTGAATCCTAATGAAGCTATAGGCCTCTTTATTTATACAACTAAAGTTGTAAACAACTTCCTTAAATCTAGGGAGGCTCGACTCCTAATCTTAAGATTAACTGGTTCTTAACTATCACTGGCTTGGCTGCCAATGATCCTCATGACTCGGCTACCTACAACTCCGAGTTGGTGTGATTTGATTGAGGGATATTCGAGTGAGTGAGGATTTAATGAGGGAGATCCATCTCCTATAATCTCTCCTTCTTGTCTCATTCGAGTTCCTGTACCTTAATTAGCCATAATTTTCTCCCAAAAACCTGCAATCAATGCACATTAGACCACTAGACATAACATCTTACTTTTACTCATCTCATTAAGAAAAATATAATTAAAACATGTAAAGAATTATGAGAATAATTGATTTTAGTAAGCTTGGAGGTGTATTAAGGTCCATATATTTTACCCAATGATGAGCCTCATCATCACCCCCTACTGAAAGTGTTGCTCATCCTTTGAGAAACTCAATCTATGTCCATGTCCTTCATTGCTTTGGTGGCTTCCCTGACATCCCATGCTTCTATTGTAGCCTCTTCCTCTTGTGAATAAAACCTTGCATTATTCTCTATCTCTTCCCACTGCTTTCTTTCTTCTTCTTCTTTTCTTCCTTCCAACATTCCCAAAATAAATGGTGGACTGAGCCTCAAGCCAATCCAATTGACTTTGAGTCTTTGTAGTTCTTGCTTATACATTGGGGTTCTATTTAGTTCCTCTCTCATTCTATTAGGAGAATGATATTCTCTGACTTTTAGGTTGTAAGTTAAGGTGTTCCATCTCCTTTGGAAGGCTTGCTAGCTGTCATCTCCTAGCAATATTAGCTTGTCTTCAAAGTGTGTGACTTCCTGTTCTTGTATAGTAAGGTACCTTGGTGCAAGCTTGGGATCATTTGCAATGAGGTTGTGAGTGTTGATGGCAGCCATTGGGTTATATTGTTCTGCCCTGATAATAAGGGTTTCTTCCTCTTCTTTTGCCAATACCTTTTTCATCTTTGTAGCTCTTGCCTCCTCATGATTCATCCAAGATGCTAAGGCCATCAATTGCAAGTCCCCTAGCTTTGGATTTGGGTCCCACACATTTAAATCTGTCAAGGCCAAATTGTGTAGGTAAAACTCAGATATCTTTTCTCTATCTTCCAAGGTGCTTTGATCACAGAGATCAATGAATTGTCTATAGTCTTGGAAGGGCATAGTTCCTCTTTGTGCTAGGGTCTTTATCTAGAATTGTAGCCATTGTTCCTTGAGGTACAAGGCATATGACTTTGCTGGCATCCTGCACTGGATTGCCTCCATGGACAAACTGGCCATAGTTGCCAATTGGCTTTCCCTTTCTTGTAGTTGCTTCCTTAGCCATGTGTTCTCAACCTCTAACTAAGATTTCATCATTTCTTCTCTATCTCTTATGCTGCTCAGTTCTCTGCCCATCTCCTGCAATTTCTCCTCCATGTGGCCTACATCCTCTACCCCTTTTGATTTAGCAATTTGCATCCACCTATGTGTCCTTTCCCTCTATTTTTCAAGTTCAAAGAATAGGGGAATGGAAAAATTTTGTGGTATCACCCTACCTCCTTAAATGAACCTATAGTAGGAGCTAAGGTTTGGTTGTGGGCTAGGTTCTTTCAGTTCTTGACCCTCTTCCTTTGTTTCTTGTTGAGTAATTCCTTCCTAGTCTCTTTTTTGTGTTTCCTGTAGGTTTGACAGAGTTTCCTGTAGGATGGCCTCTACTTCCTATAGGTTTGATTGTGTCTCCTATAGGAGACCTTTTCCCTTTGATGAGGTTGACCTTGTGACAGGCCTCCTAACATAGGTGATTGGAGACTTGGGAGAAGCTTGTTTTGATGTTCCTTCTCCTTCATTTTTCTTTAGAGGGACTGCCTTCTCTTGTTGTTTTGGTGAATCCTCAATGAAAATTAGAGTTTTGGTAGGGATTTGAGGTATCCCTTGTCTAATCGTAGAGATCTTTCTTACCTTGAAGTACATTGGGGTTTGTCTTTGCCTCTTTCCATTTGATTTGACAGGTGTACTTAGGGAAGTTAGAGCAGTTGCTGCCTCTTTCTCTATAGGCTCTGGAGACACCCTTGGTGATTATTCTTCTTCTCTGCCTTGAGCTGTAGAATTTTGTTCATCCTTCTGTCCTTTTTCCTCTTTTCCATTTTCTTTTTCATCCTCTTCTTTGTCTCCTCCTTCCTCTTCTTTTTCTTCTTCTATTTCTTCACTCTGCTCATATGTTTCTCATTTTGTTTATTCCTCTGTCTCTTTTTCATTTTCCTTCTCTGTTTCTTCTTCATTTTCCCCCTCTGTTCCTTCTTCTCCCTCACTAGCAATAGGCCCGACTTCTGTCATACTCAATAGCTTTAATTACTCCTTGTTGCATGTCTACAAATGTTGTCCATGAAATAGGGAATCTTAAGTTTTGTAGAGCATCTTCAAGGATGATTTTGATTAACCCATGATGGGCTAGTTTTTGATGTTTTCCCTCTTGCACCTTGATTCTCATGTCTATCATGGATTGTAGAAGAAAATAGGGTATACTCAATCTGTTATGAGGAGGTGTGTTCTCTCCAAATCTCAGTTCTTGGAGGAGTCTGAAGTGGTATCCATACACTACATTGTATCTCCCTTCACATGAAATATATTTGATGAGGTGGTAACTAACTTCATTCCAAGGGTATGGAATGCTTTCCCTTCTAACCCCATTTTTTTCCTCTATTAGCTCTTCTCCTTCCAAAAATAAGTTTTTCTTTGCAAGGGTGTTGTTAGCCTTGTCTTCTTTTCTCCATGGTAACCCTAGGGGGAGTGTAGTGATTCTGCTTATAACCTCAGGGGTAATTGCTACTGATAAACCCTTCACCATAGTAGTGGCACTGGTCCTAGTGAGGGGTATGAGTGAGAGGGAAAATTCTCTGGCCACATCATCATTGTATCCTCTCATCCTCTCAAAGAACCCCATCCATTGATGCCTTGTAAAAATTTCCACCACATGAGGATGCTAGTGGATCCTTGATGTGTTGGTGGGTTTTCTCTTATTGAAACCTCCTGTCATCTTTTCCTGATAATTCTTGAGGCTTGTGTAGATACAGTTCAATAATTCTGGTAGGTGAGGAAGTTTTGGAATTTGACTTTTAGTGACATGCAATACAATTTTTCTATCCTGAGATGCACTGCAAATTCCTAACCAAATTGAGGGTTTTTTTTATTTTTGTTTTAATGGAAAATATGGAAGGTATGGCTCCTACCTCACTTTTCTATGTTCTTGTGAGGATAACCCTTGATTTGACTTCCCTTAGTGTCCACTGATAGCTTTGTAGGTTGATTTCTCTATATCCTATAGGCTTCCTGTAGGTTTCCTACTTGTTGTAGATGTTAACTGTTTCTTGTAGGTGTTATTTCAAGAATGCCAAGAGAAACCTCTTCGTTCGATGAATCCTTGAAGTTGTCTTTAATTTCTTCATATGGGAATCAATGTTTTATTTCTATTTATGGATGATCATGTGGGGTGGTGTTCTGGTTGGTCGAGTATGAGCACCTCCTTTTGGACCGTTGGTCCCACTATCAGTCCATCATTTCACCTTACCTCGTAATCATCTCCCACTGCTATCCTCCATAACTTAACTATTTTTGGATCCATTCTCTTTTTCCTTTGATTTGACCTTTTCCACATGTGGAGTGGTCTAATTATTTTCTTCTCGTTGACTGGACGAGGGTGGTCAAGTTAACTGGCTGAAAGTGGCCAAGTTAACTGGTCGAAGGTGGCCAAGTTAACTAGCCACCTTTACTTATAAAATCAACTCTCGTATTATTCCTACAATTTTGATCGTATCGTACTTATGAGAGAGAATTAGTAAGATGACATACTTGTATATCTTTTGCTTCGTTGATGATGCATGCTAGAGAGTGGTGCCACTTTGTTGTGCTCTTCAATCTGCATATTTTCACTCTGTATTTCCTCTTTTGATGCCTTGTTAATTTTGATGTGCAAGTGCTGGACCATGTTGCTGGTGATCTTCCTGTTGTTGTTGAGCTCTAGAGGAGCTTCCTCATCCTTGTAGTCCCTGTGTTGAAGATGGTTGCAGTCTCTATGGTTTCTTTTGTGGGATAGGCTGCTACAGGATTTCCTACAGGATGTCTACAGGATGTCCTATAGCTGCCTCTCCCTTAAACTTTCACATTTTTCTTAGCTCTGAAGTAGAAGGGGTGTTGAAATGAGTGGAGAAGGGTGGTATGGAATGGTAGGTGAGGGATGTTGCCTTTGGGTATGGTTCCTCTTTCCTTCTTTTCTCTCTTTTCTATTTTTTTTTATTTTGTAATCTAAATTTTTTGAATTGATTTCTCTGATGGATGCAGGGGTGACATGGTGATGAAAGGTATTGGTTGTGGTGTGGTGAGGTGAATGGTTTTTTTTTTTTTTAGACACAGGCTTGTGTCATCACTTTGCTCTTGGACTGCTCTTCTTGCGGTTTTCAAGATCTACTGTCATTTCTACAGGAAACTCTTGTAGGATTACAGGGAATCCTGTAGAAAACATATGTGTGAAATGAGCTGGAGTGGTTTATAGATGGAAGACTAGGTGAATAATGGAGGATATGAGATGGGTAAATTAAAACATGGATTTTGTAGGTCCTACTATCCTCCTCATGCTTTGCTTATCCTCCTCTTACAGACCTACAAAACAGAATTGTCATCTTTTGTATCTTTTCTCTTTTTTCTCTTTTTTATTTTATTTTCTGAAAAAAAAACAACTAGTCTTCCCCCAAGGAGTTTTTCGTTCTAGTTTTTTTTCAGGGAATTGGTGGGGTGGAAGCTGAGACTTGCTCTACCACCATCACTGTCTTGTTGATTTTATTAATGAATTCATGCTTTGATAAGGGCTTCTTGTGTATTTTTAATCTATACTGGTTGAAAAGCAAAGGGACAACCTCTACATCAATGGTTCTTATCTGCACATCACCATTATCATGACACTTTTCTATTACATAAGGCCCTAACCATCTAGTCCTTAACTTGCATTTAAAATCCTTGTACCAGGAATCATACAGCAAAGACCAATCACCTTCTTGAAACTATTTGTATTTTATATTATTGTCATGCCAAATTTTCCTTTGAACTTGAGTCACCTCTGTGTGTAGGAGGGCCTACATCCTAAATTCATCTAACCCATTCAACTAGAGCAATCTTTCTTTTTGTGCCCTGGTGATATCCAGATCCAATTGTGTTGTCATCCTTAAGGTGTTGTATTCAAATTCAATGGACAACAAGGCTTTATTCCCATAGACCAACTCATAAGGAGTGAAGCCAGTGGTGGTCTTCCAGGTGGTATTGTAGGCCCAGGTGGCCTCAACTAATCTATTTGCCCAATCCTTTCTGCTGCTACTAATCACCTTGGTTAGAATGCCTTCCAATGCTCTGTTGGTTACCTCCACTTGCCCATTAGCCTATGGGTGGTAAGGGGTGGATGTTATGTGCTTGATCTTGTGCTGGCTTAATAGATTTTCAATCATGTGAGATGTAAATTGACTACCTTGATCAGTGACCAATTCTCTAGAGTACCCAAACTTATGAAACACATTCTCCCTTAAGAATTAAGCCACTTTTTCTTATGTTGCTACTTTGATGGCTTTGGCTTTAGCCCATTTTGTTAAATAGTCGGTACACACAATGATGTACTGCTTCTGTTTGGATGGAGGGTCAATGGGCCTGATGAAATCCAGACCCCACTTGTCAAATGGATTGAAAGTCAATTGAGGTTACAGAGGCATCTCATCCCTTGGGGTAGGTTTCCCCATCCTTTGGCACCGATCACATTGGCTAGTATACCTCCTCACATCTTTGTGAAGAGTGGGCCAGTAATAACCAGCTTGTAGTACCTTGAGTGTTGTTCTTTTGGCTGTAAAGTGACCTCCACAAGGCTCATGATGACAAGCCAGAAGGATATCAAAGACTTCCTCCTCCCTGACACGTCTTCTTAGAATTTGATCCAGACCTAGCTTGAAGAGATTGCCCCTAATCCAAGTGAATGGGGCATTGTTTCTTATGATTCTGCTCTTTTCCTTGTTGGACAAATTTAGTGGAAACTGTGCAGAGACCAAGTAGTTTGGTATGTCAGCAAACCATGGAGAAAGAACTGAAATGGAGAATAAATTTTCATCTGGTATTTGATCATCAACCATTCCTTCCTCCCCTACATGCAAAGTCAATATGGATAAAAGAATATGCAACAACATTCTCCTTGCCAAGCTTATCAATAATGTTGGCATTTTTGGCACAGAAGTGGTGCTATGGTACAGGTGTTGTCCTTGATGGAAACTCCCTTTGGTGACAGATCTCAGTTCAGGCGCTCAAATGAAGGAAATCTTGTATACGCAGTTTCACCTTGCCAAACACGCGTATACACGCGGGTTATACGTTCAGAAGTCGCGTATGTGTATACACGCACTTTTATGCACAGAAAAGCACGTACATGGTGGGAAACTTATTTTTGGTCCATGGTTGTTAGTCCTTGGAATTTGAACCTATGGTTTTGGACCATGGTATCTCGTCAGAAGTGTTGACCCCAGGTTTTGGGCCCTTGGTATTGGTTTATTATGGTTTTGGACCGTGGTATTGTGGAAGGCCTAAAACTATAAAAGAGGAAGGAGATCATGTGACAAGGGATCATCTGAATCATTATTGAATATCTGATAATGTATGAGATATGGAATACTGGTGATTGGGTTATGGTGCAGATCTAGATCTGAATGAAGGAGGAACCTGAGCGCAAGAAGGATAAGGACTATTGATGGATCAAAATCTCAAGGCTTGAACATTGGTATCTCTGTATGATTTTGATCTGTTATATGTGGCGCACTCTTGATCTATAAATCTGGGTTAACTGATGTCTGAATGCTTAAAAGAATAAATTATCCTTTATAGGTCTGTACGTAGGTTCAGTGAATTGCAGGTGCGTATACACGCTTTTTCTGTGAGTGAAAGAAGCATATACATAGGTTGGTTGTGGTACTGAGGCGTATACTTGCAGGTTGCTGAACAGTGAAGTAGCGTATATATCTTGATTTATGCTCTAGCTGCTTCTGTTTTATTACTGCAGTGTTATGGGTTCAGAATTGGTGTTTGATTACAATTACTGTGTTCTGGGTACATCGATCAAAGAAGTGTTTATTTGGTTCAACTTTTGATTGGTGAAAAGGAGTTTGGGTTATGCAGAAATTCCTGATGTTTGATTGATGTTACTTGTGGATCCAGTCAGAAAATTAATGAAACGAGGTCCCTGAAAGCAAAGAGAAGGTTGCAGCCTTCTGCAGGTAGGAGCTTGCGTACTAGTATCTCAAGCTAGTACAAGAACTTAGGGGGTTGGAGCTCCCTTCCAGGAAAGCTGGAGAATGAGAGAGAGTTGTAGCTCTCTGCAGGTTGCAGCCTGCGTACTGGTAAAGACTGCACCAATACAAAACATTGTAAAGAGAAGTTTCTAATTAAAAAGAAGATAGAGACGAATTGCAGTAGGGGGTTTTCACCCACATTGGGTTTCCTCCTTATATCTTGTGTTCTTGTGTGTGACTGTCTTCTGCTCTGTTTCTGGTACTGTTTATTTGCTTCTGATACACAGATTAATAACTGACATCTGAAAGATAAATCAAATTATAAGTCTTCTTTGTATACGCGAGTTTCTTTATCTGTAGTTGCGCATATACGCGGTTTTTATTAATAGAAGTAGTGTATATCATCTGGAATTGAAAAAGGAAATATTTGAATTGATAATACTGATTCACCCCCCCCCCCCCCCCTCTCAGTATTATTTCCAACAATTAGTATCAGAGCCGGTCCTTCTGAAGAAGCTTGATCGCTTGAAGGAAGATCTTTCATCATGAGCAACTACGAGAGGGAAGCATCAATCAGGCCACCGGTTTTTTATGGGACCAACTTCGTATATTGGAAGGTAAGAGTTACTGCCTATCTTCAATCTTTGGGTACAGAAGTCTGGGATATCATAGATACAGGATATACTTTTCCAGCAGCAACTCCTACAGATTCGGCTGAGAAGAAGAAATATGAAACAAATGCAAAGGCGGTCAATACTCTATTGGGATGTCTATCTCAATCAAAATTCGTGAAAGTTATGCAGTGAAAATCAGCAAAAGAAATATGGGACAAGATTTTCCTAAGCTATGAAGGAGATGATCAGGTAAAACGAGCAAAACTTCAAACCCTCAGGATTCAGTATGAAAATCTCAAGATGTATAATGATGAAAGTGTGGCTAACTATTTTCTTCGTGTAGATGAGATTGTTAATTGTATGAAAAATTTGGGTGAAGAAATAAAAGAGGTTGTTGTGGTTGAAAAAGTTCTAAGATCTTTGTCCCCTAGGTTTGAATCTAAAGTTTCTGCAATAGAAGAAAAAGAGAATCTACAAAGCCTTAAAATGTCACAGCTGCACGGAATTCTAACTGCTTATGAAATGAGGAAAGGAGGACCATCAGACAGGAGAGAAGCTGCCTTCAAGGCTTCAGGCAAAGGCGAGTACTATGAGTCAGGACACGTGTCAGAAGAAGAAGAAGAATCAAATTTTGTCAGAAATCTTCAACGAGGTACTGGACGGTTCCGAGGTAAGTTACCTTTCAAATGCTTTGCTTGTGGAAGAGTCGGTCACTATGCTGCCAAATGTCCTCACAAGGATAAGATTGACAAAGGGAAGGAACCTGTTAGATGGAACAAGAAACAGAATGCAAATAAGAAAAGCTATTACACTCATGAAGATAGTGATGGACTTTCAAATAGTGACGAAGATGAACAAGGTAATAAGTATAAACTTTTAATGGCTTTTGAAGATGATGACTACATGGATGCTATAGATGTAGAAGGCTTTTGTGAAGAGATGACTAATCTCAAAATCTGCTTAGAAGAGAAAAGTGTAATTATTGATTCTCTACAATGTCAACTGGCTGAAAGGGAAAAACATCTTGAAAAATTGGAATGTGAAATTGTTTGTCTTAGAAAGGAGACTGAGAAAACAAAAGCTATTAATATTAAATTTTTTAAAGGATCTGAAACTTTGGATGAGATTATAAATGTGCAGCGTTCTCCACTAATCAAGACAGGTCTGGGATATAATGGAGAAACATCTCAAGCTTCTACCTCCAAAAGTTATCTTGATGCAGCAAAGAAGAGCGAGCAAAGGCCTAATAGAAATCATCAGGTAAATCACGGACAGTTTACCTCAAGAACGAATAAAGACTATCAAGAAAATCAGGAACAAGCTACCTTAAGGACAAACAGAAGCTACAATCAGCCACAGGTAAAATATTCCCAATTTGCCTCAAGAATGGATGTCAGTAGAAACTACAATCGGTTGGATGATAGATTTGATAATCGCAGGAGTTTCTTCAATGGCCAATGTTTCTCTTGCCATAATTTTGGTCACAAAGCAGCTCAATGTGTTGCTTATAAGGCAATCATGACTAGAGAAGCTCAAAACAAAGGAATATGACTGGAATCACGAAAAGGACTTATAACAACTTTTCGGCCCTTGAAAATGAAGTTGAATGTTTTATTTGTAACAACTTTGGTCATGAAGCTTCTGAATGCAGGAGCAGGTTTTGGAAGACAACTCAGAAGGAACATACCTCAAGTGCCAGAACATGGAGAATGAAGGAACCACAACCAGAAAGATGTGGGATAGCCTTCTATGCAGAAGGACAGGAAAATATATGGTATATCGACAGCAGATGTTCGAAGCATATGACAGGGGATAAAGAAAAACTTGAATCATATACCGCATTAGAAAAGGGAAAGAAGGTATCTTTTGGAAATGATACCCCTGCAACCATAAAATGAAAAGGCACTGCTCAGTTGAAAGAACAGGTCAAAGCTGGAAATTTTTTGTATGTTGATGGCTTGAAGCATAATCTACTGAGTGTTAGTCAGATGTGCGATCAAGGAACCGAAGTAAAATTTCGATCAAATGGATGTAGTGTTCGTGATCTTGATACAGGAGAAACAGTGATCAAAGGCAGAAGAACTCCAAATAATCTATACATATTTGAAGAAGGACAACAACAATGCTATTTAAGCAAGGATGATGAACACTGGTTATGGCAACGAAGGTTGGGGAATCTAAGCTTTTCACAAATAAGGAAAGCATGCAAATACCAGCCAGTTCGTGGTCTTCCAGATATCAAAATTCCAAACAACACCATATGCAAATCATGTCAATTTGGTAAGCAAACCAGAACTAACTTTCTTGAGAAGGAAGGATCAGCTAGCAGGCCTCTTGAGCTAGTCCATACAGATGTATGTGGTCCATTTAGGACAAGGTCACCTCGAGGAGAATAATTCCTTATATTATTCATTGACGACTTCTCCAGGTTTGTTTGGTTAGGACTTATGAAGCACAAAGACGAAGCATTCGAAAAATTCAAATCCTTCAAAGCCTTGGCTGAAAATGAATCAGATTACAAAATTAAGTGCCTCAGGTCCGACAGAGGTGGGGAATTTACCTCAAATGATTTTTTTGATTTCTATGAAGAACATGGAATAAGAAGGGAATTCTCTGCAGCTAGGACTCCTCAGCAAAATGGAGTGGCGGAAAGGATGAACAGAACAGTCCAACAAATGGCTTGTGCTATGCTTGATGAGTCTGGAACTCCCGCAACCTTCTGGGGTGAAGCTGCATATGTTGTGGTTGTTATTCTCAACAAAACAAATGTCTAAGTGAACAACACTCAAACTCCTCATGAGCTCTAGTATGGTGAGACTCCTTCGGTAAAGCATTTCAAAATTTTTGGGAGCAAATGCTATATTAAGAATACTGATGAGTAGTTTGGCAAACTTGAACCTAGAGCAGATGAAGGCATTCTCCTTGGTTATTCTCCCTACAGCAAAGCATATAAGTGTTACAATAAAAGACTTGGAAGAATTGTTGACAACATTGATGTAGTGATTGATGAAAAAGGATACATCCCTAGGGAAGTGAATCTTGAAAATATCAATGAGGATGAAGACTACTCTCCAAATCAGACAGATGATGAAGAAGAACCCCAAGAGGCACCAGAGGAACAGATAAGGATAGAAGAGAAGACTCCATCTAGGTACGTTCAGAAGAATCATCCAGAATCTCAAACTTTGGGGCAGAAAGAAGCAGGTATACAAACAAGAAGAACAATAGTAGAAGCTTCAAGCTATTTGGCATTGATCTCTTCCACTGAACCGCAAAATGTAAAAGAAGCATGCAAAGATGAGTGTTGGGTTAAGGCAATGGATGAAGAGCTTGAGCAGATCAAAAATAATAACACTTGGGAGTTGGTTCCTAGAGCAAAAGGCAAAAATGTCATAGGAACAAAATGGATCTTCAAAAATAAGTTGAATGAAAATGGGGAAGTGATTAGAAACAAGGCTAGACTTGTTTGTAAAGGGTATGCTCAACAGGAAGGAATAGACTTTGAAGAAAATTTTGCTCCCATTGCTAGACTTGAGGCCATCATAATGTTCCTTGCTCTCTCTAGCTTCCAGAAGTTCAAAGTATTTCAAATGGACGTAAAATCAGCCTTTCTGAATGGAGACTTAGAAGAAGAAGTGTACATAGAGCAACCAGATGGCTTTATCCTTGGGAATGATCCAAATCTTGTATGCAGACTTAAAAAGGCTCTCTATGGCCTTAAACAAGCTCCAAGGGCTTGGTACTACCGCTTGGACAAATACCTTCATCAACAAGGTTTTTCAAAAGGATCAGCAGATAGCAATCTTTATATAAAAATTGAAAATGACAAATTGCTAATACTTGTTGTGTATGTAGATGATATTATCTTTGGCAGCAACGAAGAAGGTATGAGTCAAAGCTTTGCCTTGGTGATGCAGAAAGAATTCGAAATGTCTTTGCTCGGAGAACTGACATACTTTCTTGGATTGCAAATCCAACAAAATGAAGGCGGTATCTTCTTGTCTCAAACCAAGTACCTCAAGCAGATTCTGAAGAAGTATGGCATGGAAGATTCAAAACCAGTATGTACCCCCATGGTTACAGGATGCAGCCTCAGTGCAAATGATGAATCGGCAGCAGTGCATCAACCAACCTATAGATCCATGATTGGAAGTCTACTTTATTTGACAGGTACCTGACCAGACATCATGCATGCAGTGGGAATAGTTGGAAGATTTCAGGCAAATCCAAAGGAAACTCATCTTCAGGCAGTCAAGAGAATCTTCAAGTACCTTCAAGGAACTCAAAACTATGGCTTATGGTACCCTAGAGATACAGATCTCACACTTCATGCTTACACAGATGCAGATTGGGCCGGAAGCGTGGATGACAGGAAGAGCACAAGTGGTGGTGCATTCTTTATGGGTTCCAGATTAGTATCATGGTTCAGCAAGAAATAGAGTTTGATTGCTTTATCTACAGCTGAAGCGGAATATGTGGCTGCTACATCTTGTTGCACTCAACTTCTTTGGATGATGCAAACCTTGCAGGATTTTCAAATCACTTGTACTCCACCTGTCTCTATCTTATGTGATAATACAAGTGCAATAAGCATTTCAAAGAATCCTGTCATGCATTCAAAGACCAAGCACATACCTATCAAATATCACTTTCTTCGGGAACAAGTGCTTGAGCAAAAAGTCAAGTTGGAGTATGTTCCTTCCAAGGAACAAATTGCTGATATCCTTACCAAACCACTGCCCAGGGAAACTTTTGAATATCTCAGACAGAAGCTGGGAGTAGTTGATGCTTCATCCTGCTGTTGAAGCTTGTCTGTTTCAAAGAAAAGTTGGTGTACGCGAGTTGGATGAGGGGAATCTGCGTACATACGCAGATTTATGCAGGTGCAGTCGCGTATATGGAATTCTGAAGAAAATCAGCAAGAACAGACTCTGGTTGAAGAGAGTCTGATATGGGTCTGTCAGAGACCATCAGGCACAGGTTCAGGGGGAGCAGATAATCTTCTAACAATGCATTGTTGGCATTACCTTAGAAGCTCTTGGTTCTAGTACTCAAGCTGTTTTTGTTTCAGGTGGATCAGCTACATAAAGGAGAACAGAAGAACAACATGGTTGCTGATATATACAATGATTATCAGATGTTGCTGATGGTAGTTATTGGTGATTTGCATAGTCTTGATATTTCGTTTCTATGTCATGTATATCTTTCTTTCTTTTTTTCTTTCTTTTTTTATCAAGGTCATGTAACGGCCTATTTTGGTTTCCCCACTATGCTTGGGATGATTGATGCAATGTGATTGGTTGTCATATGTAAATTTCTGATGTATCCCCACTTGGTCTTGGTTGGGTGATGGATGTATGTATTGAGTCTTTTGGTGATAGGGAGGTCTTTCATAATGTATATGTCTTGGTTCTTCTCGAAGAAAATCCTTTGCAGATCTTGCCTACAGTCAGGGGGAGAATGTTTAGCACAGTAGAGCAGAGATATCTACATGTACTCAGGGGGAGCACAGCCCTTTGCCCTTGATGACAAAGGGGGGGAATGACTTTGAGGATCTTGGGGTTGCCATCAAGTCCAAAGGGGGAGATTGTTGGCATTTTTGGCACAGAAGTGGTGCTATGGTACAGGTGTTGTCCTTGATGGCAACTCTCTTTGGTGACAGATCTCAGTTCAGGCGCTCAGAATGAAGGAAATATTGTATACGTAGGTTCACCTTGCCAAACACGCGTATACACATGGGTTATAAGTTCAGAAGTCGCATATGCGTATACACGCACTTTTATGCACAGAAAAGTGCGTACATGGTGGGAAACTTATTTTTGGTCCATGGTTGTTAGTCCTTGGAATTTGAACCTATGGTTTTGGACCATGGTATCTCGTCAGAAGTGTTGACCCCAGGTTTTGGGCCCTTGGTATTAGTTTATTATGGTTTTGGACCGTGGTATTGTGGAAGGCCTAAAACTATAAAAGAGGAAGGAGATCATGTGAAAAGGGATCATCTGAATCATTATTGAATATCTGATAATGTATGAGATCTGGAATACTGGTGATTGGGTTATGGTGCAGATCTAGATCTGAATGAAGGAGGAACCTGAGTGCAAGAAGGATAAGGACTATTGATGGATCAAAATCTCAAGGCTTGAACATTGGTATCTCTGTATGATTTTGATCTGTTATATGTGGCGCACTCTTGATCTATAAATCTGGGTTAACTGATGTCTGAATGCTTAAAAGAATAAATTATCCTTTATAGATCTGTACACAGGTTCAGTGAATTGCAGGTGCGTATACACGCTTTTTCTGTGAGTGAAAGAAGCGTATACACAGGTTGGTTGTGGTACTTAGGCGTATACTCGCAGGTTGCTGAACAGTGAAGTAGCGTATATATCTTGATTTATGTTCTAGCTGCTTCTATTTTATTACTGCAGTGTTCTGGGTTCAGAATTGGTGTTTGATTACAGTTACTGTGTTCTGGGTACAGCGATCAGAGAAGTGTTTATTTGGTTCAGCTTTTGATTGGTGAAAAGGAGTTTGGGTTATGCAGAAATTCCTGATGTTTGATTGATGTTACTTGTGGATCCAGTCTGAAAATTAATGAAACAAGGTCCCTGAAAGCAAAGAGAAGGTTGCAGCCTTCTGCAGGTAGGAGCCTGCGTACTAGTATCTCAAGCTAGTACAAGAACTTAGGGGGTTGGAGCTCCCTTCCAGGAAAGCTGGAGAACGAGAGAGAGTTGTAGCTCTCTGTAGGTTGCAGCCTACGTACTGGTAAAGACTGCACCAGTACAAAACATTGTAAAGAGAAGTTTCTAATTAAAAAGAAGATAGAGACGAATTGCAGCAGGGGGTTTTCACCCACATTGGGTTTCCTCCTTATATCTTGTGTTCTTGTGTGTGACTGTCTTCTGCTCTGTTTCTGGTACTGTTTATTTGCTTCTGATACACAGATTAATAACTGACATTTGAAAGATAAATCAAATTATAAGTTTGTTTTGTATACGCGGGTTTCTTTATCTGTAGTTGCGCATATGCGCGGTTTTTATTAACAGAAGTAGCATATATCATCTGGAATTGAAAAAGGAAATATTTGACTTGATAATACTGATTCACCCCCCCTCAATATTATTTCCAACAAATAATAGTTAAATCAAATTTTTGTAATAAAAGTAACGATCTAATAATTCGGGCATTTACATCAGGCTTATTCATCAAATATTTAATTGTAGCATGGTCAGTATGTACAAATTTTTGGTAACCAGTAATGTAATGCCTAAATTTATTCAATGAATGCACAACAGCTAGGAGCTCTTTTTCAGTCACTGTGTAGTTCAGCTCAACTTTCGACAGATTCTTACTGATGAACTAAATGACATAAGGTAGTTTGTCTTCTATCTGGCCTAGAGATGCTCCTATATCTTTGTGAGAGGCATTGGCATGTATATGAAAAGGAAGAGCCCAATTTAGGCCTCAGAGAATAGGTGCAGTAGTCAACTTGTCCTTTAAGGTGTCCAAGGCTTCTTGACGGCTTTCTGACCATAAAAAATCAGAGTCCTTGGCCAATAACCCAAATAAAGGAGAAGCTAACTTGCTGAAATCTTTTATAAATATCCTATATTATTCGAAAAACCTAAAAAACTTATGACATCCCTCTGTTTCTGCGGAGTTGGGACCCTTTTGATGATGGCTATCTTATTTAGGTCTACCTACAATCCTTCCTAGGATATTGAGTGACCTAGAACAGTCCCTTCAGTCATCAAGAACTCACATTTTTTGGGACTAAGGGATAAGTTCATTTCAATGCATTTATTCAGAACCTTACCTAGGTTAGATAGAGCCTCCTGGAAATCAAACCCATAAGGTGTGAAGTCATACATATAAATTTCTACTGCATCATGGACTAACTCTGCAAAGATACTCAAGACCGCTCTCTAGAAAGTGACAAGGGCATTGCATATACCAAAAGGAAGGACCCTATAGGAAAAAGTACCCCAAGGACAGGTGAAGGTGGTTTTATCGTGGTCCTCTGGGCTAATCTGGATTTGATTGTACCCGCTGAACCCATCTAAGAAAGAGAAAAAAAATTTCCCTGCCAAACCATCTAACACTTAGTCAATGAAAGGTAGAGGAAAATGGTCCTTCTTTGTTTCTTTGTTTAACTCTTTGTAATCAACACAAATCCTCCACTTTCCATTTTTCTTTGGAACCAGCACCAAAGGAGACACCCACTCACTATCTGAGATAGGGTAAATGAATCATGCATCCAACAGCTTTTGCAACTCTTCTTTGACTATATCCTAGAGAGCTAGATTCATTCTCCTTTAGGGTTCTCGGACTAGTTTGAAACCTTCTTTGATGTAAATGTGGTGAGTACACACCGAGGGGTTCACTCCCTTCATTTCTTTGTAATTCCAAGCAAAGGCATGCAAATGCTCTCTTAGAATATCACATAACTCTTCTTCTTGGTGTACAGAGAGGGGTTGATTTTCAGTGTTCTTTTAGGGCCAAACCATCTAACACTTAGTCAATGAAAGGTAGAGGAAAATGGTCCTTCTTTGTTTCTTTGTTTAACTCTTTGTAATCAACACAAATCCTCCACTTTCCATTTTTCTTTGGAACCAGCACCAAAGGAGATACCCACTCACTACCTGAGATAGGGTAAATGAATCATGCATCCAACAACTTTTGCAACTCTTCTTTGACTATATCCTGGAGAGCTAGATTCATTCTCCTTTAGGGTTCTCGGACTAGTTTGAAACCTTCTTTGATGTAAATGTGGTGAGTACACAGCGAGGGGTTCACTCCCTTCATTTCTTTGTAATTCCAAGCAAAGGCATGCAAATGCTCTCTTAGAATATCACATAACTCTTCTTCTTGGTGTACAGAGAGGGGTTGATTTTCAGTGTTCTTTTAGGGCCAAATTCTATTGTCTTGAAACGAGTAGGGTTTAAGTCAGCTAAGCATAGATCAATCCAATGGTTGTTCTTGGTTTTCTTCAATGCTTCCTCTAGAGACGTAGTGTTGGGAGCTGGATTTTGGAGGATCTTTTCAATCAAATAATCTTCATTGGGTTGTCCTCCTCCTATGGAAGTTTCTAGGGTATAGAGTTGGGAGGAGTAGACTTCATCTTCTTCCTCCTCTTCTATCCATAAAGGTTTGTCATGTTCTAAAGATGGATGAGCAGGAGGGTACAGGACCAACTGCTTGGATAGATTCCCATTTTTTATAGTCATGTTTCCAGCCCTGCAACTTATGTAGGCATCAGAAGTGGCTAACCAAGGCCTCCCAAGTATGAGAGGATAACCATTAAATTTGGTCTTAGGCTGGAGAACTAAGAAGTCTGCATGGTACTCCCAGGAGTCAATGGAGACCATAGCATCATCAACAATCCCCTCAGGGGCTACTGTGAATCAGTCTGCAAGATGCAAGATTTTCATGGTCTTTCTTAATAAAACTTGGAGATTCAGCTTGAGCATGGTGTCCATAGTCATTACATTAATGGCAGCCCCGAGATCAATCAAGGTATGGGGGACAATGGTGCCATTGATGTGCACATATAATATAGGGCTTCCTCTTTCTTTGCATAGTGTCCATCTGCAGGGAAAGGGTTTGCAACATTTCACTCTTAAAATCTTCCAACATGTTTCCATTTTTACTTTATATAGATGTGTTGGAAGAGGATGAGTTGGCCACTATTTGACTGAACCTACCCCTTTTTATGGCTTCCCTAGAATTGCTCTTAAAAACAGTCTTGATATCCTCACAGGGTAGTTTGTAGATGTCCCCTCCTGATAGCAGGTTTACGATATCTAGGAGATCTTCCCTAATCCCCCTGAGTAGGAATAGATTAAGTGACTTAGGATCGAGCGTGCATCTAACCCTTTTATAGTTGTGCTGGAATCTTTCCACATAATCCTCTAAGGACTCATCATGCCCCAATTTCATTGTAAACAATTCCTCTTTGGTGTCTTTGGACTTGCAGTAGTCCCTATACTTGTTATTGAAGGCTTGCTGCATCTGAGCCCAGGTGGTGGTACTATCCCCAGGTAAACCCATGAACCATCGTAGAGTTGCATCCTTGAGAGTGAATGGGAATAATTTCAACTTCTGATCATCAGTGGTGTAATCATAAGTTTTGCATATGACAACAAATTCAAACAAGAAATTATCTGGATCTTCTGAGGTCAAGCCATGGAAACGAGGAAGAGCAGAGGGGCTTATGTTTTTCATCTTGGCATCCCCATTGGTTTCTGTGATGGGAAAATCACCCTCAATTATTTCTCTATCTTCCCTTTCATTCCTATTTTCAGTCACTGTGTCAGTTGGAATGGGTTCTTCTTCTTCCCCTATAGGCTCTTCAAAAATATCTGGTTGTTTGCCTAAGGGGTCCTCTAATTCACAGCCACCGAAGAAGAGGGAAGGTTGGTTGTTTGAAGTAGTGGGGGTATTTTGTAGAAATTTTCCTAAGTTATCCCTGTTCCTGCGAGGCATGAAAGAAGTGTTTTTGTTTGTTTTTCAAGCTTTAAGACTAATTGCATAATTGAAAAGACAAATTGAATTGAAACTAAATCTTGAATGAAATCACTTGCAGAAAGGAAATGAAAGCAAACCAACTTACAAATATTTTGCAAAAATGAAACTAATAGAAGAATGAAAGAGATAAAAAATGGAAGATAGAAGAAATCACATCTACTCAGACACCTCCCCGGCAACAGCTCCAAAAAGTGATGAGCACCATTATTGCAGCAAGAATGCTGCAACTCCTGGGGCTACCAACTTTACTTCATCAACCTGAGGTTATTACAAACTTGGAGGTGACAGTGTTGTATACACAAGTAGATGTAATGGGTCCACTCTTTGTCACCATTGAGTTGGGGCATTAGACCACTAAGGTTTCTCAAACCAGCCTTCTATTGATTTAGAAGAAGTTTGATTACCAATTGAGAAAGGAGAATTTTAGCCTAGTTGAGAGGATTGAAATGCTACCTATTGCAATAATGAAAGACTAAATTGAGAGGATTGAAATGCTACCTAATACAGTAATGAAAAACTAAAATAGATGCTTAAAACACACAAATCATCTAAATATTTGTTAAGATACATTGCTTCAAAAGAATTCTAATTTAAAACTTGTGAAATCCTAACTAACCTAAGCATGAAATATAATCTAAACAAGCACTTAATTGTTGTGCACATGAATAAGCATAACAATCTTTTTCTTTTTGTCTTTTTGTGAAAACATGAATGCTAATCCTTCTTGGTTGCATGGTAGGTGGGATAGGTGTGGAGGGAGATGAGTGTGATGGGTCAAATGGCTTCGGAGGCAAGCATGGGTCTTCTCCTAGCTTTTGTGATGCATTTTTCACAAATCGGGCGCAAAATAGGCCACTACAGGTTTTCCTACAGGATGTCGTAGTTCACCTACAAGATCCCCTGTTTTCCTACAGGAATAGGACGAAATCATAAGGAGCAATTTGGACAGTGGTATGGAGCTTAGGGAAGGTGAGTGATGGAAGGAATAAGGTAAGGAAGTGGTTGGAACTCACTCAGAACTCAAACCGAAGCTCTATGATGGTTGGATTTTCTCAACAAGCATGGAAAGTTGTCCTTGTGAAATGATAACTCGGATTGAGAACTTAGTGGCCTTTGGCGATCATGGGTGGGTATGGTTTGGCTGAGGTTGATGATATGAGGTCTTCCTGCAATATTTAAACTCTTGCAACATACACATCATTGTTGGCATTTATCCATAAATCATTTCAAAACAAGAAGGGTTTACAACAATATAAGGAAACAAAATTTGCATCATTTATTTGCCAAGTTCATGCATGGAAATGCTTGAAACCTATTATGAAAGCAACATGAAATATAATAAAAAATATAAGATATTAGAAATGACAACTGCAACCTATCTTCTAAAATTGAAAGATGATGTCCTAATTAGCAGAAAAACACTAAATTTCATAAGAAACAAGAATTTTGTCTTTTTGGGGCTGAATGGGAGTTCTTCCTCAAACCATGGTCCCTGAAGGGAGGAATGAGGTAAGATCCACCTATTATTAGCCTTTTTTGAATATTTTCTTGTCTCTCTAATGCTATTGTTAAAGCTAGGCACAAATGGAAGCAAACTAATCGAATTTACCAATACTTGCAATGTGATAACACCAAAATCAATTTAACAAGTAATCTATGAAATAACCTAAGCATACAAGTACAATAAGAGGAACCTTTGCTACTAGGGTTGGGCCCTAACCCAAGAGCTTCAACCCTCTGAGTCAACTCAATGCTAGATCAAGGGAATGTTCATTTTCATTAACATATCAAAAAATACATAACAATGTTTGGTCACAATCCTTCAACTCGAAAAATTCTTAGCTATTTTGCATAAAAAATCTGAATCCTAATGAGGCTCTAGGCCTCTTTATTTATACAACTGAAGTTTCCAACAAATTCCTTAAATCTAGGGAGGCTTGGCTCCCAATCTTAAGATTAATTGGTTCTTAACTATCACTGGCTTGGCTTTCAATGATCCTCATGACTCGACTACCTGCAACTCCAAGATGGTGTGATTTGATTAAGGGATATTAAAGTGAGTGAGGATTTAATGAGGGAGATTCATCTCCTATAATCTCTCCTTCTTGTCTCATTCGAGTTCCTGCACCTTAATTAGCCATAATTTGCTCCCAAAAACCTGCAATCAATGCACATTAGACCACTAGACATAACATCTTACTTTTACTCATCTCATTAAGAAAAATATAATTAAAACATGTAAAGAATTATGAGAAAATTTTATTTAGTAATCTTGGAGGTGTATTAAGGTCCATATATTTTACCCAATGATGAGCCTCATCAAGAATCATCATAGTAGGTAGCTTACTGAAGAAATCATAAAATCATCATGGTAGTTGGTGTACAACTGGCCAAAGAGTTAATGGGAAGAGAATTTTGCAGTTAGCTTCCAAGAAGTAGAAGAACTTAAAGCCTATATCAAACCCTCTCCTTTGGAAAGTGATATGAACAAGCTTTCCAATGATATGCAGAAGTCCAAAAATGGACTCCTGGATCAAAAGTTATGGCATGCTCAAGTTCAGGGACTTGAATTCCTAAGAAGGTTGGAATACCAGAGATCGACACATCGACGTATCGGAAATTAGAGATTAGAATGTTTGCGTATCGGCATAATCAGTGAAATCGGCAATCAAAAGTTGGAGGAAATCGGAACCCCGGAGTATCAGAAATTCTTCAAGTGAGTAAAGAGCATAAAGTTGCAATATCGGTAAGGGTCAATAAGCCTTTAAAAGCATCGAGGAAAGCCACATGAGGTTTAACAAAGGATTTTTTTGCATAACCAAAGGTCGACGAGCCCTCTTCTCTCTCCTCCAGCAGGACACATGGAAGCGTATGAATGGATCTGATAATCTACAGTGGTAGTTGACGTCAGCGTGACGTGGCAGTACAACAGGACACATGTGTTATCGGGAAAACTAGTGTCTATGCAGAGCTGCTAGTCCCACTAAGGCTGGTAGCTACCTTAGAAACAAACAAACTAAAACTACTTTCGTTTTCCTTTATGAGAAATAGATAAGAGGGGAATAAGGAGACCAACCTCTGTCTTGCGCTTGGTTCCTTGCTCGATTCCTCTCCCTTCTGATAGATCTTTGCTACTCGCTTCCTTGTCTAGCCAGCTTCATAGAGCACCTATAGAATCAAAGCAGCATAACACTATCCAAGAACATAGATCTATTATCATAAACAATATAGGACCAGATATATATTGACCACACAAATGCACATAACATCAATCATACAAGAATGTGGAGGAAAACTTGAATAGCTTTATTGATAATCAAGAAAGAGCAAAGAGGATTACAACCAATTGTTCTGACCCAGCATCATCCTCTCAGCAAGAAAGCCCTTCTTCACCTCATGAAAAGCTTAGATCACCCAACACTATGATATTGCACCAAGAAACCAGCAGCACTTCCTTGCAAGATACAAAATTCCAGCCTTTGGATCTCTGGGATGAGGGATCCATATATAGATGTTTGCAAGGGGGGTGAGTCATCTTTTGAGAGTTTATTAGTGTCCTCTCTTTGATAGTTCTTGATTCCACTTGGAGATTGATGATCTCTTACTCATCCCTGGGCGAATGCAGAGAGGCAAGTGTCACAGGAGAAGTTTCTAGAAGATTCCTTGCTCCTGCACCTTGTAGATTGACCCTGCCATTTGTCCACTCTAGCCCATCGCACCCCATAGAAGGGTTTTTCAAGATGCATCGCACCTACTTTATGTATTTAGGTGGGATGCACAGCACTTTAACCATGGAGCAGGTGAGATGGTCTAGTTTTGACCAGTTCTGAGCAGTTTTTTATGGAGAACTTCTGGGAGAAGATGTAATCAGTTGACCTTGTTCTTTTAGAGGTTGGAACAACACTTTTAGGGACTTAAGAGCCCTTGGTTTATGGACATTTATGATTGGGGTTGCAGTGCCCAAAAATGTCTATAACAGTTTCCCCCTAAAGCATGAGGTCGTTAATCTGTGGATGTCGGGTGAAATGCTTTATCATGAGGATCTGAAGTTATTTCAAGCTGGAAGGCAACCTGTAATAAGATACAATACAATACATTATCTTCATAATATTTTCATGATCTAGCTAAGGCGGGCATTCCCATGCTCAGCTTTATAAATTCATTTTCATGTACATAAGACAGACAATCATCTGAGTGTAGACTGATGATTTTGGTAGAGCCATCATCCCTTAGATTGGATGATTATCTGTGCACTAATGATGTACACTTGATGTCTTTATTTCCTGAATATATATCGCAGCCCGGATGGATGAAACTAGATCTAAGGTATTCAATCTCGTTCAATCTTCATTCAAAGTACAAGTCGATCCATGTGAGAGATGTTCTGGAGTCGAACATGGAAAGACATCGCCTGATTACCAGCCAATGATGTAAGTTGTTAACAGGTGCAAGAGGAATCACCGATAATGATGATGACCCTCAAGGTACTGCAGTACAATTCACGTGGTGTGAATAAGGGAATTGGTGTCGAACACCATGAAAAATCTTTCGGTCGAAGGCCATTGATGTAAACCTGTTGCCGAAAGTGAGAAACTTGCCATTGAGGCATGCAAGCTTCAAAGTACTGAAAGGGTTGTTCCTAGATTGACTTCTTGGATAATGAGCTGATGTCGACAAGAAGCAATCTGTCATAGGAGGGCCTTAATGAATCCCACATCAATGACACGGAATGGAGCAAATGATTTTAATGGAGGTGAAAACGATCTAGTGATATAAGGTTCAGGGTGGCGGTCATGAAAGAATGGAGCGTGAATGTATTGCAGTGGGTGAGACACAGGCGAATTCTCTGAGCGACTTCTCTTGAACATATTGGCGACACTGACATGATGAATTGGTAGCATTAACCTCAAATATGGATGGTGTGACGGAACCATGGTTATGTGACCAGTGAATGGAACAACCCAACCCGACTCGGATGCGGAGCGAAAGTGTCATGTTCAAGAGCGACTTGCTACCGATAAAGTTTCTTCAAGTTTTCTTCCCAATTTTTCCCCAGTCATTGCTGACCAGTACCTCTTTATTTTTGTCAAGCTTGAGGAGGATAACATATGCTTGTTCTATAATTTTCCCTTCGGGCAAACCCATCGCTATGTTTTAACGAGCCTAGTGATAGTGAAACTCGTTCTTGTCTGTTATGGACAAGTTTGTTGCTATTCGGTTTAACGAGTTTAACGACAAGGATAACTCAGTGCTTTTAAATTTTAGAGAGTCTAAAAAAGGGACGTAAAGAAAACTCCAATGATCCTTTTTCTTCATATAATCCCTTGAGTCCGAAAAAGTATAAGACAATTCAAAAGGGATGAAACTTCAGTACTTTTAACGAGCCGAACAAAAACAAGCGCTCGATCTTTTTGCGTAATAATCCCTCAAGTCCAGAAAGATTAAAATCTAAAGGAGGGATAGCACTTTCGGTCCCTTTAACGAGCTGGAGAGGCCAATCGCTTGGCAATCTTTTCATATTTTACGAGTCAGTTGAAAAGAGCTTAAAGGAGACTTGTTTTTTGAGGAACGAGTGATAAATTCGGGTAGCAGCAGATTCCAGGTAAGGTTTGGAATTTTCCAGTCATGGTAGTGTCACAAGGATGGCTAATAGGATCACTCTTCGCAGCTGTTCCTCAAAAGGGTAAACAATCAGATGGAGGTGAATGATCGGCAAAAACAAAGTGGAGGTGATGATGAGAACACGACGAAGGCTTCAAAGGCTGATGGTAATACATTCACAATGGTTATTTACCGGAGAATGGTTAATTTTTTAATGAGATTAAACTCTGGGGGAACATTTGCTCATTACTTATGTTTATTTTTTAACAAGATTGAATTCCGTGTTAAAACTGCTCAATTAATCCAGTCATATAATAAGCATGTCTCATATATAAAAACGACATTATTTCAAAGCTTTGCCCCGCATCCTTTCTTTATGCAAGTTAGGAAACGACCAATCCTACGAGTTTAAAGGGTTAGAGGACCTATAAATTTAAAAAAATAAATGGTCACTCTTCGCTTGCATGCCAAAAGGTTTGCATGCCCCCTGGTATAGCGAAAAATTTCGAAGTTACCAAAGATTGTTCTATCCGTACTGTGGATAAAACACTTCCTCGACGATGTCTACCGAAATAGACAAAGGTGAGTGGCGCAGATGCCTCCACTCACATAACTCTGACGAAGGAATCTTATTCCAGTTTTAATCTTTATAAACTAGTCATATATCTTTCGCGGAAACCTACCCTATACCTGAAGTTTTCCTGCCGAAGCAGACCAGGGTGCATGCCCCCTGGTTTTCAGTCATGTCCTCCGAATCACTCGCACTCATCAAGTGGATGGACTGGGGATTGATGAGACATTCCTTGCGTGAAAAGACCACTCAGGGATGGTATATGACTATTTGCTATGTGTGAAGCGAGGAATGAAAGCTAGTCTACAAGCTTGACCACTCTTCCTTCATGCGGAAAACACATTACTCTAAAGAGTGAGGAGACAATGGCTCCCATGCAATAAATATAGTCCTGTCCAAGGAGTAGATTATATTCCAGTGGTCCTTGGACTACCATTACATTCATGTGAACGGTTTTCCTTCTCAATGTTATCGGCACATTGGGAAGGATCCCTAACGGTCGACTGATTCCTTTGCCAAGCCTATTAGATTTCTCATCTCAGGAAAAAGCGATGGCGAGCCAAGCACTTTCCAAGCAGTTGAGGAAAGGATACTCACAGAAGCCCCTTCATCTATGATGGTACCAGCCATGACCATTATATATATTTGGGCAATGATTCGAAATGGTACACTAGCTAGTAAGCAGGGTCTGCCTAGTAGATTCCAATCGAAGGAAACAACTAGGTTGCTTGGAGGTGGGACCAAATAGACGGTTGGATATGACTCTGACGAACTTCCTTCCTGCGGTAAAGGAACGGGTAGACTGCCCCCATGTTCATCGGAGTCTGTGCTTACGAAAAGAATTTGGATGGTGTCATCCTTGTTCTCTTCGATGACTGTATCATCTGAAGATGGATCCTCTGAAGGCAAGACCGGGTCAACTGCCGCCTCGACCTTTTGACTTTCGTCTGGTGTGGATTCAAATGGTTTATCTTCAATGATATACGCTTCGGCCGACCACAAGAGCGTGTCAGATGGAATTTCAACTAGTGACAGACTCGGCAAGAGTTTCTTATATCCCGGAGGAAGTCGTAACGGTGAAATCGGACGGTCATCCAAAACTCTTTTAGCCTCATCTAAGAAGGGACAATGGTGGATGGCGTGATCGCCTTCACACAATTTACAAGGAAATTTACATCTTCCTTTTTGTCCAGGGGCTTCACTTTCACTAGTTGACGATGTACCTTCAACATGATCATCAGAGGTTGACGACACCGGATTGTGCAAACGGGGAGACCAGTCCCTTAAGATCCAAGGGATGCAAGGACAATCTCGATGATAGTGGTCTCCTTTGCAAATGACACATGGCGATTTAGGCCTGGTCGGTGCAGTGTGTGGATTTTCGCTAGACGATGCTTGGTTGCCCCTTTTCGCCTTTGGCTCCTTCTTCTTCTTCTCTTTCTTCTTCTTCTCCTTCTTCTTCTTGGTTACTTGATTTTTGGCCTTACCAGCTTCATCAAGCGAAGAGGAAGGAGGAGAGGAAGAATTGGACGAAGTAGAGGGTTGGGGGGTAACTTTGGTATCGTTTAGTTGCTGACTTGATTGTTCAGGAATCACGGGGTTCTGAACGACAGAAGTTGAGAAGAGCCATACGGGCAAACCAATTGTCAATCCCGAAAGCGACAATGTGGCCATATGGGGCGCACCAACATCTCCCCAAGAGGAGAAGGGACTAGGATTTCCCCCAAGGGGAACTCCTTGGTTGGTGGGCTCCATTCTTCTCAACCTAAGACCAACGTAGGAAATGTGATATTTATTCCGTTTAAAATAAATTTTAGACGCTTTGACACAACTTGTTTTTTCAATTTTTAAGAGTCGAGAAAAAACAAAAGATGACTCTAGTCGCCTTCAATTTTAATGAGCCTAAAGTGACAAGTGCTCAGATGGACCTTTTCTTTTAAGGAGTCTGAAAAGGAACAAAAGGGACTGCTCTGGAAATCTAGACAGAGGGATTACCAAACCAATCGCAAAACTGCAGAATACTTTTCACGGTACGACAGTCAATCTTCCCGAATGTTGTGTTCAGTGCATTTCGATCGATAGGGAGGCAAACACGGCTTCCTATGGATAAAGGATAAAGCCTATTGTGGTCTCCCAATATATACTCGACGTTACATGGGAGCACAAGTCCGTACTGGCACTTATCGTCTCAAGGTGGAGGAATCACCCAACCAACAATGAGAACAACAGTTACCAAGCTTAACGAGGCCGGAATACGTCTCTAGCCTAGACTTCTAGATGTTGTGCGTTAGGGTCCAAAGCATTTTTAGATTCATTAAATTTATTTTACAGTTGATCTTGCTTAAGAAATTTTCCTTTCATGTTCACCGCGTGATGTAGATGTACAATTCCTAAAATGCAAACTAAGATGATAAACAGTCGTTTAATCTTCTTTTTGCAATGAAAATCCTAGATACTAAGGAAAGAGAGATGGCATTCTTTCAACATAGAGCAGAGAGCACACACTATATGCATTGTCCTAAATCAAACCAACAAAAAGTCTAAATGCAAATGCACGTGCATGTATTTGTTTTCAGCCTTCTTAATGTGTGAATGATAAAAAGAAAGCTAAGCACAAATCTTAATTATTTTTCAAAGCGACATTACTAACAAGTTTATTTTCAAGACAAAATGAGGACAATGACGACACTTTGCGATTTGGAAATGACAACTTGCTTTCGACACTTGAAAAACTACTACTTCAAATCAAATACAAGAGTAACAGTGTAATCGACTATCAAGAACAATCAGATTCTCTTCTATGACTGAAAATGACACTTGCGACAATTTCAAATCAAGAGACGACAGTATGATTACGCTACTTCTTTGTAAAAGAGAACTGAAAATGGCTCAAAATACATAAAAACATTTACAGTCTTTTGCACAATAGAGGCGGAATAATGGCAAGGAAGGGGGTTTCAACAGAGGTGTACTGACTACAGACAGCAAAACTCTTGAATAGAGCTGAAAGGAGTGAACACAGAAACCAAATCTAGGAGCAGGAAAGGCCTTGCTGATCAGCGCATATGTAACACAGTGAACGGGAGATGCAGCGCACCTACTACACTCGGGAAGTGCGATGCATCTGGAATTCACAAAAGAGACAGTGCGCTGGACCAGGGATGAGACTTTAACTGGGTTCCGGGTCACAGTTTGCAGCTCAGTTCAGGGATTTAGGCCGAGCAAGTGGTAATCAGTAAATCAATCACAGGGGTAGATCTAAAGAGGTTACTAGAGCCACCACAAGGGCAATTAGAGAGTTTGTAAATCAATTGTTCAGTTCATAAACAAAACCCAGAGATAGACTGAAGCAACATTGATCTACTTTGCACTTGCATAGCAAATGCAGTTCGAAGGCTAGCTGGCTTGACTTCAGGCTCCGTCTGTAAGTTTATAAAGCAAACAAATGTAGATAAACAAACAATCTATTCGCTCCCCAGTGGAGTCGCCATTTTGTTATCGGGAAAACTAGTGTCTATGCAGAGCTGCTAGTCCCACTAAGGCTGGTAGCTACCTTAGAAACAAACAAACTAAAACTACTTTCATTTTCCTTTATGAGAAATAGATAAGAGGGGAATAAGGAGACCAACCTCTGTCTTGCGCTTGGTTCCTTGCTCGATTCCTCTCCCTTCTGATAGATCTTTGCTACTCGCTTCCTTGTCTAGCCAGCTTCATAGAGCACCTATAGAATCAAAGCAGCATAACACTATCCAAGAACATAGATCTATTATCATAAACAATATAGGACCAGATATATATTGACCACACAAATGCACGTAACGTCAATCATACAAGAATGTGGAGGAAAACTTGAATAGCTTTATTGATAATCAAGAAAGAGCAAAGAGGATTACAACCAATTGTTCTGACCCATCATCATCCTCTCAGCAAGAAAGCCCTTCTTCACCTCATGAAAAGCTTAGATCACCCAACACTATGATATTGCACCAAGAAACCAGCAGCACTTCCTTACAAGATACAAAATTCCAACCTCTAGATCTCTGGGATGAGGGATCCATATATAGATGCTTGCAAGGGGGGTGAGTCAGATTTTGAGAGTTGATTAGTGTCCTCTCTCTAATATTTCTTGATTCCACTTGGAGATTGATGATCTCTTACTCATCCCTGGGCGAATGCAGAGAGGCAAGTGTCACAAGAGAAGTTTCTAGAAGATTCCTTGCTCCTCCACCTTGCAGATTGACCCTGCCATTTGTCCACTCTCGCCATCGCACCCCATAGAAGGGATTTTCAAGATGCATCGCACCTACTGTGTGTATTTAGGTGGGATGCAGCGCACTTTGACCATGGAGCAGGTGAGATGGTCCAGTTTTGACCAGTTCTGAGCAGTTTTTTATGGAGAACTTCTGGGAGAAGATGTAATCAGTTGACCTTGTTCTTTTAGAGGTTGGAACAACACTTTTAGGGACTTAAGATCCCTTGGTTTATGGACATTTATGATTGGGGTTGCAGTGCCCAAAAATGTCTATAACAACATGGCAAGCATATTTGACCGTATTGGGTGATCTAATGGGCAAAAATCGGTTGACACGTGTCACCTCTAATGAGTCACCATGTGGCAGTGATGACATCATTTCGAAAGTCGATGATCGGAGGACCATTAGAGGAAATTTTACCATAAAAGTGCCCATGAAATTTTCACGTAAATTTCATGTCATAATATGTAAACCAATCAAAATCCTTTAAATTTAAAAAGAGGTACATGAAAATATTTTGGAGGGAAAAAAAGAAAAAAAAAAATAATTGTATTTTTGGCTTATCTCCTTATACGTTTACTCAAATTTCAAGTGAATTTTGCATCCAATGAATATCCATTATGCATAGTTTTGAGAAAACCCACATTGATAAAATTTGCAGATACATAAAAAAAGTGTGTTCAACACATTTTTTTAATGTATCTTGAATTTTTATCAATGTGGGTTTTCTCAAAAGTATTCATAATGGGTATTCATTGGATTCAAAATTGAATTCTGCATCCAACAAGTGTCTACACTTGAAATTTGAGTAAACCTATAAGGAGATAAGACCAAAAATACAATTAAAAAAATAGCTTTCTTCTTTTCCCTCCAAAATTCATAATTCTTATTTTATTATTTTAACTATTATTTTATTATTTTTTCTTTGGAGGCCACTTTTAGGTTGAAATTTCCTCTAATGTGAATATTTCACAACTCCATAACAGTTGAAGTGTTGAAAAGTTCTGATATGGGATGTCACATGGTCATAAGAGCTCAACGAACCAAGGGTGAAGAGCAGTTAACAAAGGGAGAATGGCCCCTAGAAGAGTCTGAAGGCTTAGCACCTTAACGTTAAGCAGCAGGTCACAGTTAGCGGTCCTATGATAAGAAGCATTGTGAGGGCTAAGAAGAAGGAGCTCAACAATCAGAAGAGTAGAATATCTGAACACTGCACCACTGAGGAAGTTGTGATATGGGATTGCTCTGATAAGGAAGTACAGGGATTTAAAGGATGTATGGGCTGGTAGTTGCGATATTGAATGAAGGCACAAAGGAGTTGGTAATTAAAAAAGGGTTAATTATGGGGAAGACTTTGCTGCAAGAAACATAGGACAACATTGGTAGCAGAAATGAATTCGAGTGCTTGAAGGAAGCAATTGACTGCTTCGCATGCATGAATGGTTGTGATAAACAAGAAAATAACAGTCACCTTCGTGGACTGTCAAGATTTGTGAAACGATAAATAAGCATGAGACTCACGGAGGAGTGTGCATGTCATTTGAGAATTGATTTCTCAGTACAGGATCTTTGTGTAGGCAGACTACGAAGGACCATCTATTCTTTGGGCATTGTGACAAGAAACTATCAGAAGACACAAGAGAGGCAAGTGAATCCATGACTAAGTATAGATTGGAAGCTACAAGATAGTGTGGAGAGACTCTCGTGTGAAGTGTGCCTCAGTAGAACAAAACCATCTCCAACAACGGAAAAGATGGGGAAGTGAGCATATGTGTGAGAGAGAAATGTTGTGAGTGTGTGCATCAAAGCAGAGAATTTGAAGCACCTGAGAGGACACAATGTAATATAGTATCAAGAGCAGCATGATGACTGTGCAAAGAATTACAAGGGTAATGTTGAAGTGCAGTCAGTGAAGAGCTCTTGATAGTGAAGGCAGAGCGTAGACAAAGTGTTGTTGTGAGCAGCGAGAGGAGATTTGATGCAAGTGAGCACAAAAGGTAGAGTGTAGAAGTCAAATATGTGAACAACCATTGTTTGGTATTTTACTTGTAAAATTGTATGCCTCCATTTTCAGTTTCAAAGTTGTATGAAATAGTAGACCAGTGGCGAGGGTAGGTTGGTGCCTCTTGGCAAGTTGGTTCTTGCTAACCAAAGGGATCTGGTGCCTCCTGTGATTGGGTGCTCACAAAAAAACAGATGTAATTAAGTGGATCCTTAATTTACATCATAAATAAACAACAAATTGGTGGCTTTTCCCTCTAGGTTTCCACGTGAAAAACATTGTGTCAAATGTGTGTTGCTCATGTGATTGTTATTTGAATATGTGTGTCTAAAATATTATTGGTTCACTGTTTTGTGAATGAATTCTCTCACAAGTTAAATAACATAATAAGGGACTGTAAGCATAATAAGAAAAATAAAAAAGAGTTTCTTAATTTAAGTATTGGGGTTTTCGCAATGCATTATATTAGATATCATTTTGGGATTCAATTGCATTAAGTAATTCATTCATCTATGACCATTTCCATGAGAGGTAGTCGTAATTGACTAATTTCTCATGATTTTTGAATAGTCCAATTAGCACTCATTGCATCGGGTGATGCTCACAGGGGTGAAGAAGTGGGATTGAAATTAGTGAAATGAATCACATAGCATCAATCATAACTTCCAGGGCTTGCAACCGGTAACTAGGACTTCCTAGGAGGTCACCCATTCCATATCACTGCTGGCTCAAGCGCACTTAACTGTATAGTTTTCCCCACAATCAAGCCCACTTAGTTTGCTACCCCATTTGCAAAACCTTATCAAGTATTGTGCCTCATGAACCATTCAAGTAGAGTTCCCTTAATTCAAAAGAGTGAAGGGAACTCTACTTGAATGGTTCATGAGGCAAAATACTTGCTAAGGTTTTACAAACGAGGTAGAAAGCTAAGTGGGCTTGATTGTGGGGAAAAATCCACAGTTAAGCGTGCTTGAGCCAGAGGCGATCTGGGATGGGTGACTTCCTGGGAAGTCTTGGTTACAAGGTGCAAGCCCCAGAAGTGATGATTAATGCTATGTGATTCATTTCACTAGTTTCAATCCCACTTCTTCACCGCTCTGAGCATCACCTGATGCAATGAGTGCTAAGTGGACTATTCAAAAATCATGAGAAATTAGTCAGTTACAACTACCTCTCATGGAAATGGTCATAGATGAATGACTTACTTAACGCAGTTTCTTAATTACTGATTCACGCCCCCCTCTCAGCAAATCCTTATTCCACAAATGGTCCCTCCTTCATCTTCATCTTCTATGCTCTCCACCTTTGGTGTTTTTAGTATTCAATGATATTTTTTCTTTTTCATCTTTCATCCTCAGACTTCTTCATTTTTTATATTGTACTTGTAAATCATAAACATTGTTTAAGTCCATATAAAAAAGTTGTTATCCACCAGAATACATGGGTCATCAACGATTGTATTTTGTGGTTCTATAGAAAATATTTTCTTGTGCATGGTTCATTAACCATTCTTAAATCATGGATCTTCATACATGTACCTTTTACTCCCCCTACATCATTATTAGTCATCATCTTGGGTTTTCTTTAGCTTATCCATAATTAGACTCTCAATGCACCTGCATCATACCACCAAGGAACAATAGATTACTTCATCAACTCATATCCATGAGTTTTTGAATGTTGTTACCATTTTTGGCAGCTTAACTCCTCTAACACACTCTTCCTCTAGCTCTAGTTCTTATCTCATAGATTTTTGTTTCATAGTTTGCTTTACTTTGGGTTTTGTAGATTACCCTTGTCCTTTACATCCTCAAAGGCCATTTTTCTCTTACGCAAGTCCCTTTTCCATGAAATGTAATATCTCCAGTTGCCTCAAATCAACATTTCTTCCAGTTTTGGACTACCTCAAATTGGTGGTTTTTCCCATAATCAAGATTTTTCTTCATAAGTCATCGATAGATAAATTATTAGAAACTAAGTTATTGGTGGATAAGTTATCTTAACTTAGTTGCTGATAAATTATCTGTGGAAAAATTATTGGTGGATAAGTTATTGGTAGATAAGTTATCCATTGATAAGTTATTGGTGGATAACTTATCTACCGATAACTTATCCATCAATAAGTTATCACTGATAACTTATCTTCCAATAAATTATCCACCTATAACTTATCTCTTGATAACTTTTAATAACTTATCCACTAATAAGTTATTAACATGTAACTTATCCACTGATAACTTATCTACCCATAACTTATTGAGCAGTAACTTATTTGCAGATAACTTTCCGCCGAAAAGGAACCACACTTATCTGCCAGATAACTTATCTAATGATAACTTATTCAACAAAAAGGTGGTAGGAAAAATACTTGGGGGGGGGGGGCGGTGATTCAGTATTTTTAAAACTTACTTCAACTTTACTTTTCTTATTCCAATTTCTATACATGACTATTATTTAGTGAACCCGCATACATACACAATTGTGATGAAAGCAAACTGCATATATCCAATCAACTAGCTTTACATATAATTCATTATTTGTTGATATTTAACCAGTGCATCATTACTTCATTAAAACATGTATTAAGCAGAAACTATGAGAATTAGAGAGCAGATAGATCATCAATACATAAGAAACACATGAACACCAATATTTTAGGTGGAAACCCAATGTGGGATAAAACCACCGCTCATGTCGTCTCTGTCTTCTTTTAAAATAAAATAATCTTCTTACAATCTTATATTGGTGCAGACTTTAACCAGTACACAAGCTCCTACCTAGAGAAGACTACAACCTCCTCTCGTTTTCCAGCTCCTACTAGAAGGGAGCTACAACCCCCTTACTGAAGATTGTTGTCCTCAAATCTTTATGGATCACTTTTCAGAATGTTTCAAACTGAATCCACTTTCAACTATTCTGAAATAAATTACTCAAATAATAAACCAGCTAAATCATCAGATCAACCAATGTAACCAACGAAACTAGATCAAACTAGATCATAACATATCATGCCAATGCATAGCCACTCACCAATATGGTGGGCTCCAGTATTGTAGCAATAATGCTACAACTCCTGGAACTCCCTTCTATAATTTTATCAACCTGGTAGTTCGTAACAAACTTGGAAGCGACGGTGTTGTATGCACAAGTACTAGCTCTTGCCGCAGCTGTCACTTAGTCAGCTGGCACAAGTCCACTAGGAGCTTAAGCCAACTTCTATGAGCTCTTAGAAGAAGCTTTTTAATTGATGGATGAAAGCTAACTCGAAGGAAGCTAATCTAATTTCAAAAAGAAACTGAAAGCCAAAAAGAAACGCAAACCCTAGCAAACCCTAATTCTACCAACTAGTCCTACTGACGCAAAGGAGAGCATGCAAACTACTGAAAGAGATGCCATTACTTCTATGAAGGTAAAATACATGTGTCTAGACTACCTCTATCTGAAGAAAACATCTTTTTGTATTTTTGATTAAGTTGTTGGAATTATCATGCATGTGCTTTTAACTATTTTTTGTTGTGCAGAGGTGGATCAAGGAGGAGAAATGCTTGGAAGAGGTCGGGAAGGTTCAGAGAGGGTCTAAGGAGTCCCCAACACCCTTCCAGAGAGTTTCACAGAGTTTGGCTATCAAGAAACCTCATTCTTGAGCTTCTACAGGAAGTCTGCAGGGGTTCTACAAGATGTTTAGGATTTCTACAGGATGTTCTGTAATTTTTCTACAGGATGTTTAAAAATTGGATTTTAGAGGATGGGTGAGTGAGGTAAGGTGCATGAATGGATAGGGAGACAGGGTAGGGGCTTGAAATGACCTAAGGACTGATGGATAGAGTTGAGGAGAAGGTGTAGATGGTTGGACTTGTTCCAAGAAGATTGAAGTAATGCTGCACAAAAGGTAGGGTTATGAGGGCAGTATGGCAACGTGAGGCAAGAAACCAAGTTAGGAGATGGAGAATATGGGTTTGAGGGAGTCTGGGTAGACAGAAAAGTGGTACAGGTGCTCTGCAATTTGTGTTTCCAACTGAACCAACAAAGACATGCAAGAAAACAAAGATCTAGTTATGCTACCCTAATATGATCTAGCTAACAGTAACAAGAATGGACAGCAGCTTTATTTGCAAGGAAACCATGTATATTAACTATGCAATGAAGCATTCAAAGATCTGAACATGTAACCAACTTCTGCAAATGAAAACCAAACACTAATGATTGCATGGCAAAGCAAAGTCAGTGTTTTTGTGAGCAGCAAAGTCATCCTAGTCACAGCTCCTGATCCCACTGAGGGAGAGGTGAAACCACAGATGCTTGTTGGCCCTTTTCTTGAAGCTTTTTCTGTTAACAACCTATCAACTAAATCTGAGCATGAAAAGCTATTTTACTCATCAAAAAACAAACTAAATAACAAAACAATATTTAGATCTAAATAGCAGATTTTATTCTAAGAATGCAGCAAAAACACATAAAGATAATCAAAGGAGGTACTGGGCACTTGAGATGGGCCCAACCCCAAGAGTTACAGCCTCCTAAGAGAGATTTAGAGCTGGTGCAAAGCTGGATTCATCTTTATTGAGCAAGAAAAGAAGAGTTACATCAAAACTGTCCACAAGGAGAACTTGAAAATGAGTTGAAAGCAAAGCTAATCTATTGCCTCAAAATCGAAATACAAACTAGCTAACTTCTGCCTACAAAATGACTAACCATTGGCTAACTACCAGCTAACCCCAAATGAGGCCCTCAGCCTTCTTATTTATACAAATTGAGGAGCCCAATAGTCCTCCTAAACTTTAGGGACTCGGTTGCCCAAAACTTGTAGTTAACAGCAGTCCTACTTGACTTGCTTGGTTGCCCTTGTGCTAATTGATTTGGTGGCCCTTGAACTCCGAGATGATGGTGGAGAATTCGAGGTAAGGGCCCATAAATGAAGGGAACACCTCCCTAAAAATACTCTCCACGAATTTGGTTGCCAAGTGCTCATTTCAACCATTGATTTTGTCTCCAAATTGACCAAAAAGGCTACACAAAGCACACATTAGACTTGTTGGCATAATGACTAACCCAATTCACTCTATTAGCATAAATATAATCAAAAACATGCAATAAACTAATGAGAATGGTGGATTAAGTCGAATTAGGAGGTTGAATGATCCCAAATAGTTATCCAAGGGAGGTTTTCACCCAGAGATCTTATTCTCTTTTCTCTTTTTTCCCTACCCATTGACCACCTCATGGAGGTTTTCAATCAATGAGCCAATCTAAGGCGCCTCCGAGGAGGTTTTCACCTTAGATTTTTATTTTTCTTCTTATTTTCATTTTTTTTCTTTTTTCTTTTTTCTACCCTACCCTACTTGAAAAACAAAATCATTTTCAAGTATAAGAATACTTCCAATGGAGCCATGTGCACATCGAGATTAGAGACAAGATGATGTGAAGGCTCGAAATGCATGCTTTGACAGCGATCCAGATTTCAGAGACAAAATGATCTGACTTTGAAGGGATCAAACATAGCTGAGGAAGAGAGTATTGTTGCAACTTAGTGACTGTCTGGAACCATATCTCAATATAGCTTTGATATCCTTGGTCCTTTTGCTGATCTGGGTCATGTTTCATGTCACTTTCTACTATGACTTCCTCATCTTCCTCTTTTTGCTGATCTTTCTCTTGAATACATGGAAGATTTGATGGTAACCATGAAGGATCTTTCTTTATCTCTGCTTCTGATGTCTTCTCTTCATCAAGTAAAGCCCGTGGTTCTTTGATTTCCTCTTCTGAATATTCTTTTGCCTGATGTGGTCCTTCAATGCTTTCAATATAGTCTCTTTTTTGCAATACTCTTCCTGAGCTATGGTGAAGATCATTGAGCTCAAGGGCAGTTGTTTGGACATGTTGTGCCTCAGCTTTGCAATTGGGTTGAGCTGCTCCATGGTATGGTTTTGGAAATGGTGGTATGGGTAGTTGAGTGGAGGCGTAGATTTGAGATGGATGTGGATGGGGTTGTGGTTGGGTAGGCATTTGGGGTTGCCCTGGTGGAGCAGGAGGCGATGGTTGTGGACAAGCAGGTGGTGGAGGAAAATAAGTGGGAGGAGTGTTGTATTGGGGCCTCCACCCCTGATGAGGTGCATTCCACTGAGGCTGTGGCTGAGCATAAGAGTGAAACGAATGAGCAGCTGGTTGGGCATAATATGGATCTGTGAAGGAACAAGGAGGAGGTGTGAACCAGGAAGGATGAGCAGGGGGACCCCAAGAAGGCATGAAAGTGGCTTGATAGGGGTCATAATAGGTCTCGGATGTCCCTTGTAGTTCCTGCTGGTAAGATCTAGGTCCATGTGGCCTCCTTTGGTTCATATAATAGAGTGATTCAGTGGCTCCCTTGGCTCTTTGATATGCAGCTTTGATTCTGGGCAAGGAAGGGCACTGATTCGTAGGATGGTCTCTTTCACAGACAAAACACACTTCTATGGAGTGCAATGGACATTCATTCCTAGGATGCTTTCTAGTGCACCTGGGACAAAAGATGACCAAAGCCCTCTTGGCTTCCTCTTGCTTCTTTTGGATCCGCAAGGTATCCAGTTGCATGGCAAGAAACTGCCTCATATCACTCTTGAAATCTTCCACCTGATCTTCAAATTCGTCTTTGGACAAGGTGCTGCTCCCAACATTTCTGCTTGTAGCCATTTGCTCCAGAGGAATGGTTTCTTCTTCTTCTTCCCTTGAGGTTCTTCAAATATGTCTTGTTGTCCACCTAAGGGTTCTTTAACCACAGCCATCGAAGAAGAGAGAATGTTGGTTGTGTGAAGCAGTGGGGGTGTTGTGCAATCATTTTTCTAACTTATCTCTACTCCTACAAGGGATGAATGAAATCTTTTTGGTTGATTTTTGTATTTTTCTTCTTGTACCTGCAAAAACTAAAATAGATTGAACTGCAACTAACTATCTTGCTGAAATGAAAATGCGGAATTGAAATGAAAGCAGGAAAGGACTAATCTATTTTTCTCAAATGAAATTACAAGAATGAAATGCTAATCTACGCTTGCAGAATTGAAATGCTAATCTACGCTTGCAGAAATGAAATTGCGGAATTGAAATGCTAATCTATGAAAGCGGGAAATGCTAATCTACTTTTGCATAAACGAAATTGCATAATGGAAATGAAATAAACTACTTAGCAGAAGATTGTAGTGGAAAATAGAAGAAAAGCGAGAATCACCAATACTCTGACGCTTCCCCAGCAAAGGCGCCAAAAAGAGTGGTGGGCTCCAGTATTGTAACAATAATGCTACAACTCTTGGAACTCCCTTCTTTAATTTTATCAACCCGGTAGTTCGTAACAAACTTGGAAGCAACGGTGCTGTATGCACAAGTACTAGCTCTTGCCATAGCTGTCACTTGGTCAGCTGGCACAAGTCCACTAGGAGCTTAAGCCAACTTCTATGAGCTCTTAGAAGAAGCTTTTTAATTGATGGATGAAAGCTAACTCAAAGGAAGCTAATCTAATTGCAAAAAGAAACTGAAAGCCAAAAAGAAACGCAAACCCTAGCAAACCATAATTCTACCAGCTAGTCCTACTGACACAAAGGAGAGCATGAAAACTACTGAAAGAGATGCCATTACTTCTATGAAGGTAAAATACATGTGTCTAGACTACCTCTATCTGAAGAAAACATCTTTTTGTATTTTTGATTAAGTTGTTGGAATTATCATGCATGTGCTTTTAACTATTTTTGACTGTGCAGAGGTGGATCAAGGAGGAGAAATGCTTGGAAGAGGTCGGGAAGGTTCAAAGAGGGTCTAAGGAGTCCCCAACACCCTTCCAGAGAGTTTCACAGAGTTTGGCTATCAAGAAACCTCATTCGTGAGCTTCTACAGGAAGTTTGCAGGGGTTCTACAGGATGTTTAGGATTTCTACAGGATGTTCTGTAATTTTTCTACAGGATGTTTAAAAATTGGATTTTGGAGGATGGGTGAGTGAGGTAAGGTGCATGAATGGATAGGGAGGCAGGGTAGGGGCCTGAAATGACCTAAGGACTGATGGCTAGAGTTGAGGAGAAGGTGTAGATGGCTGGACTTGTTCCAAGAAGATTGAAGTAATGCTGCACAAAATGTAGGGTTATGAGGGCAGTATGGCAACGTGAGGCAAGAAACCAAGTTAGGAGATGGAGAAGATGGGTTTGAGGGAGTCTGGGTAGACAGAAAAGTGGTACAGGTTCTCTGCAATTTTTGTTTCCAACTGAACCAACAAAGACATGCAAGAAAACAAAGATCTAGTTATGCTACCCTAATATGATCTAGCTAACAGTAACAAGAATGAACAACAGCTTTATTTGCAAGGAAACCATGTATATTAACTATGCAATGAATCATTCAAAGATCTGAACATGTAACCAACTTCTGCAAATGAAAACCAAAAACTAATGATTGCATGGCAAAGCAAAGTCAGTGTTTTTGTGGGCAGCAAAGTCATCCTAGTCACAGCTCCTGATCCCACTGACGGAGAGGTGAAACCACAGATGTTTGTTGGCCCTTTTCTTGAAGCTTTTTCTGTTAACAACCTATCAACTAAATCTGAGCATGAAAAGTTATTTTACTCATCAAAAAACAAACTAAATAACAAAACAAGATTTAGATCTAAATAGCAGATTTTATTCTAAGAATGCAGCAAAAACACATAAAGATAATAAAAGGAGGTACTGGGCACTTGAGATGGGCCCAACCCCAAGAGCTACAGCCTCCTAAGAGAGATTTAGAGCTGGTTTAAAGCTGGATTCATCTTTATTGAGCAATAAAAGAAGAGTTACATCAACATTGTCCACAAGGAGAACTTGAAAATGAGCTGAAAGCAAAGCTAATCTATTGCCTCAAAATCGAAATACAAACTAGCTAACTTCTGCCTACAAAATGACTAACCATTGGCTAACTACCAGCTAACCCCAAATGAGGCCCTAAGCCTTCTTATTTATACAAATTGAGGACCCCAACAGTCCTCCTAAACTTTAGGGACTCGGCTGCCCAAAACTTGTAGTTAACAGCAGTCCTACTTGACTTGCTTGGGTGCCCTTGTGCTAATTGATTTGGTGGCCCTTGAACTCCGAGATGATGGTGGAGAATTCGAGGTAAGGGCCCATAAATGAAGGGAACACCTCCCTAAAAATACTCTCCACGAATTTGGTTGCCAAGTGCTCATTTCAACCATTGATTTTGTCTCCAAATTGACCAAAAAGGCTACACAAAGCACACATTAGACTTGTTGGCATAATGAATAACCCAATTCACTCTATTAGCATAAATATAATCAAAAACATGCAATAAACTAATGAGAATGGTGGATTAAGTCGAATTAGGAGGTTGAATGATCCCAAATAATTATCCATTTTTGGGGCTCATCACAATATACCAAGCCAAACATTGCTACCCATCACATAAACCAATTGTTGCCACTGTAAACCTTGATCAATCATACATTAGATTGTATACGCTACTATTCTTAATCATACCCGTGTATGTACGCGCTTGTCCTCAAGCATACTCGCATATAGATCTCAAAAACATTGATACCTAAATTTGAATCACTGTCACACTAAAACGATCACTGCATCACATACTAAACCCATCACAGATCACAAAACCAAATAAAGATCCTTATACAGTAACATCATCACTTAGTTAACATTTTATTCCACAATCAGTTCAACCCAAACAATATTGTCAAACACAAATCATTATGAGAGAGACATCATTGACAGACAACAACAAACATATCTGAATTGATCAACCATCATTAACAGTTCATGCTTCAAAACCCTAGTAGTTGTACGTGAATTTTATAAAGAACACCTGCATATGTATGCACTTTTAATATTTCACACTTGTGTACAAATTATGAAATTTCGCAGAATATATATGTGGCCCCCTTGAAGTAGATCCATGTATGTACATGACCTTTCTGAAGAAAACATGCGTACATATATGTAATTACTGAATCATTCTTTCGCTGCAACCACAAAACATATTTCGCAACCCTTACTGTCACATGTTCATGTCAGAATATCATTACCATCATAGATTTATCATTGTTAGTCATAATCATAAAGGATCAAGCAAGCATGTTCATTAGTCATGTTGTCACTCGCTGCAAAATTTGTTTTCAACTAACCAATGTACAAAAGAGCATAAAATTTTGTAGCCATCTTTCAAGCTACAAAAGCCCTTAAATCTAAACCAGAGCCCCTCAAATGGATAGTGCGTGGAATTAGATTTTCAATGGTATATTCAACTCCTGAAGTGGACTACAAAATCAAAAGTTAGAGTAGATTGAAGTTGCCCTTTTTAAAACTAGAAAACAAGGAGAAAATGCCTAAAGGTAAAATCTTGGTTCCAGGCATATCGGCGATCCCGCACATTCGAGATCTCGCATATCATAGGTCTAAGGCATCAGAGCATCAAGAGTCTGGTGCACCACAACCGGCGATCAAACATGTCACACCTTTTAAAGGTGGCGCTACCGCATAAAGTTGTGATTGCAATTAAATTTGTGGGATTTGAGTCTCTAGCGTTAAAGAATCAGGAATGCCTTGAAACATTTAGCAAAGGAAATCAGCCGCAGAATAAGAAGAGGGCTGACCTTTTCTCTCTCCTTGAGGGGGCCATGTGGTTGAACATCATTGGATCCTATAAATGAAACGTGGCTACACATGATTGATTCTAATACATGACACTTGCCAGCATATGGTTGGTTCTGATAAGGGACACGGGGAAACTGACGTCAGCATGATGTGGAGGTTCCGTAATTCTGCACCCGAGAAGTCCAAATTCTGTGATTCCACTTTCGGTTCTACTTTCTTGTTCATGAGGGACTTGAGTGATATCTTGCTAAATGTAATGGACTAGTGATTTGGACTCAAGAAATAATGAAACTATTATTTTGATTCCTATCAGAGCAATGTGCAGTGTGTTTTCTCCTTTGTTTATCACTTCATGTATGTTTTTCTCCTTCTGAAATAAGGTAATGAAGTTGCAGGTTTCACCCTTGTTCATGGTTTTCTAAGTAGTAACAGTACTTGTGTTAGCTACAAATTTACTTAATGTTATTTGGTGATAAGTGTATCCATGATTAGCACTCCATTGTTTCTGCCATTCCAACTCTTCAATCTTCCATACTTCTGTCGGAATATTATTTCTTAGGATTTTGTTTTGTTTACAGCCCTATGCATCAAATTCCCTCCTTTCTTTCCTCCTCTTCATGTTACTATAACGCCAATATTGAGGCTTCCTGTTGTTGTGATTCGGCCACCAGAATCAGTCATTTCTATTTGAAATGAACTAGATCTACCCAATGTGCATTTAGATCCCTGTATGTGTTTGAGTCTACTGTAGTGAAAGACTATTGAAACAATCCACCTTTATTGTCTTTTTCCAACTATGTGACAATTGGAGTGAAGCAGAAATCCCTCCTCATAATATCCAAAACGCTCCTCTTAAAATGTCGTAGGCACTAGTCTACAGTCAACCTAGAGGTTGTCTCTAGGAATATTTCTATATCTCCTGAAGCACTTGTGCTACAGGTGCTAGAAAAAGTGACAACATCTTTCTGGCATCGTTGCCGAGGAACGAATTAGAATATTTTTCCTTGGGTAAGAAAAATCTTTACATTCCCTTTATTAGGTGAACAAGGAAAGTGTGGGTTGAAGATCTCTCACATTAGCGACTCCATTGTATGAATTTCATTATAAACACCCTGGCGACTCCATTATCTGAATCTTAATTGTAAACACTCTGACGACTCCACTGTCAAGACATGGAGGAGAAGATAGAAGAGATGGAGAGGTTAATAAAGAACTCCTTATATAGACTGATAAAACTGGAGTTAGAAAATAAAAACCTTCGACGATAGAACTTCCAGGTTGTTAATCCATGTTTAAATCCCCAATACGAAATTCCTCCCCTACAGATATGATAATGGGAGAAGAAAGAACAACAATATCACACTCATCCTCCACTATATATAGAAGATGATCTAGAGGAACAAATACCAGATGCAAATAAATTTTAGGGGAACTTATATTCCTCTTTCTATGATAAATAACAAGAACTCATAGCATATGAAGAAGTATAGGATGATATTGATGTAACGTTGAACGATGACGAGATCGATGATTACTGTAATCAATTTTTTGATCTCATATAATCTTATGCAACACTGAAAAATGATGAGATATATGATTACTATAAGCAATTCGTTGATCTCATGCAAGCTCATCTGGAAATACTATTTGAGGTCATCTGGAAAGAGATTGAGAGGGCAAGATCAAAATGAAGGTACTCCTTCCCTAGAGCCTCCTAAGCTAACTGATAAGGGAAAGGGGCCTTTAGATCCCAACTACCTTAAGCTTGAAGCCCTCAAAGAAGAGAAGTCTCCCTCCCCCTCCAGGCCCATCTGGGATAAAGAAAAAGAGCCAAGTAGTGTTAGTGGTTTCCCCAACCAAGAAGATATTGGTCAATAGACTATTCAAGAAAATGAGGCAGCTGCAATTTTCTCTCATCAGGTCCATGATCCAGTAGCTGACTACATGGCATCTTTCTTTGGCCTACAACAATATTCCTTAATTCCAATCCCAATTAGAAGGTTCATGGAGGAGATTAAAAGAGTTGAGCATCAATAATCAAGTTGGGGGCACATATCAAATTTTTTGTCAGAATTTTTTTCAGGGTGCATACTTATTTTGATTTTTGAATTCCAGCAGCATGGAAGCATAAGGTCTAGTACTTTGATTATGGGCTTGTGTCATTGGAGTGTTGAAATCACTTAGGTGAATCAATGCCCAATACATAAGTAGGAGTTGTATATAAATAAGATCATTAGCTGAGCATTTATTTTCCAGTTGTTAGAATTTACTTTTATGCATTTTAGTTGGATGAGGAAAGGACTCCAAGAAAATAAATTTCCATGGAGATTTTTATGGTTTTATAGATTCATTATATTTTTGACTCCATGCCCAATGGTGAAGGCTACTGGTCTGCAGGTTCTCAGCACCTTTCCAGCAAGGCACTGTCCCCAATTGGAGCCAATGTTGTCACTCACTGCAAAATTTGTTTTCAGTTGACCAATGTAAAAAAGAACATAAACGTTTGCAGCCATTTTTCAAACCACATAATCCCTCAAATCTAAATAAAACCCTTTGAAATGGATAGTACACAGACTTAGCTTTCTGACAATATATTAAACTCTTCAAGTGGACTCTAGAATCAAAAGTTATAGCAGATTGAAGTTTCCCTTTTGAAAACCAGAAAACGAGGAGAAAATGCCTAAGGGTAAAATCCCGGGTCCCTGCATATCGGTGATCCCGCACATCAGCGATCCCGCATATCGGTCCAAGGCATTAGAGCATTAAGAGATCGATGCATCGCAATCAGTGATCAAACAAGCGACACCCTTTCAAAGTGGTGATATCGCATAAAGTTCCGATTGAGATTAAATTCGCCAGGATTTGAGCCTCTAGCGTTAAAGCGTCGAGAATGCCTTGAAACATTTAGCAAAGGAAATCAATCATAAAACAAGAAGAGGGTTGAACTTTTCTCCCTCCTCGAGGGGCCATGTGGCTGAACATCATTGGATCTGATAAATGAAACGTGGCTACACATGATTGGTTCTGATACATGACACTTGGTAGCATATGGTTGGTTCTGATAAGGGACACGGGGTAGCTGACATCAGCATGATGCGGAGGTTCTGGAATTCTGCACCCGAGAAGTCCAAATTATGTGATTCCATTTTTGGTTCTACTTGCCTATTCAAGAGGGACTTGAGCGATATCTTTCTAAATGTAATGGACTGGTGATTTGGAATCAAGGATTAATGAAACAATTTTGTTGATTCCTATCAAATAAATGTGCAATATGTTTCTTCCTTTTTTTATCACTTCATGTATGGTTTTCTCCCTTTGAAATAGGGTAATGAAGCTACAAGTTTCACCCTTGTTCATGGTTGTATATTTGTTGCTAAGTAGTAACATTACCTGTGTTAGCTACAAATTTAGTTATGTACCTATAATGTGCACATATTTACTTAATGTTATTTGGTGATAAATGTATCCATGATTAGCACTCCATTGTTTCTACCAATCCACCACTTCAATCTTCCATACTTCTACCGAAACATTGTTCTTAGGACTACGTTTTGTTTACAGCCATATGCATCAAATTACCTCCTTTCTTTCCTCCTCTTCATGTTACTACAACACCAATATTAAGGTTACCTGTTGTTGTGAGTCAGCCACCAGAATTAGTCATTTATCTTTGATATGAACTAGATCTACACTCTGTGCATTTAGATCCATGTATGTGTTTGAGTCTACTATAATGAAATACTATTGCACCAAGCCCCCTTTATTCTCTTTTTCCAAATACGTGACAATTGGAGTGCAGTAAAAATCCCTACTCATAATATCCAAAGCACTCCTCTCTTAAGATGTCCTAGGCCTTGGTCTACAATCAACCCAGAGGCTGTTTCTAGGAAGATTTCTATATCTCCTGAAGCACTTGTGCTACAAGTGCTAGAAAATGCGACAACAAGTCACTACAATGTTTCAAGATCTATCAAATATGAAGCTCCTTCATGTTCCTTGGTGCACGCTTGTTTTAGATCAAACCATTCATTAATAACCCATAACTTGCACACCTAGCACTTTGATATATGTATCCTTATATACCTTAGGCCTTAGCCAATAACTTAGGCCAATTTCATAGTTATGTTGATGGTATTATTTGACGGGATCAAATATTCATTGTCATGCATTACTATGCGCCAATACCTTGGTAAAGACCCCTGGTATTGAGAATATTATGGTGCGAAACTGTCCGTAACTTTGATTCACCATACTCGAGTATGTACGTGGTCTTTGTTCATAGGACCCAAATATAATTTCCTACGCTTTGCCTTTATCATTCCTCTATCTCTGAACTGATATTCCTTTGTCCAATCTCTTTGTCACATCTGTACTAGCATGTATACTCATCCTACTACCATCATGTTGACATTTTTATCAAGTAGGTTTCCATCAAGGACAACACATTAGTCATAATGCCAACAATCTCCCCCTTTGGACTTGATGGAAACCACTTTGGTGTTTGGTTACCACCACCTGTAAATACCTATAAACACATTTGTAGACATTCCAAGCTTCTTTCCCAAGTCACCAAGCATTCTCCAAACACCAAGCTTCTCTCCCCCTTTGACATCAAGGGAAAAGGGTTGACCAATGTTGAATGAAGACTTCGTTCTCCTTTTGGAGAGATGAGCACTATAGATATGATGTTGTTGAATATGAGCATTGACCATGCTCCCCTTGAGCATATGTTGAATCTTCTAGAAGATATACAAATAAATACATGATGTTATGACTCAGCCAAATATGGATTTTCCTATCATCAAGGACTCATGCTGACATCAATCACCCAACACAATGGGGTTACATATTTGACTCAATATTACATCAAGTTCCCAAAACAAAGGGATTACATACATAATTGAGTTGATTGAATATTACAATTTTACATCATGGTCTTTATATGACCTTTACATCAAGAGACAAATATGACATTTAAAACCAAAACCAAAGACCTCAATAGAGAGGTAGCAAGACCATGATAGTCATCAAAAACCATCATTCACCATATAATAATTTGTACTATGATCATCTGATAGCAACAATATGATCATCATTATGCAACAAGGAATGCTCAAGAATTCATAATTCCAACAATGCACTATTAAAAATATAGCAAATGCTCCCCCTGAACCTGTGCCATCTGTTCAATGTCAGGACTGATCATATTCACAGTAAAGTCATCAAAACAACTTCATAAATCAGTAAGACCATCAAAGTAGCAATGTCATATAGCAACCATCATAAGCCAATATTACTTCTAATTTTCATTTGAGCAACAACAAATTGTAACCAATCAACATCAAAAGCAAAGGGCCACAACACCATTGACTAAAATATACTAGAAGCTCTCCTCGAGTATGTCCCATAGTTTATTCTTCATAGAGAAACATACACTACTATCTAGAACCAAACTCGTGTATATACACGAATATTACTTATGTGATCCGTGTACAAAAAGTAAACTGTAGTAATTTCAATCTCATCTGCCCCTGAGCATGAAATATCTGTCAGAATAATTAACAAAGTGATGTGGCAAATACCACTCCTAGTTTATGTCTAAGATATTCAAAGGAGTCACGTGGAAGTGGTTTTGTAAATATATCCACAACTTGTTCCTTTGACAAAACATATTTCAGTTTGACATTTTGTTCAAGCACTTGTTCTCTTAGAAAGTGATATTTGATTGGAATATGTTTGGTTTTTGAGTGCATGACAAGATTTTTAGAAGTACTTATGGCACTAGCATTATCACACAAAATAGGTATAAGTTGAGGACAAGTGATTTGAATGTCTTGCAATGTTTGCATCATCCATAGAAGTTGAGTGCAACAAGATGCAACAACAACATATTCTACCTCAACAATAGATAAAGCAATCGAGTTTTATTTTTTGCTTAACCATGATACCAAGTGAGGTCCAAAATTAAATGTTCCTCCGCTAGTACTCTTTCGATCATCAATATTACCTCCCCAATCTGCATTTGTGTAAGCATGAAGTGCAAAATATACATATTTGGGATATCATAAACCAAAATCTTGAGTTCCTTGTAAATACTTGAATATTCTCTTGACTTTATGGAGATGAGTTTCTTAAGGGTTTGCTTGAAATAGTCCAATAATCGCAACTACATGCATAATATCTGGTCTTGTGCATGTAAGGTAGAGTAAGCTATCAATCATAGATTTGTATTCTCGTTGGTTTACTAAAGGAGAATCATCATGTGAACTAAGATTACATCATGTTACCATAGGTGTTCATATAAGCTTACATCCTTCCATTCCATATTTCTTCAACATATGCTTGAGGTACTGTTAAAGGCTCAGAATTCTCTGCCTACAACAATATAAGGGAGACCAGCTAGTCTGGACCTTAGAACAACTCATTTTCCATTGAAATGGTGGTTCTGACTAGTTAAATTAGGTCCAATTACCTTCTCTCTATCTCCAATGGCTTAAAATGTGACTTTCCTCTACCAATAGAGAAGAGACATCAGATCATCCATCTTGTTGATGAGGCAAGACAGTGATCCTTAAGCTGATCAGGGGCTCACCCAAACCACGACTAATGTTTGCCTCTCTTGGAAGAGGAATTCTAAGAATGTAGAATTAAATCTAAATGCTAATTAATCCTAGAATGCAAACAAAAAGAAAAAGTATCATAATCCTATCTGAATTAGGCAGATATAGATCTAACCCAACTGAGAGAAAGATATTTAAATTATTGGGATTTAAATATGTCTAGCTTATAATGAATATCAATTTAATGAAGTAGTTCAATTAATTGATATTATGAATACCTAAACACATTTTGTTCATAGATTTATTAACAGAAATAATTAATCAACATCATTTAGGAAGTAGTTCACAAAATGATATTGATTGTTAAATCAATAATTCGAATGATTAAACAATAATATAAGGAAATAGTTCACATAATATTATTGTTTGTTAAATTAGTATTAAAAGATAGATTTATGAGCAAATAGTTACTTAGAAATCAAAATTCAACCCACAAGAGCATAGATAAATAATAACATATTATTGAGGCAAATTACTCACATTGACAATAGTGCACAAATATGAATAAAATGACACATTTTTTCCATCATAAAATGAAACCAGTATTTAAAACAATAGTATTATAAATACCAATTTATTGAAACCGTTTCTCTGGCTCTGATCTCCAACAACCCTTTACAATGCTTGAACTTTTGCTATTAAAACTAGAGCTGCAATAGTGCAAGCTTTGTTCTCCATACATAATTCAGAATGCAAAAGAAAAATCCTCAATAATCCCCAAATCTAAGATTTTATTTCCTCTCATTTACAACTCTAAATCTTCATTACAATAGTGATTTTAAGAATTCCAGAATTGCAGATAAGAGAAACCCCTTTAATACATTCTATAATCTATATATTTATAATATGTACAAAAAGAATTCTCAATAAGAAAATTTGTTGAAGAATAAATCTACTCCATCAATTTTCATTGGGTCAAAATCCCATTCTTTTCTTGTTGGAGAATTCTCATTGATTGGGATCTACTTCTTCTCATCTCCTCAATTGTTCTTCTGCAAAAACAAATCAAAACTAAATTAAAATACCAAAATCAAATCAAAATATCTTCAATCAAATTTAATTAAATGAAAACGAAATATGAGCTTTCTATTGATGCCTGTGATGATCTAATTGGTCAAAGAGAACATATATGAATGGATCTGCACTCAGTAGAGGTCATGGGCAAATGAGAATGCAGAAAATTAAAACTCAAAAAATTGATTTTGTTTTAAAATTTTGAAACTTGATATTCGACAAAATTTAAACCCATTAAATAATCGAATCTGGTTTTTCAACCACTTCAAAAATAATTTCCGTGATTTTATCTATCCAACAAGTCATCCTGAGCCTCATTTGGCCAAGTAAAACTCAATTTATGAGTTTATAAATTTGGGGAATTAAAACTGCCAGAATTCTGGAAATTCTGTTGCCTAGGCTAAAAATGAAAATTTTAAAATTAAATTCCAATCCTAAATCAAATTTGTTAATTAATTATAATTATGAAATTAAATTAATTATTTTTAAAAATTAATTAAAAAATATGATTAATACAAAACCTAATTAATTTAAAAACGTAATTAATGTATAAAATATAATGAATTAATAATTAACCTAAATTAAAATTAGCCCCAAGAGTTAGCTCAATCGGTCAAATCAAGTGCCTCACCAATGAGAGGCCAGAGGGTCAAATCCCGAAAGCTCTTGGGGTTAGGTCAGTAAATAGGCCGAGGGGTGTTGATGCCTTCGGGTGCGTCTGTTGAACAACCCTGGATGTAGCAGCTACCCACTGACCCGGGTATCCGTGAACCAGAAGTGAAAAAAAAAAAAAAAAAAACCTAAATTAAAATTTTAATTGATGATGATGATGATAGTAAACGTTCACTGAGACCAAACTTTGGTCTGTCGGACCTAAAGAAATGAATTATTTAGTTTGATTTAAGATTTTATTCCTATGCTCAAAAAGCTTGGAGAGAAGCCTCCCGAGCTCACTGTAATTTTGACAACGTAAAAGGCTAGGAAGGTCAGTATTGCAACAAAGATTTAGAAACTGAGATCTAATGTGGTTGTACGCGGGGCACTCTAAGAGGAAGTGATTTTCATATGGCTAGTTATGAGTGATGTCATATGGCTAGTTATATACATATATACATTACCTAAGCTATCCTGTATGAAACCTTAAGGCACGTGGAAATGGAAGATGAGTGTGGTGAGGTGGATGGATAAGAAGGTGAGTGGAGGGTGGGTAAGGTCACGATGACAGAGGGATAAGGTGGAGCGGGAGTCATAAGGATTTTTTGAAAACTTTATGATAAAATCGAATAGGCGCAAAATAAAAATTTATCGACGTTTAGAGTTTCAGAATTTTATTATATCGAAAAATATACACAATAAAAAATGTCGATATGTGATATTAAAATATCGGTGATTTTTTTAAAAATCGAAATTTTTAGATCGGCGATTTAATAAAAAAAAAAAAAAAAAAAAAAAACGGAAATTTTAGATCGATTATTTTGAAATCGGGATTTTGGAAGGAAGGAGGTGATGTGGAGTGGGGTCCAAGTGGAATTTAAAATCCTACAAAATAAAATACAGTGACTTTGCAATTTTGAGATTTCAATTTTGGCAATTTATTTTAAGATAAGAAATTGGAGTAAATTACGAAGATCCCGAAAATCGTTTTTCAACAGTTCTATAATTTGGCTGGGTCATTTTGTAGGACCTTTAGTGAAAAATAGAAAAATTAGTAAAAATTAACTAAGAGTTAATATTTACAATAAATGACTATTTTAATTGCAATAATTGAAATATTATAAATTTTATATATTTTTTATCCTTGGCGAAAAAACGATCAAACCTCAAAGGAGTGTCATTTACAAACCGGTTGAACAAATGAGGCGAAACGAGTATCGATGGAAATATAGTGAAAAGTTGAATTCCATGGAACAATCAAAGTATAGATTCGATGAAAATAATAATATGGTAAAATTGTAAGACAATTATCTTAAATGAAAATCATAAAAGGGGTTTAGCAAAAAATTAATGGAAAGGGTCCCCATTATTTGAAGAGAATAAATGAAAAATGGAGTGTGTTGGGTTTTCCTTACAATAGGTACTTGGTTTGTGAGAGAAATATATCATTCTTTGCTTGCTAAACTTGAAGACCAAAAAAGTATGTTAGTTCACAAAGTAAGAACATTTCAAATTCTTGTTGCATAACTAATGCAAATCCTTGACTCATGGATTCTTCGTTGATGTCATCAACATAAACAACAACTATCAAAAGTTTATCTTTATCCATCTTTATATATAGATTTCTATCTATAGACCCCTTAATGAAGCCTTGTTTTTGAAGATACCTGTCAAGACAATAATACCATGCATGTGGGGCTTGTTTTAGCCCATATAGAGCCTTCTTAAGTTTGTAGACAAGATTTTTATCATTTCCTAGAATGAACCCTTTAGGTTGTTCAATATAAACTTCTTCTTATAGATCTCCATTTAGAAATGCAAATTTAACATCCATTTGATATACTTTAAAGTTATGAAAGCTTGAAAATGCAAGGAACATTCTTATTGCTTCAAGTATGGCTATGGCTGCAAATGTTTCATCAAAGTCTATTCTTTCTTGTTGAGCATAACATTTGCATATGAGTCTTGATTTGTTTCTAATCACCTCTCCATTTTAATTTAGTTTGTTTTTTAATACACATTTTTTCCCAATAGAATTTTTATCATGAGGTCTTGGTACTAGTTCCCATGTGTGGTTCTTTTATATTTGATCAAGTTCTTCATTTATTGCCTTAACCCAACATTCATATTTTTTCTTTTTTGAGGTTCAATAGTGGATAGTAAGGCTAGACAATTGGAAATTCCAACAAAAGTTATTCTAGCTTGTACTCCAAATTCCTTTGACCTAGAATTTGATCTTTTAGATGATTTTTCTTAACATACCTTGAAGGAGTCTTTTCTAATTCTTTTTTGCTTTCAATTCCTTCTTTTGGTGCTTCATTAATTCCCTCTCCTTCATCCTTTTGGCTTGTTGTAGGAACAAGTTTGTCATCTGCTAGTGCTTCCGTTTTGGTACCTGTGGATGATTCATCAATTACAACATCAATGCATTCAACAATATTTTGAAGCCTTTTATTATAACATTTATATCGTTTGCTTCTATAGGAGTATCCAAGGAGAATCCCTTCATCAACTCTAGATTCAAACTTTCCAAGTTTATTATAATTCCCTATATGATCCTATCATGTGAATTTTTATTAGTATTTAATTAACCTAAAAATATTGACTTATAATTATTAAGAAATATTGGTATATACCTACATTTATGAAACTATAATTTTATTTTACTGATATGACTATTATTATTGTTATTATTCAATTCCCAAGTTGTCTTCTCAAAATTTAATTTTGGATAGGATATGGTTACCTCCAATTTATTTCCAAATTAAATATTCATATCCCTAGGTGTCTCCTCAAATCTACTTCTGAGAAGATATGGTCTTCTCTAATTTATTTCCAAATTAAATATCCATATCCCTATGCGTCTTCTCAAATCTACTTTTGAGAAGATGTGGTATTCTCCAATTTATTTCTAAATTAAATATCCATATCTCTAGGTGTCTTCTCAAATCTACTTTTGAGAAGATATAGTCTTCTCCAATTTATTTCCAAATTTAATATCCATATCCCAAGATGTTTTCTCAAATCTACTTTTAAGAAGATATGGTCTTCAATTTAATTCTAAATTAAATATTCATATTTTATTCCCAAAATGTCTTCTCAAATCTACTTTGAATAAGATATGGTAAGAAAAGTCAAGGATACTAAAATGAAAGGATGAGGGGGTAGTCATGACATTAATAGTAGGTGGTTGAGGTGGATGGAAGGAATAGACATAAAAGGGGAAGGAGGATGAGAGGAGAGGGGGAGAGATCCTTGGTCTTGGTTTTGGTTTTGGAGGATTTTGTTTTGGGGGAGGAATGTGGAGAAAGAGAAGGGAGAGAATGGAGAGATAATGAGAGAATTCAAACTTAAATCCGGAGCGTGTTGGTTTAACTTCAACACACTAAGCTGGTTGGGCTTGGGCTCGGGTGGCTAGGGAACCTGTGGATATTCCCTGGGCTAGGAGATCATTCCTAGTTGGCTGGGAGGTAAATTCAGTCAGGTAGTCGAGAGGAGCATCCCAATAGAGTCAGGAGCATCTCAATCAAGATACTGTAACAGGTATTCTTCCATTTGTTGATTACTTATGTAAATGCTTGCAATGAAATTATTACTTGTTTAATACGTTGTAAATAAATTTTAATTGTATATTGTCATCACATAAATGTTAAGTTATAAATAAGTTATTTCCCTTCTTATTGTGTTTAAATTAAACAAATTTAGTTTTTAGTTAGAGGACCCTAGGATGGATCCTCGCATCTGGTAGCAAAGCCAAGTTTCAAAATCTGGACCCTAAACCCACCAAAACTCTTCTTGTACTTTTGTAGATAGTGCATCTCAAGACAGTGAGACATGGAAAGACCTATGCTCTCTACAATGACTATTTTGAGGGTATTTCTCTTTTGTGTTTTGCAAAAATGCTTGTCATTACAGTGTTATCCCTCGAAAAGTCATTATAGACAACGATAAATCTAAACTCCCTCTGAGTGAATCATTTTACCGTGGTTCTTCGCCATATGATTCTTTCTTCTAGGACAATATGCTGCAAATACTGTCATATGATTCTTCCTTCTAACACAGTACGATGCAAATACTTTGTCATATCTTTCTCTGCACTAAATTTGGCCAATTTCAACAAATAGTCTTCCATAAAGGCTAGTTTGCATGCGTTGTTCATTTCTGTCTCATACCCTTTTATGACATTCTATATAGACAAAATGTCGATGACAATGGATGGTGTGTCTGACATTGCAAGGCAGAGGCCATCGAAATTATCACACTTAAGGCAGAGGCCATGTAAATTATCACACTTAATTCCTCCTTGTACCTTCCAAACATCACTCATAACTAGCCATATGACATCACTCACAACTAGCCATATGTTGGGAGTTTTGCAGGTACTGCTCTCTCCCAGATTTGTTTGGTGCCAAGTTTAAATCTCATTACGAGTTTGGAGTACACCTCTTTACTTTTCATCTCCATTTCACCTACCCATCACAATAATAATTACTCGAGCATTTCTCTCGACCTCGTTGAATATCCTGTTAAAGGAAGAGGGAACATGGAGGATTTCTTTCATCCTCTGTCACTAGTCTTGCGAAGAGAATGACATAAGTGGAACATCTTGGTAAAGGGATTCAGTTCTTTGTGACTACTTATGCCTTACTTCTGTGGTTGCACTCCTTCCAAGATGCTTCTCCAGTCACTTGTTTGTTCCTCGAAGTATTGGGAGTGAGATGATTTTAGAAGCGTTGAGGTATGTAGATGTTGCGAACCATCTCCTTCGTTAGCCATAGGGTACCTATTGGGTGAACCTCACCAAATTTTCCAATAAGAGTGATATTGTCACCTTGTTAGGCTTTTCCTTCAAGGCGAGCAACAAAGATGGCCCTTTCATTTGCTACGAGGAACAAAGGCCTGGATTAGATGCTAATATTACTGCCACTTTCAAGAAAACACTTGTCGAACTTAGCAATTCATAGGTCATAGCCTAAATGATAGAAGAACTTGCCCAAAGATGGAAATGAGTCCCAAAAAAAAAAACCATACTTGGAACCAAATTTTGGAGTTCAATCTTGCAACATTGATGATGTTTATTATGCTAATATGCTAAATAAAAGTTCCCAGGATTTGGAAGTGGGGTACTAGCGTGGGCATACGAAAATGATGAATGCATTTCATAAATTGAATTGAAATGAATGAATTTTAATAATGTCCACGACAAGTCTAAGTATGTTGTACTCCCTTTTGCAATTATTAAACTTCACTGCTGCGTTGAACTGTGAAAGTTGGGTTTCTATCTGTATCCGCACTAGCAAGCTTGCTTAAATGTCCAAAAGCACTCTCAAATATCCGTGAACACTTGACCAAAAATTATTATTTTTAGACCAAACCCTAACTCAAAAGATTCATTAGAAGGATATGGGCATGGACTAGCTTGTGTGCTATAATGAATTTAATATTGAAGTAAATATGCAAAAGAGAAGCATAGGTATAACCGTCTCGTAGAATATCTCACTGATCCATAGCTTGTAACGTGTGGAGCGTCGCTTATAGTTTACCTTTCCTGAGCATTCCCTAATGTAGAAATGGCAAGGGCTAACAAGCCTGCCATAGGGCATTAAATGCCCGCTCAGCTACAAGCTCGTTAGCCATATAATACGAGGTGGGGACGGAGTGTTCGGAAAGTCACCTGGTGCGCGTGTTAGATATGGCTAACGAGCTTGCAACTGAGCGAGCATTTAATGCCCTATGGTAGGCTCGTTAGCCCTTACCATGTAGAAATTACAGTTTCCTGTGGTATTCACTTGTGTGCATTTACTTCCTGCATTCATTCAATTGTTAAGTTTAAAAAAAAATAGTGACCATCAGTTCAAGCAGAGCATTTCTGACATGTGTCTGTTATGTATTGTGCATGTCACATGGATGGCAGTCGAAATCGAGGAATGGTTTGTAGTGGGCGTCTTGTATAAATATCATCCATGGTGAATTTAAAAAATAAAATGTTTAAGTTGAATAAATAAATAAAATATCGGTGAGAATTCAATCATATTTGAATTATGGTGATCTTAATCAGAAAACGACACATTGAATCAGTCCATTGGAACTCAATTTTTTATCAAAATTTTGATAAACTTGAAAGGTAACATTTAAAGACCACAAACTAGTGCACTCATTTGACCCCACCTCGTGAAATTTAGACCGTTGATTATGATAGAGATAAGCATTTATCTTGTAAGAGCTTGCCACAGGGAATTGTGAGTGGGAAGTGTTAAATTGTTGGATATCGCTTTATTTATTATGTATTAAAGCTCTAATTTGAAAGGCCACGTCATATATCATTTTAAAATGATTATATTTAATTTTTAATAAAAAATTTGAAAAAAAAAATTGACATTCTATTTTTACAGCACCACTTTTTGATAACACAAATTTAGGGTTTATGTTAAATTATATAGAAATTTATTGAGGTTAGTGCCTACTAAAATTATATTTAAATAGCTAAATATCTTTACCAAGAGGTTAGTGCCCACCATAAATTACGCAATTCACTACATAAATTTACATAGGAGTTTACTGAGGTTAGTGCCCACCAAAATTTATGCAAGTTGTGGCAGAACCTTTAGATAGAAGAATTATTGACTTTGTAAACAAAGATAACCTATCTATGTATACAAGAAGGTTGTAATTTCCTATAGAGTTAAGTCCCTTTAATAAAATTGAGATTAACATTAATACAAAGAAATATTATTTTACACAAGATATATTTGCTTACAACCATATTAATTAATATAATGACAAGATTTAGTGAGAACGTTGACCTTTTAAGTTGCATTAAAACAAGTTGTTTATTAACTTTTTTTAAGAAAAGTTGCATGATGCTATGCATATTTCTTAACTTTTTTTTAGATGCAACTTCTTGAATTTTTTTAGAGACACAATAGAGTTATATTAGATATTGTCATAGTATTAATCTGCATATGTTTACAAAACCAAAATCCAAGATATTCACATTAAAGTGTTAAAGGTGAACACCATATGATTAGCACATTAGAACCTCCTTTAAGACAATATATAATATTGAAATATAAAACATGTAGCACTAGGCATTCTATATATATCAATGGGATAGTAAATACCTAACAATAATGTTAGTGTAGACACCTACTTTGAAAACACAAGGATAATATATATATATATATATATATATATATATATATATATATATATATGGATTTAGGATGATTGGTTATACATATCTAAAGATATTTGAGGATGACTAGTAGTGTGTCGGAATGTTGTTTAGCCAGTGAAAGGAGAGCATTTAGTAGATCCACGATTATCTTCTCAGTGTTAGTAATACTCGTTTACGAGCATAAGAAAAGGAAAACTTACACCTATCATTTTGCAAAACATGTGTGAGTCGAGTAAAAATTGACAAGTCCTAAGTAGCATTAATAAGTCTCATTTGGAATAGATAATTGAACATTTCAAAATGGTGAAGACGTGGGGAAATCGAGGTCGAGGAGGATCATCCCAAGGACCTCCTACAAATAACCTATTGCCATCATCGAAGCTAGCTCTCATCTTGCATTCTCGAGAAGCAATTAATGATACTTTAAGCGGGCGCCAAACAATTGAAGTGGAAGTGGAGCACCCTTGGGAAATCTTGAGGGATCAAAAGACTTTGATAAAGGACCTCCAATCGAGGAAATTACTAGGGAGATCCAAAAGATTAAGCTCCTAGAGTTTGTTGGAGGTCGTGCCAGTGAACGAGAAAAAGCCTGGTTAGAAGGAATGAGAAGGTGCTTCGCACTACGATATTATACTTCCAATTCAAAAGCTAAAATATAGATATTCCAACTCAAAGATAGTGCTCTGAATTGGTGGGGTAACTGAAAGCGTCAACTACACCTCACTCTGGACACAGTTACTTGGGATTTAATTGAGGAGAGATTCAAGAAAAAGTACCTACCATCATATTATGAAGAACGACAAGTAGGAGCCTCCCATGCTTTGGTACAGGGAAATAGTATGGTAGAAGAATATGAGATTAGATTCATGGAATTAGTAAAGTATGTCTCCTACATGGATATTGATCAGTGCCAATCAAATCGTATAATTTATGGACTAAACCCTAAGATTAGGGAAATGGTGCGGATGTGGAAACCATCTTGAGTTGCAGAAGTTGTGAAACATGCTCATTATGTTGAAGAGCACTTAGACTTAAAGGGTGGAAACAAAACCATTTTTCCACAACAACCAAGGTTTATGGGGAAGGCCCCTCGTACCTTCCCCAGGGGAGGAAGTTTGAGGCCACCGCCATATGGAAACAGGGTTGTACCCAGAGCACCGACAGTGGGGATTTCAATGGTTACTAGTGCGGCTTCACCCGCAGCTTCAAGGATGCGTGCAAATCAAGTTCATACGTGAGGAGGAACAAGTAGGGGCAGGGGTCCCAAGGGAAGGAACTCATTCCAAAGAACTACACAACCTTCTGTTCAAAGTCTACCATGCATCACTTGTTGGGGATGCGGGGGACCTCATTACCAGCCTGATTGTCTTGAGTTACAAACTGGTAACAACCGTAGAGAAGGAAAATCACCAATGGACAGAGAAAGTATCCACCATCGAATCTATGCAGCAGTTGATAACCAACAAGTTGAACACCAACCTGTCGTGGTAGAAACCTCAGGTATGATAAACAAAGTAAAAGTTAAAATTTTAACTGATTCTGGTGCTATAGATAGTTTCATTTCACTAGTTGCATTAGAAAAATGTGGGTTGGCAGCCTATGAGCACAATGACTTTAAGCAGGTTGAGATGGATTCTGGGATAAAACAAGCAGTAGGAACTAGTGTTGACCAATGTCAGGTGAACCTCGAGTTGTGTATAACTAAGTTGAAGGCATGCGTCACAACATTGGGGATGTACGATGTACTTATTGGAATGGACTGGCTAGAATCTCATCAAGATTTGGTAGACTGTTTCAAGAAGAAGGTGATTTGTTTAGATGATGAAGGTAGGTCAATTGAGATTTGTGGAATCAAGAGAGGAGTGTCCCTATGATTCATATCCATGATGAAGGTAAAATGTTGTCTCTGATAAGGTTGCAAACTATATGTGGTTGAGGTTGTAAGTGACCAGAAAGGACCCTCCCTAGATCAACACCCAATTTTGTTAGAATTCAAGGATGTTTTTCCTAAGGAATTGCCTCGCTTACCATCTGTAAGGGAGATTGATTTCACAATCGACCTAAAACCTAGTGCAGAACCAATATCTAAGACACCCTATAGGATGACAACTCCAGAACTTTGTGAGTTGCAGATGCAGTTAAAAGAGCTTTTAGACTTGGGATTTATCAGACCTAGTATTTCACCTTGGGGTGCACTAGTTATTTTCATTGAGAAGAAGGATGGTTCCTTAATTCTATGCATAGATTATAGGGACTTTAATAGAGGCACAATAAATAATAGGTACCTGATACCTAGAATAGATGACCTATTTGATCAAATGAAGGGAGCAACGGTTTTCTCAAAGATTGATCTACGATATGGATACCACCAATCAAGGATTAAGGAAGGTGACATCTCAAAAACTGCATTTCGAACTCGGTTTGGGCACTACGAGTTCGTAGTTGTTCCATTTGGTTTGACCAATGCACCAGCAGTAGTCATCAGCAGTAGTCATGAGCCTCATGAATGGTGTGTTCAGGAAGTTTTTGGACCAATTTGTGCAAGTATTTCTAGAAGACATTCTTGTGTATTCCAAGAATGAAAAGGAGCATGAAAATCACCTAAGAGTTGTATTGACTTGCTTAAGTGAAAATAAATTGTATGGAAAATTGTCAAAATGTTCTTTGTTTCGGAAGAAAGTTCATTATCTTGGGCACATCATTTCAGGAGAAGGGATTTCAGTTGACCCAGAAAAGGTAAAGGCCATAATGGATTGGCCAGTACCGAAAAATGCTCATGAGGTGCATAGTTTTATGGGGCTAGCAGGTTATTATCGCAAGTTTGTGGAAGGGTTTTCGAGTATTGCAAAACCCATCACAACATTACAACAAAAAGGGGTCAAGTATGAATGGACATATGAATGTGACATTGCATTCACTGAACTAAAGAGGTTACTAACTAGTGCACCGATCCTTCGAGTACCGGACATGGAAAAAGACTTCACTGTCTGCACCAATGCTTCGAAGCAAGGATTGGGAGCAGTATTGATGCAAGAAGGTGGATTAATAGCTTACACATCTAGAAAATTGAAGAAACATGAAGAGTTGTATGCTACCCATGACTTAGAGATAGCAGCAATGATGTTAGCTTTGAAACTATGGAGACACGATCTCGTTGGGAGAAGCTTTGAGTTAAGAAAAGATCATCAAAGCCTGAAGCATCTCTTCACTCAAAGGGATTTGAATGCTAGATAGAGGCGGTGGAGCGAATTCATGAGTGAGTATGATTTTGGGATCTCATACATTAAGGGAAAGGAGAATGTGGTGGCTGATGCACTAAGCAGGAGGCCACGAACTTTCTCCCTAGTACCCTTGAGGGTCAATTTGATGGAATTTGTGTTGGAGAAACTCTTTGAAGATAGTTGGTATCTAAAGGTTATATCAACACTCCAGAGTGGGAAGCAGATAGAACCAAAGTTTTAGGGATATGTCCTTGAACCAAATGGACTATTGAGATTTTAAGGGAGAATGTACATACCTAAGGAAGGGGGTATAAGAAGAACCATCCTCGAAGAGTCACATAGAGAAATCTATTGTGCACATCGTGGAGTGAAGAAGATGTATGCATACATGAAGAAACTCTTTTTTTAAAGGCATGAAGCACAACATAGTCTAGTTTGTCGCCAAATCTCTTGAATGTCAACGAGTGAAGGTTGATCATCGCCATCCAGCAAGACTCCTACAACCACATGACATTCCTATGTCTAAATGGGAGGTCATTTCTATGGATTTTTTTGTGGGATTTTCACTCACTTCACAGAGGCAAAATGCTATATTGGTTGTAGTTGATAAATTGACCAAAAGTTCTTGTTTCATCCCAGTGAGAGACACTTACGATATTATTGATGTGGCACGAGTTTTTATAAGTGAAGTTATTCGACTACATGGGTTACCTCAAAGATCATTTCTAATAAAGACTCTGGATTTACATCTAGGTTTTGGACAAGTTTGCAGTCAGCACTAGGGACTCAATTGAACCTGAGCACTGCATATCATCCAGAAACATACTAGTAGACTGAAAGAGTAAATCAATTTATGGAAGAGATGATTATAATGTATGTCATGGATAATCAGACTTAATGGGAAAGGTGCTTACCATTGGTAGAGTTATGTTGATTCACATAGGACTGATCGAAGTTATGAAGTAGTAGACCAAGTTTTTATTTGTATCTGACCCAACAAAAGCACCATTCAATTTGGGAAAGGGACGAAGTTGTCACCTCGGTTTATAGGATCTTGTAGGATCAAGGAGAAGATTGGACCAGTTGCCTATCATCTTGTACTTCCACCCCATTTGCATAAAACACGTGATGTTTTTCATGTATCTATTTTACGACATTAGGTTTCTAATGAATCTCACAAACTGGATTTGAGGGAATTACAGGTCTCGGACATGGGAAACAAATGGTAGAACCATTACGCATATTGGACCATAGGGTTTGACAGCTCAAACATCGCATGGTGGACCAAGTTAAGGTCTAGTGGGACAAGTATATCGCGGAATTTTCTACCTTAGAGGATGCAAAGACTATACCTCGTGACTACCCCTCACGTTTTGAGCATCTATGATGCCCATTTTGACTTAGAGAGCTACCTATGCTAAGACTCTATTTGTAATTCCATATTATTTATTTATGAACACTATGTAATATTGATGCATTTAGTTGGACAGGTGAAACTACTTATATAAATCATTATATGGATTAGGTATTGTTTATTGAAATGTTTGATGTATGATCTAATTTGTGACTTACTTGGTTACGATTTATCTAGTGTATGACTTATCATAGTTATTATTGTTTCATGTATGGCTTAAGTGGATATGATTTATCTAATGAATGACTTAGCAAAATTATGATTTATCTAATGTAAGATTTATTTCCAGTATGAAGTAAAAAATTGACACATGGATACTAGACTTAATAACATGATGTTTAAGATCACTTATCTATATATATTTTGTTGTTATGTATATGCATGAATGAGAACTAACCTGCATATTAGAAAGAACTATATGATAACCAAGATCTACTCTTCCGATGGGGAATGTCAAGACATCCAATGAAGAATGGTATGATGTACATTATTCTATTACATTTTGTATCTACTTGATATGCACTCTTATGACATGGGTAAAATGTAAATGGCAGGTGACAAGACTACTTGACTGGATTATTCGATGACAAGTATCCAACCAATGTTGTAGTGTGGTCCATATTAGGGCGTTGACCCTAGTTGTGAGGAGGGATGGATCCATTTCCCACCGTGTAACCTCCAAACCTAGAATCATGGGAGGGCAGTGATGGACACGCTCCCCTAGACGTGTAATGACAATTTCCATTTGCCTACTGGGGAAGTTAGGTCGGTATAGTCAACGCTTCTCCATATTGGTTTTATTAGTGGTTAGATCGGTATAGCCGATGCCATAGTATATAACAGCAGAGGATAGATAGGGTGGGAGAGGAAGTAGGTTAGAAAGGATAGGAGGATATAGATTGGTTGGAGACTCTTGATGGGAAGTGGTATCATTGCCTGACTTAATTAATTTGACTACTATAACTCTCTCTATTTTATTTTGCCTTATTGTCAAACTTCTTTCGAACTTCTTATATCATTTTCACTCTAACTTCGGGATGAAGTTTTCTGAAGGAGGGGTGTATGTAATTCCCTACTTGATCCTATCATGCTAAATTTTATTAGTGTTTAATTAACCTGAAAATATTGACATATAATTATTAAGAAATATTGGTATATACCTACATTTGTGAAACTGTAATTTTATTTTACTGATATGACTACTACTAAAATTATTATTATTCAATTCCCAAGTTGTCTTCTCAAAATTTAATTTGGATAGTATATGGTTCCCATCCAATTTATTTCCAAATTAAATATCCATATCCTTAGATGTCTTCCCAAATCTTCTTCTGAGAAGTATTGGTCTTCTCCAATTTATTTCCAAATTAAATATCCATATCCCTAGGTGTCTTCTCAAATCTAATTTTGAGAAGATATGTTCTTCTCCAATTTATTTCCAAATTAAATATCCATATCCTTAGGTGTCTTCTCAAATCTACTTTTGAGAAGATATAGTCTTCTCCAATTTATTTCCAAATTTAATATCCATATCCCAAGGTGTCTTCTCAAATCTACTTTTGAGAATATATGGTCTTCAATTTAGTTCTAAATTAAATATCCATATTTTATTCCCAAAGTGTCTTCTCAAGTCTACTTTGAATAAGATATGGTAATAAAAGTCAAGGATACTAAAATGAAAGAATGAGGAGGTAGTCATGAAATTAATGATATGTGCTTGAGGTGGATGGAATAGACATAAAAGGAGAAGGAGAATGAGAGGAGAGGGGGAGAGATCCTTGGTCTTGGTTTTGGTTTTGGAGGATTTTGTTTTGAGGGAGGAATGTGGAGAAAGAGAAGGGAGAGAATGGAGAGATGATGAGATAATTCAAACTTGGATCTGGAGAGTGTTGTTTTAACTTGGACACACTAAGTTTGTTGGACTTGGGCTCGGAGGGCTAGGGAACCTATGGAGGTTCGCTGTGTTGGGAGGTAAATTCAATCGGGTAGTCAAGAGTAGCATCCCAATAGAGTCAGGAGCATCTCAACCAAGCTATTGGAACATGTATTCTTCCATTTATTGATTACTTATGTAAATGGTTGCAATGAAATCCTTACTTGTTTAATGTGTTGTAAATAAATTTTTATTGTATATTGTCATCAGATAAATGTTGAGTTATAAGTAAGTTATTTCCCTTCTTATTGTGTTTAAATTAAATAAACTTAGTTTTTAGTTAGAGGACCCTAGGATGGATCCTCACATTTATCATCATTATTCTTTATGTAACATTTGCTTCCAAAAACTCTAAAATGTTTGACAATTGGAGGCTTACCAAACCATAGTTAATAAGGAGTTTTATCATTGTTTACTCGAATATGAGATTTTTGAGGATATTTATGGTTGTATGTGTTGCTTCTTCCCAGAATGTATGAGGTGTTTTGGAATCATCAAGCATGGCATGTGCCATTTGTTGGATTGTTCTGTTCATTCTTTCTACCACTCCATTTTGTTGAGGACTTTTAGCTATAAAAAATTGCCTCTTGATACGATGTTGTTCACAAAAGTAAAAAAACTAATCTGATATAAACTCTCTTCCTTTATCAAATCTAAGACATTTGATATTTAAGTCTAATTCATTTTCTACTAGAGATTTGAAGACCTTAAATTTATCAAACGCTTCATCTTTATGTTTCAGTAAGCCAATCTAACACAGTAAAACCATCAATGAATAATATGAAGTATTGTTCACCTCAAGGAGACTTATTTCTCACAGGACCACACAATTCAATATGAATAAGTTCAAGTGGCTTACTTGAAGTACCTTCTTTAGCATTAAACTAAACTATGGTTTGCTTACCGAATTGACATGATTTGCATATGTTGTTTTCTGGTAGAGAGATGTTAAGCAAGTCACGTACTGCTCCCATTCTACTTAACTTGTGTAATTGAGTGAAGATTAGATGTCCCAATATTTTGTTCCAAAGCCATATTTCTTTTGATTTGCTCAAGTAACAATGCTCGTGCCTGCCTTCCAAGACATAGACATTACATGGATTTATTTTTCCTTTTATTATGATCTTACATGTATCTATATTTCATACCACACAATTATTTGATCTGAAAACAACATCATGTCCTTGGTCACACATTTGACTAACACTCAACAAGTTATGTCTTAATCTGTCAACAAACAAAACATTTCCAGCTTTAACCTTATGCTTTAGCAAAACAGTTCATTTTCCTTTGATAGCAGCATGTGAGTTATTTCCAAAGGTTACATTTTTTTCTTTCTTTATTTCATTAAAGGACATAAACTTATCTTTATCACCTGTCATATGCTTTGAGCACCCAATGTCTGTTGAAAATAGCAACAAGAAATGCTAAAAATAGAAATGCTATAAATAGCATTTCAGGTACCGGTGTTGAAAATAGCAACAAGGAATGATAAAATAGAAATGCTAAAAATAGCATTGCTATAAATAGAATTTCAGGATATATTCCAATTTTAATTAGTCCCTGAATTAAAATTTGAATTTAGTCTCACTAGCTGTTTGAAAAATAACTAATTAATACATCTTGAGTTAATTAGTTGGATAAAATCAAACTTAAGTCTTTGTTAAGACATGCAACAGTTATCCCTTTGATTGAGGAGGTTATCCCTTAATTAAGGACATAAGGATGAGTTGTATTTGAATTGTAATTCGTTAGCTTAGTTCACCAAGTTAAGTCTAGTTAAATTAGTTCCAAACAGTTGGAGGAACTAATTGTGAGTTCAGTAAGTTAATGCATGCATGCATGCAACTAGTGTTCTCCAGATAACTGAATATTATCTCATAAATAACTCATGCATGTCAGTTCAGAGAAAGACCCAGTTGAGATTAAAGGAAGGGACAGTGTACTATCAGTTGGAGGAATTTTCCTCTATAGGAAACTCATCCATGCAAAAGGAATTGACTCCTTCAGGATTGCACAGTTATTTCATAGGTCAATGTTGTGTGTGAGGTGAGAATCACACAAGTGGCAACTAGAGGACCTAGGAGAAACTACGCAAGGAAATAGGAGGCTTGGAGGACTGAAGGAAGGCATATCTGTTGTCTATTCTATCTATGAGCAGCAGTGAGGGATTGTACTGAGAGCTGGATAGCTTGAGAGCTAAAGTTTTGTGTAATCCTGATATATTTCCACTTGTATGATAATACAGATAGCAGGGTTTTTAGCTGAGGCTTTCCCAGAGTATTCTTCTGTGTTTCATGTGTGATTGAATCTTCTTCTCTATTATATGTGTTTTGGTTGATCTTGCTCAAAATTAATTAAGCTTCCGCAAGTTTGATTGTAGAAGTAGATTAAGTATTTTTCTTTAATACATTGCATAATCAGTTTAATCTACAGTTTCTCTACAAGATGTGTAGAGAGTAGAATTTTTACATGGTATCAAAGCCAAGTTTGGTAGAAAAAGTACTACATATTATTGGAGCAATGGTGAGTCTTTCTCACCTCGGTCTTCCTAAGAGCTAGCATAGCTACCAGGACTCAGTGAATGGAAGAGATAAACTGCCAGATTGGGAACGACTGTGGTCGGATCTGATGCAGGAGGACACCAGAGATGGTTCTTCATCCAAGGAGGATGAAGAAAATCTAGCCTTAGCCAGTAAGGCAAGGAAAGGGAAGGAGAAGGATTCTCATTCCAAATCGAGTTCTTCCCATGGTGGGAAGAAGATTGAGAAATCTAAAGTGAAATGCTTTAATTGTCATGAGGTGGGCCATTATGCAACTAATTGTCCACTAAAGAAATCCAAGAAGGGATCCTCAGAAGGATCTAAAGGTAACCTCCCAGTTCGAATTGGATTTTACCCTCATCGCATGCATGGTTTCATTGATGATGGGTTTTGGTTGGTTTTTTAACAGTGGAACCTCATTCCACATGACCTGCGATAAGAGTTTGTTCAGTACCTTGGAGGAGAAAGACCTCCAGATGCGCATAGAGATGGGTAATGATGAAAAGTATAGTGTTTCAGGAGTAGGCACAGTTTCTTTTTAGAGGGAGCATGGAGCTCTCATTACCTTAACAAATGTAAAGTATGTGATTGGACTAAAGAAGAACTTGGTATCGATCGCGATGCTGGAGGACAAAGGCTATGATGTTGTCTTCAGTAAGGGAAAGGTTTTCCTTAGACACATCACCACGAGATAGGTGAAGCAGATCGGTTCACGAGTCAAGAACCTGTATGCTCTTGAGGTTCAAGATGCATGCAAAGCCTTGAGGAGCAAGGAAAATGTTGGAGACTTGGTGGTTGAGAGGGAGAGTACATTACCTCTCAACATGTAGCGCCAGAAGAAGTCTCAAACAATTGTGGAGGAGCCACAATTGGTGAAGCAGCTTCAGGAGGTTGTGGAGTAGCCACAACTAGAGAAGCTGAGAGGAGATCAAGTGGAGGCATCCACTCATGCAGAGACCTCCAGTAGGGGGAAATTTCGAGCCAAGTGGGCAGAAGGATCACATGCAACCATACCTCCAGGTGTGAGGTTGAGCAATGTGAAGTGATAGTCCCAAGAAGGCTGAAATAGGGGTAGGATCCTTGAGGTACCTAGCCTCTTTGATTAGACCTTTCTACAGGAGCCCTGACAAGGAGTAGCAAGTGAGTGGGTAGAGACAGATGCGGATGGAGCGATAGAGGGAGGTTCAACATCAGAGGGTGTTTCTTGCCCAATAGAGAGGTCAGTTGGGAGATCAGTTACTTACTTCTCAGTAACTGAGTTGCAGTGCAAAATTGGGCAGCACGATGCAACATGATGAGAGGAGATGCAGTGTGGATGTAGTGCTGGGAGAAAGGACCAACAGCATAACGGATGCAGCAGGAGGAATCAGTGTGATTGATGTAGTCAGATATCAAAGTGACAGAGGCTAGAGCAGTTAGATACTGAAGAGCACAGAGGTGTAGAGTTTTCAGTCGACAAAGGCAATAGCAGTCAGAGACTTTGATGGCAAAGGCATCATTCTGATTCAAGTTGGATATTTTTTTGTTTCTAGAGTTGCTGGAGCAACAACACTAGGGAGAAGTGTTGCATGTAGAACATTCCAAAGGTTCAGGATCGGGTTCGAGTTGAATGCCTTTTTTGTTGAGAGGGATTGTTGAAAATAGCAACAATAAATGCTAAAAATAGAAATTTTATAAATAGAATTTTAGGTACCAGTGTTGAAAATAGAAACAAGGAATGATAAAATAGAAATGCTAAAAATAGCATTGCTATAAATAGCATTTCAGGATATATTCCAATTTTAATTAGTCCCTGAATTAAAATTCGAATTTAGTGTCACTAGCTGTTTGAAAAATAATTATTTCATTCATATTGAGTTAATTAGTTGGAGAAAATCAAACATGAAGTCTTTGTGAAGACATGCAACAGTTATCCCTTTGATTGAGGAAGTTATCTCTTAAGGAGATAAGGATAAGTTGTATTTGAGTTGTAATTAGTTAGCTCAGTTAACTGAGTTAAGTCCATTTAAATTAGTTTCAAACAGTTGGAGGAACTAATTGTGAGTTTAGTCAATTAATGCATGCAACTAGTGTTCTCCAGATAACTAAATATTCTCTCATAAATAACTCATGCATGTCAGTTCAGAGAAAGACCCAGTTGAGATTAAAGGAAGGCACAATGTATTATCAGTTGGAGGAATTTTCCTATATAGGAAACTCATCCATGCGGAAGGAATTAACTCCCTCAGGATTGCGCAGTTATTTCAGAGGTCAATGTTGTGTGTGAGGTGAGAATCACACAGGTGGCATCTGGAAGACCCAGGAGAAACTGCACAAGGAAATATGAGGCTTGGAGGACTAAAGGAAGGCATATGTGTTGTATATTTTTTCTATGAGCAGTAGTGAGGGATTGTACTGAGAGCTAAAGCTTTGTGTAATCCTGAGATATTTCCACTTATATGATAATACAGATAGCAGGGTTTTTAGCTGAGATTTTCCCCAGAGTATCCTTCTGTGTTTCATGTGTGATTGAATCTTCTTCTCTGTTATATGTGTTCTGGTTGATCTTGCTCAAAATTGATTAAGCTTCTGCAAGTTTGATTGTAGAAGTAGATTAAGTATTTTGCTTTAGTACATTGCATAATTAGTTTAATCTACAGTTTCTCTACAAGAAGTGTAGAGAGCAGAATTTTTACACTGTCAATGTACCACATATTTTCTTGATCTCCTACATACAAAGCTAAACCACAATTTTCAGATTCTATGGTTTTCTTTTTCCATACCTTGGATGTTGTTTCCTTTTGTTCATTCTAAAGAGTTGGTCTCATTTTTCTTCTGCATTTAGTTTCTCTATGCCCAAAGTTATTGCACACAGAACATTATTTTTCATCTTGGAGAGGTGAGAAAGTATTGTAAGAGTATTTCTTTAATCCAATCTCATTATTTTGTTTTCTTGCTTCTCTAGTCATGATAGTTTTATAAGCGACACATTGAGCAACCTTATGACCAAAATTATGACAAGTGAAGCATTGACCATTGAAGTAGAAGTTCCTGTGAGTATAGTACCTTTTTGTGTAATTTCCCTTTTGATTGTGGTAAGGGTGATTTACCTGAGAGACATTTGATCCTTCATTCCTTTCCTGAGAGCTGGAATTTTGTTGACTACCTCCCTTTACTGCATTGAGATAGTTTCATGTACTTGTTTCAAAATATTTTACAATCTTTGATGATTCTCCATTATATCCAAGACATGTTTTTATTAGAGGAGAGCGTTGTACTTTGATGATTTATTCTAGGGTCTTAGATCCTTTAGCAAATCTAAGGTTTAGACCTTTTGTGTTGTCAATTTCCTTTCTTAGGCTTACTATTTCTACTTCTAACTTTTCATTATGCCTCTCCTTTTCTAGAATTTGTTTCTCCAATGTTTCTTCTACTAATTTAGCTTCTCCTAGATGAATTTTAAGCTGAGTAATTTCTTCAATGAGATTATCCTTTTCTTCTAGAGCATCCATAAAAACATCATCAAACTCATCAATACATTTACCTTCAAATTCCATAAGTAATATTCTTGATCAAACTCACCCTCTTCACCATTTGAAAGACCATCACTATCTTCGAGTGTGTAAAAACTTTTCTTGTTTTGAAACCTTCCTCTAAAATTCACTTTTGTAGAATTTTTCCCTTTCTCGTGATTTTATTTATAAGGGAATTTATCAGCATAATGACCAACTCTTCCATAAGAAAAACATTTGAAAGGAAGCTTACCTCTAAATATGCGAGTTCCTACTTGGAGTTTCTTTACAAAGTTCACATCTTCTTCATTTGATATATAACTTGATTCCTTAAGCTCTTCCTTTTCTTTTCATTGATAGGTAGCTTTGAATGTTGCTTCTCTATATCTGAAGGACCCCCTTTTCTCATTTCATAATCTGTTAAGATCCCATGAAGCTGGTAAAAAATAAGGTTCTTGAAATCCTACATTTCTTTAATGGCAAAGACTTTTGAATCAAATTTTTGGGTTAGAGATCTTAGGATTTTATCAACAAGTATTGTTTCTCTTACTTCATCACCAAGATTTCTCGTTGAATTAACTATCTCATCTATGTTAAAAATAAACTTGCAATAATTTCATCATTATGCATTCTGAGGGTTTCATATTGAATTCAAAAGATTTGAAGTTTACCTTAGTGTCACCTTCATAACTCTGGATGATCTTGTCCCATATAGACTTTGCAGTATTCAACTGCATGACCTTTACAAATTATGATTTTGCCAAGCTTCCCAATAGAGTGTTGATAGCCTTTGCATTGGTCTCATATTTTTTCTTTTCTGCTTCATCTATGGGAATGGAGGATGGATACTGATAACCTCCTTCAACGATTCCCCAAACATCAGCTCTAAGTGACTGTAGATAAGCTCTTGTTCTGACTTTCCAGAAAACCAAGTTGGATCCATTAAATAATGGTGGCCTGATAGATGCTACTCCCTCTTGATTTCTCATCTTGATGAATCTTCCTTCAAGCGATCAAGATTCTTCTGAAGGACCTGCTCTGATTCCAATTGTTAGGAAAAATACTTGCGGGGGGGGGGTTGAATCAATATTTTTAAAACTTACTTCAAATTTACTTTTATTATTCCAATTTCTATATGTGATTGTTATTCAGTGAACCCGCGTACATATGCGACTGTGATGAAAGAAAATTGTGTATATCCAGTCAACTAGATTTACATATAATTCATCATTTGTTAATCTTTAACCAATGCATCATTACTTCATTAAAACATGTATTAAGCAAAAACTATGAGCAGTAGAGAGCAGATAGATCATCAATACATAAGAAACACATCAACACACATGAACACCAAGATTTTAGGTGGAAACCCAATGTGGGAGAAAACCACCATTGTTGTCATCTCTGTCTTCTTTTAAAATAAAATAATCTTCTTACAATCTTGTACTGGTGCAGACTTTAACCAGTATGCAGGCTCCTACCTGCAAAAGGCTACAACCTTCTCTCGTTTTCCAACTCCTACTGGAAGGGAGCTACAACCCCCTTTCTAAAGACTACTATCCTTAACTCTTTATGGATCACTTTTCATAATGTTTCAAACTAGATCCACTTTCAACTATTCTAAAATCAATTACTCAAATACTGAATCAAATGAATCATCAAATCAACCAATGTAACTAATGCAACTAGATAAAACTAGATCATAACAAATCATGCCAATGCATAGCCACTCACCAATATACCAAGCCAAACATTGTTACCCATCACAGAAACCAATTGTTGCCACTGCAAACCCTGATCAAGCATACATTAGATTGTATATGCTATTGTTCTTAATCATACCTGCATATGTACGTGCTTCTCCTGAAGCATACCCATGTATAGATCTCAAAAATATTGATACCTAAATCTGAATCATTATCACACTGAAACAATCACTGCATCACATACTAAACCCATCACAGATCACATAACCAAATACAGATCATTATACAACAACATCATCACTTAGTTAACATTTTATTCCACAATCAGTTCAACCCAAACAGTACTGTCAAACATAGATCATTATGAGAGAGACATCATTGACAGACAGCAACAAACACATATGAACTGATTAACAATTCATGCTTCAAAACCCTAGTATTTTACGCAAATTTTATAAATAACACCCACGTATGTATGCACTTTTAATATTTCACACATGCATATAGATTCTGAAATTTTGCAGAATATATACGTGACCCCCCTGAAGTAGATTTGCGTATGTATGTGACCTTTCTGAAGAAAACCTACGTACAGATCTGCAATTACTTAATCATTCCTTCGCTGCAACCACAAAACATATTTCGCAACCCTTATTGTCACATGTTCATGTTAGAATATCATTACCATCACAAATTTATCATTGTTAGTCATAATCATAAAGGATCAAGCAAGCATATTCATTAGTCACTACAATGCTTTCAGATCTATCAAATATGAACCTCCTTCATACTCCTTGGTTCACACATGTTTTAGATCAAACCATTCATTAATAATCCATAACTTGTACACCTAGCACTTTGATCTCCATCTCCTTATATAGATTAGGCCTTAGCCAATACCTTAAGTCAATTTCACAGTTATGTCAATGGTATTCTTTGACGGGATCAAATATTTGTTGTCCCACTCATTACTATGGGACAATTCCATGGTAAAGACCCCTGGTATTAAGAATACCATGGTGCGTAAATTGTACATGGTTTTTCTTCACTATACCCACATATGTACATGGTCTTTGTTCACAGGACCCACGTATATTTCCTACACTATACCTTTATCATTCATCTGTCTTTGAACTGATATTCCTTTGTCCAATCTCTTTGTCACATCTGTACTAGCTTGTATACTCATCCTACTACCATCATGTTGAATTTTTTATCAAGTAGGATTCCATCAAGGATAACACATTAGTCATAATGACAACAAAATGAACCTCACTTATCCACCAAATAACTTATTCGTCTAATAACTTATTTGTTGAAAAAGAACATCACTTTTTCCATTGAATAACTTATCGACCAGATATCTTATCTCCTAAAAGAGGAGTATCATTTATCTGTTGAATGACTTATCCGATGGTAAAATATCTATTATTGATCTCGATTCCATGGCCAAGGTACTAAAGGATTCCATCTCGAAGAAGATGGTAGCTATTAGAGTGAAATCGATTCCCATAAACAACTTCTCATACTATGATGTGATTTTGGACACCACTGTCATGCTTGGAGGTGTTCCTACCATGTATAGCTTTGCCAGTGGGGAGATTGGCTTTGACATTTACTTTTCCATGGCTCGAGGAAACACCATAGTCCTTCCAATGGAGATGACCAAGTGGTTTGACACTAACTAGTAGTTTTGATCTAGATGAACTCGATCTTTGTACTTGTGAACATGGGTACACATCAAAAGACTGAACTGTGGTGTCTTTCAGTGAGGGTTTCTAAGTCTATTTTTTTTGCATTAGGCCATGATCTAAGAATATTGTGTTGTATTTTTTCTTTTCAACCACTACATCTTGCAGAGTTGGGTACCAATATCAAATTTTCCTACTCATCACATAAGGTGGTGGAAGAGTACAAGGAGGCCAAAGAGGTGCTATATCGATACTTCACTTATGATTTTATGGACCATTTGTTGTTTCAATATTAGAAATCTAGTTCATGCTCATTTACCTATAGTTGAATCCCAAGTAGGGTTACTTCCTGTTAGGAGGCAAGATTCAATTCTCCCTTGCCTTCCACTCTCTAAATTGAAATCTCCCTTCACTGCCAATTTTCCACCTTTTTTCCTGACGTGGTTTCCTTGCCTGACATTTTGGTGCCAAGCAATAATCAATATTAATTATGAGATCTCATCCCGAGGATATGCTTCAATGGATTACACTTGATTCAATGAGTTTCACGTAATTTAATGGATCACTAGAAATATGACTTTGTTGATATTGATTGGCATGGTTGTTTTGGATGCATATAGGCATTGACACTCTACCTGTAACTGTAGGACCTGTTTCATAATCACTCTTGTCTAAGCTTGCAGAAGGCGTGGCAAAGACCTTCAATCTTCTTACTCTTCTTGATTCAATCCTTCCAATTTACAACTAAGCATTTTTGTTTTTGTAACATGTTTCTGACTAAAGAGTGGGAATTTGGAGATCATGGAGTTGTCCCACAACAAATTCATGGCCTTAATACCTTCGAAAGTGGACAATAAACACAGTATGAAAATAGTTCTATTGCACAATTCACTGAGTGGAGCTACGATACCCTCTTTAGTGAGCATGATGCAATAATTAAAGGTATTGTATCTCTTAGCTCCAATACCCTATCCGGGAATTTGACACAACTGAAGATTGGCTGTGGAGCTTAATGAAAATCTCATGTCTCTTTTGCAATTGAAGTTGTCCCATAACTCTATCTCAACAAGTTTTCCTTCAAAAGTTTCTAATATCATCACTCTCTCATTGTTAAAATGGACTTTGTGGAGATAGTATTCATGCTTGCTTGCTCATCCATTCATATTCTTCAGTTCGAGAGGCAAAACTAGTTAAAGGCATTGCCTAATATTCTATGTTTTACATCAAGTTTTTTGTTTTTTCCCAAATATCACATATGGTATACTTTAATCACCATATGGATTTGTGATAATAAAAAAAAAACTTTATGGAATGTGTTTTGCATTTAGGACCCTACATAATATCAAATTTTAGTTTATTATTATTTATGATAAGGTTATTTAATGTTAAATAACTTGTCATGCACATACCAAATAAGTTAATTTAATTAACCATTTAAAAATAATTAAAAGAAAATGATATAGTGCATCAAAGGTTTTGAAATTTTGTACTAAAAGGTTATTAGGAGGTCATGTATCTCATGTCAAGATAGAAAAATAACAATATAATGTAGTGAATGCATATATGTTTTATTAGGAGGTCATGTATCTCATGCCAAGATAGAACAATAATAATATAATGTAGTGAATGCATATAAACATAGTACATTAAAGTTTTCAAAATTGTGTTAAATAAAAATAATATCTTATTAATTACGTGCATTTTTATGTACAATTTTTTAAAAATTTATATATCATTGTTATCAATTACATGCATTTTTCTATACAATTTTTAAATATATATATATATATATATATATATATATATATATATATATATATATATATATATATATAAATTTTTCTTTAAGTATTGATAGTTCATAAACATAGTCACATCACAATTAATCAATCAATTCTAATAATCAATTCATGTTAGTAGAAGACACCACTACCTCATGTATATCTCCATTGGGATATTAAGACTCATATGTTGATATGACTCATATGTCTCATATGTTGATGTGAGTCATATCTCTCATCCAATGTGAAAAAGTATTGCTTTAGGTAATTTATATTACATTCTCATGCAAAACCCATTATTCACCAATATGTTTTGGGACAAGTAAAATATAGTTAAATTCCAATTTGCAAATGATCTAGATTGGAGGAATTAACTTACAAGGACATTTTAGCAGTAAATCCTAATCCTAGTTTAAAAAATTGGGGTCTGAAACTTTTCAAGGCCATTTTGAGGTTTCAATTGACATTTTTGTGATTGCAAGATATGGAACTTGTGCTCACACCCCTAAGATTGACCTACACTTCAAGACCTTTCCAATGATGTGATAATCGCCTCAATCAAAGGCTCATATGTGCAAGTTATTCCTCCTAGAAGTTGACCTACCTTATTGATCACCATGGTACAAGTGGAGGCCATATCAACCCCCATTACTCACAGATTTGGGACTATTAACAGGTGGACTTTCAAGAATATTCTAGAAGGTTTAAAAATTTATCACAATTGAGGGTTGAAAAAAGAAAAAACCTATCCCTAAATAACTATCGAGCAATGTTAAATACCAAGCCACTTCGAAGAGTAGGGGTTCCAATGTTTTGGATTTTACTTGTTCCATGGTTAAGAAAAACATCTAAGAATGGTATTTTTAGAGCATAACAAAGCAACATGATCTTGTAGAATCCATTTAGGCCACAATGTCAAAAAGTAACTCCATACAAGTTTTGATTCCTTTGGATGTTCATTTTTATAATTGAAGCAAAGAGACAAGAGGATAAGCCTCACCTTCTAGTCGAGTTCTTTCCCATGTTGGGTTTCACAAAATAAATCATATGTTAATTTGTGTGGATGGTGGTTTTATGTGTCTGTTCTTTCCATTGCTTATTCTATTTATTTGATCAATTCAACCAAAGTTAGTCTCAAATCTAAGGAAATAAATCTATATAATCTTGTATTTCTTAATATTATGAGATCCTTTTTGAGATTTCTTTCCAGTGGACTATCCACAACAATTTACAGATCAACAAAGAAAAGTAATATGTATACTATTGTGGTTTATAATGAATGAATGTATTCATGTTGGCTTGAGGGGGATTGGACCCAGGTTTAGAGTTAGTTGCGCTAACCATAAAAACCCTACACTACCAACCTTTTCGGCAACAACCCGCGTAGCGCAGGCTACAGTCTCACTCGAGGCAATATTGGGGGATGTTAGAACCAAGTTTCTGCATCCAAAAGGCTATGTGATGTGGGGTTAAGGAGTTTCTTCAGTTTCAGGCCTGATCTTACCTTTGTGAACCCTTATCCATGAAATTTCCAAACTTACAGTGATTTTCAGTTAAACAGAGTTATTAACTTCGTGTAAACATCTAATTATGCATAAAATCACATATAATAGTAGATCCAGATCTTCATGGAGAAATAAATACAAAAATATAGATAATTATCATTCAAGTGCATGTAAATACAGAGAACATTTAAGTATACAAATTGAACACAGAGTTGCTTCAAATATTATTTATTACTTCAGATCTTCCTTATACAAACTTTCCAGACCCTGCGCACATAGCTGCAGGGGCCCACACACTCAGTTGTGGACTTACCAAGGTCTCCACGCACTTAGCTGCAAGAGCCTTCCCCTTCGCCAAAAATACAGAAAGATCATACAAACTTATAAAGTATCAAAATCACATCTTATTGATTGATTTCTTAGACTCGCTAAGACACCCTTTTATATAATTTTTCCCATTACAATACCATGGTCCACAAACCATGGGCAGATCTCAAAACAATACAAAAACTAAGGGGCTTTGACCTTCCTAAGCCCCTTGACTCCTAGTGACCTGCGTTATTCACACTCCGCTCCTCAAAATGTGGATACTTTACAATATTTTAACAAAACTTGACCTAGGGGACCCTGTCCCAACAGGCCCCCAACACAAATATGTGATTCGTCCTTGAGTCAATTCGCTAGTATGCTCTGGATATTTTCTTTCGGGTTGGTAACAAAGACTTCAGTGGGTGAAGTGCCTCCGTGCATTGTTCTATTGCCTGTGGAACTTCTTCGACCAACTTTTCCATAGTTGATCCTTCTAATGCTAGGCCGATGGTTCGTTGCATTTGTTGTATACGCTTGAGCATACCTTCCATAATCTGTGAGATCTTCCCTGCTTCTTCTTCCCACAACTGCATCTGTGCACTAATAATTTGCATCTTCTTCCGCATCTCCCCGATCTGTCCTTTTAGGGATGTTCCCTTTTTCAACCGGGCGAACTGTTGCACAGGGGCTAAGGTGCACGATGTTTCCTTTATCTCGTCATACTACAATTGGTTATCTCTGATGGCGACTTCAATATTTTTCACATGTGGGTCCTCCTGCAGTGAGGCCCATAGTTCTAGAGTCTCTTCGAACAACTAGCTACAATCCTTGACTGCAACGTCGAGCTTTTCCCTATTTGTTCCGATGGCAGCCTCGCGCTATGCTCAGATCTCTGGTGGCATGGTTGGTTGCAGCTTAAATTGAAGCTCAATGATTTGCATCTGTAGATTGAAGCAAATTTTATCCACCTGTGCCTTTGATTCTCTAAATTCATATGCCAACTGTTATACCTTTTCTTCAGAAGCGGTCTCAGACTGAATTTGGAGCTTGGGAAGCTCACTGCATACTCTGGAAATGGCCTACTTCAGCTATGCCCTTCTCGCATCTGCGTCATCATGATCCTAGAGAGCTTTGTGCTTTTCATTGCACATTTGTTGACTGGTGATCTGTGTATCCTTGATCACCATGAGAGCCCGTTGCTCTTGCACCTTAAGCTCATCTGCTACACCTTGGTGTAGCTCATGCAATGTGTAAAGCAGGAGCGTCGTGAGGTTAATACTCACGTTCTTATGTGGTTGGGTGCTCTCCCTCTTTGCAACATCATTCAATTGTAAGGATCCCTCAGGAAAGGGTATAGCACGAAGCTCTAAAGTGAGTACTAACTGCACATGACCTGATGTCATTAGTTTCTCGCTCGCTTGAACCTGGGTCGCTTGGCCTCGCAATTCTTTGAGGCCTTCCTGGACCTCTGTCAAAATGGAATGGTATTGTTCTTCAATGTGGCCCCATATATCTTCCATCGCGGACCTCACAATATCTCCAATTTCATCAAGGTCCCCCTCAGTGAGGACCATGGCCTCTACGCTGGCGGACTTATCGAATTTGTGCTTCTTACATGCACCTTTCACTTGACTTCTATTGTCGTTTGACAATAAATGGAGAATCAACATTCTCTGAGTCTACATAGGGGTCTTCAGTACCCTGATCAGGTTCTTTTCTATGCTTCTCTTATTCCTACTCGCACTCTGGTTCTCAAGTGGTATTCTTTTCTAGGTCGATGGTCACCATTTCTTTTCCTTCTGCACCTCTTTACTAGTCCCTACTACGCCTTCTATACTAGTCCTTATTGTGCCTTATTTACTAGTCCCTATTATACATTCTACAATATATGTCGGAAGGAGCCAGTCAGTCAGCCACTAAAGGACTAGTTGTGTGGTATCATCTTCGGTGACCAAAAACGGAAACACTGTCCATTTCTTCATCAAATTGTGCTTGGCTTCTGGTTAATCACCATTCACAAATTCATTTCAAACATTACCCAGAACATATTATTTTCAATGACACGGGCAGGGTCCTTTGTTGCCCACAACAAGGAAAATTTGGTAGCCTCGCACAACTCCAGATCCGTCATGGGGAACTCTGAATCCTCTGGTGTCCTCCAAGCTATCAACATGATCAATGATAACAGCCACGCATAGTGGAATTATTTTCATTCCTCCTGCGCTCCATGACAATCATCCAAGAATTCTTGGCACAGGGACTTCCCCCCATTGAATTGAACCTCCTTGCTGCACTGCGTAGCCAAGGATACCATGGGTGTCAACCCTTCATTAGCACGACACTTTCTCATGATTTTTCTTGCCAAAATCTGTGCAGTAAACCACACAGCTTCATCTGAGATGGAACTGATGACATATCCCTGTGACTTCTTGACCAACCCGAAGTCACTTTTCATTTGATCTGCGAGCTTTTTCTCTTGTGACTTCCCCACAAAAGCATCTGCGGGGTTCGCACCTTGATATGGCAACGTTTTGATTCTTTGTATCAGCATGTCATCAATTGGGATGGGCCCTCCCAGCCAGAGACACCCATCGTGGACCAACACCAACAACTGGCATACACAAATAGTGTTAATAATGCTTCGGCTAAAATGCAGGACATAAAACATATTGAGAAACCCTATACGCTCAATACTGACTACCCATTTCATTGGTTCAAGTCTTGTAAGGCCTACCTCCTCATAGTATACCATCTTCAAGTACTTGTTGGGTTCCAGTTGTGGAAATTTCTCATGGTCGCCCAAATCCCAATCTTCCATCTTTAGATATGGTACTCAGGCCAACAATTCGCCCTCAATAGGTACTTCCTCTGGCAACAACGGCGTGAATACCTTGAATTTTACAGAGTTAGGATCCTTAGTTACTTTGGCGGTAGGCTTCCGTGGTGGTATATACAGCGGAAGCTAAGAAATTGGCTTTGTGCCTTCTGTGTTGATATCCTCAACCCCCACATTCATCTCTTCTTCGTCCAAGTCTTGAGGCTCCATAGGTTGCTTGTTTTTATCCATTCTTCCCTTCTTCCTTTGCTCAATTGGGATCTTCCACAGTGATTTCCGAACTGGGCGTTGTTGCGGATTTTTCTACTTTTTCTCTCCTACCGCGGAGGCAGTAGGCTTTGGCCTCGGTGACCTAGGTGTTGTAGCAGGGACTAGTGGTGTTGTAGTCATGATGTTCCCTAATCCTCTCCTCAAGAAATCTTGCTCAAATTCTTCCCAACTCAGGTAACCAGACATGCAATAACACACTCAGCTCTTTAAGCACAACAAAACATAAAAATTTATCAAGAAGAAAAGTGTCAAAATGTGGAGCGGGGTGCAATATTTATAACATGATTCAAATTCAGACTATCCATTCCCATAAATACGGGGCCTGTAAATCTTCATCATAAATACGACTTTGGCAGCACATTTTCCTGAATTTACGCCTTAAATGCATTTCCCCCCTCCTTTTAAGAGAAAAATCGTTGTCAAATCAACTATAGTTGTTCCAACGGTTACTTTCTAGGCAGGTCGCACAACAATCCTCCTTGTGGCACAGCTACCTCGTCGCAACTTCCACTTGTGCTATCTTCCAAAACATCGTGCAGACTTCCTCCTTCGATATTTTTTTTCCTCAGCATTGTACTTTATAGTCTTGCGCTTTCTTTCAACTGCCAGAAGCACAAAGACTTTCCTATGGCCATGTAGTCATTACGTAGGTGCGGGATCATCCCTATAAACCTTCAACCTTCTCCCATTAATCTTGCCATGAAATACTTCCCCATTCAACTTTGCGAGATGAACAGCTACAGGGGGCCCGCACACTCAACTGCAAACTTACCAAGGTCTCTACGCACTCAGCTACAAGAGCCTTCCCCTTCACCAAAATACAGAAAGATCGTACAAATTTAGAACATATCAAAATCTCATTCTATTGATTGATTTCTTAGACTTTCTAAGACACCATTTTATATACTTTTTCCCATTACAATACCATGGTCCGCAAACCATGGGCAGATCTCAAAACAATACAAAAACTAAGGGGATTTGACCTTCCTAAGCCCCTTGACTCCTAGTGACCTACGCTACTCGCGCTTCGCTCCTCAAAATGTGGATACTTTACAATATTTTATCAAAACTTGACCCAGGGGACCCTAGCCCAACAGGTTTATCTGTGGTGCGAGGATCATCTCCCTTTCCCTCTTATATCCATAGAGGATAGTTTTACCTATGGATATGACTTAGATCAGATTGTCGATGGCGCTAGTGGAAATTCCAAAACCTGGAATATTATTGAACTATTATTACATGGTGAGGGGTATGGAGATCGTTGTTGTTTCATGGTCTCCATGGCAACGATACTCATAGTTTTGAAGGTGTGAGACACCTTTGCAGTGGCTTGCTGCATTTTCCTTAGCACAGAAGAAAATGAAGGCTCCAAATTCGACTCTGGTGCTCGAGCTACTATTGGCTCCAAATTGGATCTTCTCTGGTAACCAGCTAAGGGATATATTGAGTGAAATGGTTGCTGAACCTGGATCTATCACCCACAGGCTCCTCTGCAATATTGAGGAAATGTTGTACAAGGAGAGATTCCATGTCTATGTGAGAAATGATTTCTCTCCCTTGAGAGTCTTCGAGCTTTGTGATTCTGTTGTGTGCCTTGTGATCTATTGTGGATTTATGAAAGAACTTCGTGTTTCTTTCTCCCTCTTTAATCCACTGAATCCTTGACTTCTGTCTCCAGAAAATCTCCTCTTGCGAGCACCGTTCTTCTTGCAAAGAATCAACTAGATTTTTTCGTTCCTCTGTAAATCCCTTTGTGATGTTGATCTAATTGATCTCTTGGAGTTTCTGCTCAGCTTCTATTTGGATTTGAATATATTTCCAAATTCCTTTTTGTTCCAACCTTTAAGCTTGGATTTGATATGTTTAAGTTTCTGTTGGAGTAGGAACATTCTAGTGCCTTGAATGTTTAGATCCTCTCTCTACCATTTGTCAATATTACTGGTGAATTCAGGATGAGAGAGCCAAGCATTCTCAAACCTGAAAGGTCTATTTCAATCCCTCTAAGCCCTCTTTAACCTTAGGTTATAACCTTAAGCCACATGTATAAACAAAACCTTGCTCTTTATAACTATGGTTACACTGGACTTAACCCACATAACCCTTATCGGCACTATCGCTTTATTTCTAATATAAATCCTTTTATAATAGAGATATTCACAAAGCACACGAGAACCATACCTTTTTTTATTTTAACATGGCCTCTGCACAACTCCCAATGTTTAACTTTATCGTTAATCTCTAACCCAATCCTTTGCAGATCACATTAACACAAGGCTCCTCCACACCCGATGTGCGATAATGCAATCAGACTTCAAATATTATATAACCCATGTTTAATTCATTATCGGGTCTGCCTCATATCACTTGTCACATTCCTTTCCGCCATACTCCTTCGATAAAATTCCATTAACATTTGCGATGCGATTACTTCGTTGATCGCATCGGAGCAATCACATATCGCAATCGCTTCTCCACCTGGTTCTGATAAAACAAAGGCTTTTCCCTCGATGTGATATATTGGCAATTGCTTGTCACAATCGCTTATGGCCAAGGTTAATCGCTCATCACCGAAACATTACGATCTAATCCCCTCTGTTGATCCTTCAGATCCAATGGCTTCTGAGCAATAAGGCTTCACTTCTCTATTCTTCCTTTCTTCGTCGTTTTTATGCCATTCTCCAATGTTCTTGTGGTTTCGGGGTTCCTTCAAAGTTCTGGGTCTTCAGCTATTCCGTTGCGCACTCCCTCCTGAGCTTAACTCTGCATGCTCCTTTGATCAATGTCATTACAGAGCATTATTTGATCCTTTGAAAGGATTCGCAATCCATTTATGATTCCATTGAATCATTCCTCTTCTCCTCTGTGTGGATTCCGCCAAGTGCCGCCTGGTCTTGAAAATAATTGTAAAACAGCAAACCTCGTAATATGGGATAAAAAGAAGTTCCTCTTTGAAACTTTAGTCACTCCTGTTATCTTATATGGTTGTGAGGTTTGGGGTTACATCATCTCCAGAGAATCATGGAGAAAGATTGAGCAAATCCAGAAGCGTTTTATAACTTATAACCTGAAAATTAAAAGTAATACACCCTATCCTATTCTCCTTATAGAAGCAGGTCTTTCCCCTATTGAGAGCCTAGCTATGCTTAGGTTTCTGTTGTACAAGCACAAGCTCAATAACATAGACGATCATAGACTTCCTAAGCTAGCTTTAAATTCCAGCCAAAACCACCTAAGGCTCAATCGAGGATGGCATAAAGACACAAGGGCCTGGTTAAACTATTGGGAGATCAACGAGAATGATGCATTGCAAAACATAAATAACATTAAAGATATTGTTACTTCTAAGTTCAAAGAAAAATTGTGGTGTGAGAAAGATTTAGCGTCTAAAAGAAAATTAAGTTATTATAAGAAGGTCATCAACCCCACCCTTGAAGATCAAAAGTATCTCTCTATTTTAACTAGCTCAAAGAAGAAAATTAATATAGCAAAGATTAGAACGAATTCTCATGAGCTCCATAGTGAAACAGGTCGTTGGGCAGTTCCTAAAACGCCATGGATGGAAAGGATCTGCCATATTTGTGAGAATAGGAGCATCGAGGATGAAAACCACTTCCTATTAGAGTGCCCTACATACAACCACATTAGATCTCAATTTCACAATCTTTGTTACAATACTGACCTTCCTAGCCTTTTACAATGTCAAAATTATAGTGAGCTCGGGAGGCTTCTCTCCAAGCTTTTTGAGCATAGGAATAAAATCTTAAATCAAAATAAATAATTTGTTTATTTAGGTCCGATAGATCATTGTTTGGTCTCAGTGGACATTAACCATCATCATCATATTTATTACGCAAATCTTTGATTAACACACAATTTATGATTCGATACTCAAAACACACATTTCACACAGTCTTGAATTAATCTCTGAATATATAAGCACACAGTAATACAATTCCTCTATCTTGGCTTGATCTTCTGATTACAATGGCCTCTGATCATCATCTCCTCGTAGGCTTACAAACAACTAAAATTCTAACTCTCTCTCTCTCTCTCTCTCTAATCTCTCCAACCTCTCTCTTTTTCCCTTTTTAATACATTAGAAGTAGTTTCTTTACATTTGAGGAACTGTTCCTCAGTTACTTTTCAGTTTCTCAACAGTTTTTTCAAACTAGTTCCTAACTAATCCTACCTTGATCTGCCTGCCTAACTTAAAACTAATAATGGCTGAGCCAACCTTAATTTTAAATGAACCACTAAATAGATTCCCTATCTATGCTTGCTAAGAAATAAAGATTCTTTTACATGAAATTTTACAATGGCCCCTTCTAGGCTAACGTCTAGACCTTTAGGTCTGACTAGATACTTTGAGTTTGATCTTTGAGAGCCAATGCTCTTGCATCAACTTTGTACTATTGTATTTTCATGGTAGCAGACTCTTATTATGGATGCGAAGTTTGTTTATGATCTTGAGTTTCACTAATGTTGATTTTTTATTTTCAGAAAAACATGGATATCATTCTCATAACTTTAGATTGAAGTTTTATGTCATTCTATTTTGATAATGAACCTAAAGTTTCAAGTTTGGCTCAATTTCAAATTTGTACGAATTTCATATGAAAAAGGTTTTGATAATCCAACAATTGCATTGAATTGCATGGAGAGTCGGATTGGATTGCATGGAGAGTTGCTTTCGATTGATTCAAAACTTTTCTAGCCCAAACTTAAGTAAGAGGATTTTTAGATTTTGAAACACACATGAAACAATTATAACCAGCCTAGATCCATCTTAACTCCGGATCTATCAAGCGCCGAGAGGGATCAAATCTCTTGAGGTGCAAGCCTCTTTTTTGAGTGCAAAACTTGAGGAAAGGTTGGCACCTCGAGAGATTTTATTCCTCTCGGCACTTGATAGATCCAGAGTTAAGATGGATCTAGGTTGGTTTTAGTCGTGTGGCCAAATAAAATCTAACAAATAGATGATTGATTTTATTAATAATATGTAAAATCATCTAATATTAATATAATCATTTTAGATATGCTAAATATGTTTCAGAATAATTTGGTCTTTTTAATTTTTAATTTGCTTAGTTACCTTAGTTTGTTGAGATGATAAATATTGTGAATAACTTCAATGATGAAAATTGATGAAATAAAATTTTTGAATATAAAGTGACAATGTAATAGTGTTGAATGATAGAAAATGTGAATAATAAGAATATAATAAATTACAAAGTCTTCATTGTGATTAATCTCAAACTATTTTCTTCTACTATTTTTATTGTCACCCTTGTTACTTTTGTCGTCTTTTCATATTGATTATATGAAAAGGACAGGTTAAAACATAAACCATTTAAATATTTAGCTCGAGATATTGTAGTAAACATCATACCTTGTCTCTCTTTCTCTCCAATATTAATATGTTGAATTATTATAACACAAAAATCAATGTACATTGTCAATAAATTTTTATGCTTACACTAAAATCAATGCACAAGATTAATCCAACCACTTAAAAATTAATGTACCATCATAGATCCAATTACATTAAATTAGAAATCAACGTCTACACTGAAATCAATGCATCTAATGCAAGAAATCAAATAAGATTAGAAAACAACATTTCCACTGAAATCAATGCATCTAATGCAAGCAATCAAATACGAATAGAAAACAACATTTACACTCAAATCAATGCATCTAGTGCAAGTAAGCAAATAGGTTTATAAACCAACATCTACATTGAAATCAATGCATCTAGTGCAAGTAAGCAAATAGGATTATAAACCAACATCTACACTAAAATCAATGCATCTAGTGCAAGCAATCAAATAGGATTAGAAATCACCATCTACACTGAAATCAATGAATTTAGTGCAAACAATAAAATAGGATTAGAAATCATCTACATTTAAATCAATGTATCTAGTGCAAGTAATCAAATAGGATTAGAAATCACCATATGCACTGAAACCAATGCATTTAGTGAAAGCAATCAAATAGGATTAGAAATCATCTACATTGAAATCAATGCATTTAGTGCAAGCAATGAAATAGGATTAGAAATCAACATCTAAACTGAAATCAATGCATCTAGTGCAATAAAGATTATTCCCTCTTCCCCCTCCATATATATATATATATATATATATATATATATATATATATATATATATATATATATATATCCCTCCATCTCTCCTTGTTTGTCTATCTATCTCAACCCCCCAAACACACACACTCTCTCATTCCATATCTATCAATCTCTTTATCCCTCCCTGTCTCTCCATCTCTCTCTTCTTCCCTTTCTTCACTTTTCATATATATATCTCTATCTCCTTTTGTCTCTCTATATCACCCCCAAAACATACACTCTCTTTCTCCAATCTATCTATCTATCCCTCCCTCTCTCTCTCTCTCTCTTCCCCTTCTCTCCCTCTTCCCCACTTCTTCTCTCTTCCCTCCTATTGTCCTCCTCCCTCTCTCTCCATTTTTCTTATCACTCCCTCTCTCTTTCTCTCCACCTTTCTCTCTCTATTTCTTTATTCTTACCTCCCTCTCCCCCCTCCGACTCCATCTCTCTTTCCCTCTCTCTCTCTCTCTCTCTCTCTCTCTAACTCTATTACTATATCTTTCCCTTTCTCCTCTCTCCTTCTCTCCCTCATTCTCTCCATCTCTCCTTCTTTGTCTCTTTATCTCACCCCCAAACATACACACTCTCTCTCCATCTCTCCCTTGTCACTCCCTCTCTCTCTCCACTTCTCACTCTCTATGTATTTCTTCTTCCCTCCCTCTCTCCTCCTCTCTCTCAAGTTCGCTCTCTCGTACTTCCTCTCTCTCCCTTTCTCTCCTACCTCCCTCTCTCTTCCCCCATCACTTTTTCTCTTCTCCCTCCAATCCTCTCTCTTCCCCCATCACACTCCTCCTCTCTCTCTCCAACTATGTTACTATATCCCTCCCTCTCTCCTTCTCTCCCCCCTTCTCTCTATCTCTCTTTCTTTGTCTCTTTATCTCACCCCTAAACATACTCTCTCTCTCTCTATCTCTCCCTTGTCACTCCCTCTCTCTCCACTTCTCACTCTCTATGTCTTTCTTCTTCCCTCCCTCTCTCCTCCTCTCTTGCAATTCCTCTCTCTCCCTTTCTCTCCTACCTTCCTCTCTCTTCCCCCATCTCTCTCTCTCTCTCTCTCCGCCCTCCAATCCTCTCACTATCTCCCTCCCTCTCTCATTCTCTCTCTCCCCCTCCATCTTTGTGTCTCCCTCTCCCTCTCTTACCCTTCTCTACATCTCTCACTCATCTCTCTCTCTCTCTCTTCATTCCTCCTCTCCCCTATCCTTAAGTTTATCTCCATCTCTCCCTTGTCGCTCCCCCCCGTCTCTCTATTTCTTTGTTCTTCCCTCCCATATATATCTAAAGCTAATATATATCATGATATATTAATATATATTATAATATAACAAATTTAATATCGTATTAATCCAAAGTTATTAAATTTAATAATATTAATATTATGATATATTAAAATGAATATTAGATTTAATAATAACAATATTTTAATATTATATTAGGGTTAATAATGTTTTTTTCTATATGGTATTAATAATAATTTGGCCCATAGGGGTCACCTAAATAAAACCTATTTTTTGAGTGTTAGTAAGTATAAAGAGGTTTATGGAGTAAATGTAAAAAGAGGTTTTATTTATTTACCATGCCTCTGGTTTATTTATACTTTTATTTATTTATCATCTCTTTTATTTACCATGCTATTTGGTCCATAGGCTCGGTATATAATTAGATGTTGATTTCTAATCATATTTGATATATTTTTATTTATTTATCGTACCTATTTATACCTCTTTTATATTTATTTATTTACCATACCTCTTTTATAAATATGATATTTGGCCCATGGTATTAATGATTATTTGTCCCATGGTATTTAGCCCATAGGCTTCACCTAAATAAAATGTATTTTTTGAGTTTTCATAAATATAAAGAGGTTTATGGAATAAATATAAAAGGGGGTTTTATTTATTTACCGTACCTCTAGTTTATTTATATTTTTATTTGTAGAAATTTTGAATAATATGACACTTATTCACAGAGATTATCCCGATTATACACTATTTCTAAATGCATGCATAATATATAACCTCCTCTACGTTGATCATCAATTTAGCAACATTAAAAACAATGAAACATCAATCGCATGCACACATTAACACAGTATGTAACCTGGGGAAAGCTTACAGCTGAAAACCCCACACTACCTGTATATTATAATGATTGAGCACATGTAACAATACATAGTACAATACTCCTCACAAGTACTCAGTACTATCTCCACCTATTACACACAAAACTAGCTCAGATCCGAACAAGTCATAGGTTCAAATCTCCTCCACTTCTTTGCCTGCCTCCACTGCACAATCCTGCAAGAGAATCACGTGAGCACAAGCTACAATTTCCTTGATATTGACCCACACTGCGCATTCCTCATTGCCATTACTCAATCCATTGCATGTGCAAATCTCATGCACAACTGATAGTCACAACTTACCCTTTCACTTACCTCTAACACCTATCTCTATTGAATTGTCCATGGACTGAGTTAACTGTTGTATTCTTTAGTTGCATTATGAGTTAATAATTAGTGAATTAATTAACAATCAATTCACACAACTCATCACTAGTGTATTCTTTAGTTAGACTAAATACAACTAGTTCAACTAAGTCAAACTGAACACAACTCCATCAACTCCACAATCAACTCCACAGAACTCACATGCATGAGTTCTAACTGAAGTCCTCCATGCAATAGCTCAACTAACACATAAGAAACCACGTGACTCCTTCTGCCAGCTGCATGTGCCACATCCGTAGCTTGAACTGAAGTGCTCCAAGAGAATAAGATAATATTTAGAGTCCAAATATTACTAAGGGCTAATAATATTTGACTGTTTCTATTTTTAGCCTGGCAGTCTAAAAATAGACTCTGATCACTCCGCTGTGAACCAAAAATAGAAGTCCATCTATTTTTCCCAACATGACCAATCATCCATAAACAACATCCTACAACTCATAGACCATGATCCATATGTCTAAAAATAGACATAGTCTAAAAATAGACTTTGTGCCAAAAATAGCCTGCGGGCCCACTTAGTGAAGGCGAATCCTTTCCACTAAGCTCCATCATCTTGTTTCATTTTCAACACTCCCTCTCAACAAGATATGCATTATCTGCAACCCCTATCCTGCAACTCTGGAACGTTCTGCATGCAACACATTTTCCCGGTCCACTTGCTCCAACAACACTTGGAACAAAAAAAACATTCCTAATTGACCACTCTGTTGGGCTAGGAACATACTCTGATGCTGAAGCTCTACCTGCTGTTGACAAGTGCTCCCTCTCTTACATTTGCGCTACTGCAACATCTCCATGCATCTCGCACCATTGCACACTTCTCTGTGCCACCTAGCACTGTGCAAAACACTTGTGCCTCTCGCATTGCTGCAGCCTGCTAGCTATACGCTGTCTTGGGATTCCCTACACTGTCGCTCTCTCTGTCGCTCCATCCTCATCTGTATCTACCCAATCAGTCAATTCCTACTACTCCACATAGGGGCTCCCGTAGCAAGGTATCATCCAAGAGGTTGGGTACCTCAAGGATCCTGCCCCTCCTCCTTGGGACGATCAATCCACATCTCCCCACCTCCTACCTGGAGGTATGGCTGCATGCGATCCCTCAGCCCACCTGGCTCGAAGTTTCCCCCTACTGGAGGTCTCTGCATGAGTATATGTCTCTACTCGATCCCCTCTCAGCTTCCCTTGTTGTGGCTGCTCCATAACCTCCTGACGCTGCTGCACCAATCGTGGTTCCTCCACAATCGTCTGAGACTTCTTCTGGATCTGCATGTTGAGAGGTAATATACACTCCCTCTCAACCAGCAAGTCTCCATCAGTTTCCTTGCTGCTAAAGGCTTTGCATGCGTCTTGAACCTCAAGAGCATACAGGTTTTTGACCCGTGAACCAATCTGCTTCACCTGTCTAGTGATGATGTGTCTAAGGAAAACCTTTCCCTCACTGAAGACTACATCACAACCTCTGTCCTCCAGCATCGCGATCGACACCAAGTTTCTCTTCAGTCCTGGTATATACTTGACATCGGTCAAGGTAAGGCGAGCTCCATTCTCCCTCTGAAAAATAACTGTGCCTACATCTGAGACACTATACTTCTCATCATTACCCATCGCTATGAGTATCTAGAGATCTTTCTCCTCTAAAGTACTGAACAAACTTTTGTCATCGGTCATGTGGAAAGAAGCTCCACTGTCAAGAAACCAACCACTTCCCACCATGGATGAAACCATGCATGCGAAGAGTGTGAAATCCAACTCAAATTGTGAAGCAAGTGCCTCACCTTCAGATCCTTCCCCAGATCCCTCCTTGGATTTCTTCTTTGGGCAATTAGTAGCATAATGGCCCAACTCATGACAACAAAAGCATCTCACCTTCGACTTGTCAACCTTCTTCCCATCATTGGAAGAACTGGATTCAGAAAAAGAACCCTTCTCCTTCCCCTTCTTCACCTTACTCGCTAAGGTACAGTTCTCCTCATCATGCATGCATGAAGAACTGTCTCTGGTGCTTCTTCTGATCTCCTCCTGCACAAGATTCGACCAAAGTCTCTCCCATCCTAGAAATTTCTCCCGACCATTAACAGAGTCCTGATAGGAATGCCAACTCTTCGGAAGACCAAGGAGAGCCAAGCTCACCAAGTCCCCATCATCAACAGTCACCCCCACATTTCCCAGCTCATCCCGGCACAGGGTAAACATCGTGAGATACCTGGGCATACTGTCTCCATTCTCACACTTAGATGTTTCTAAGTTTATCCTTGAGCGGCATTCCACCAGCTCAAAACTCAATCGCTTCTGATCTAAAATTCGTGAGAAAAAAGTATTTCTCGTACAGAGATTGACTGTATGGGCATTCACCGAATATCTCACCTTCCAAAAGAAGGATGAATCTAGAGGCTACCTGGCCCGATTACAGACTCTGCCTAAAGAAATAAAATGTAATCACTTTCTGAATAATAGATCTGATGATCAATCCTCGCTTTGATATCCTGTAGAACTTTTTCTACAAATCAAAGAGCTCTGATACCATGTAGAAATTTTGAATAATATGTCACTTATTCACAGATATTATCCTGATTATACTCTATTGCGGAATGCATGCATAATACATAACCTCCTCTAGTTGACCATCAATTTAGCAACATTAAAAACAATGAAACATCAATCACATGCACACATTAACACAGTATGTAACCTAGGGAAAGCTTACAGCTGAAAACCCCACAATATCTGTATATTATAATGATTGAGAACATGTAACAATACATAGTACAATACTCCTCACAAGTACTCAGTATTATCTCCACCTGTTACACACAAAACTAGCTCAGATCCGAACAAGTCACAGGTTCAAATCTCCTCCACTGCTTTGCCTGCCTCCACTGCACAATCCTGCAAGAGAATCACGTGAGCACAAGCTACAATTTCCTTGATATTGGCCCACACTATGCAATCCTCATTGGCATTACTCAATCCATTGCATGTGCAAATCTCATGTGCAACTGATAGTCACAACTTACCCTTTCACTTACCTCTAACACCTGTCTCTGTTGAACTGTCCATGCACTGAGTTAACTGATGTATTCTTTAGTTGCATTATGAGTTAATAATTAGTGAATTAATTAACAATCAATTCACACAACTCATCACTAGTGTATTCTTTAGTTAGACTAAATACAACTAGTTCAACTAAGTCAAACTGAACACAACTCCATCAACTCCACAATCAACTCCACAAAACTCACATGCATGAGTTCTAACTGAAGTCCTCCATGCAATAGCTCAACTAACACATAAGAAACCACGTGATTCCTTCTGTCAACTGCATGTGCCACATCCGTAGCTCGAACTGAAGTGCTCCAAGAGAATAAGATAATTTTTAGAGTCCAAATATTACTAAGGGCTAATAATATTTCACTGTTTCTATTTTTATCCCGGTAGTCTAAAAATAGACTCTGATCACTCCACTGTGAACCAAAAATAGAAGTCCATCTATTTTTCCCAACATGACCAATCATCCATAAACAACATCCTGCAACTCATAGACCATGATCCATATGTCTAAAAATAGACATAGTCTAAAAATAGACTTTGCGCCAAAAATAGCCTGCGGGCCCACTTAGTGAAGGCAACTCCTTTCCACTAAGCTCCATCATCTTGTTGCATTTTCAACATTATTTGTTTACCATACCTCTGGAGAAAATATAAAAAATGTTTTATTTATTTACCATACCTTTAGTTTATTTATATTTTTATTTATTTACATTACGTTTACATTTACATATGAGATCTACCCCATACTACTGGGTTGTAGAGCGCTTCTCCGCCCAATAAACCTAGTTGTGTTTACATTAGGGATTAAATTTTCCTCTAGTTCTGACTAATCCCTCCTTTGGAAATGCCCAATTGTTGGTTGTATAGCAGGTGATTTACACTCGAAACTGATTTTTGTGTTCATGAAAAATGGCTAGGTAAGAAATCAGTTGTTCTCTGAGAAATACCCACATTTATTTTATGCATATGTAAATTTTCCTCCAGCTCTGACTAATCCCTCCTTTGGACATGCCCAATTTTTGGTTGTATAGCAGGTGACTTACACTGGAAATTGATTTTTATGTTCATGAAAAATGGCTAGGTAAGCAATTAGTTGTTCATTGAGAAATACCCACATTTATTTTATGCATATGTAAAAAGTTTCTTGGTGGTTTGTAGGTGGTGCTGAGACTTAAGAGCAAACCCATTGGTGGTACTCTTACAAAGAGGAAAAAACGTAGGCAAACATATTTTTATGTAATTTTGTTGTTTTCTTTTTTGGAATTGCTTGTTAAAAGTATAAGTTCGGGGATATGGCATCCTATGTGCATGATGTTTACTAAGATTTGCTTGCCCGCTTGTCTAGGTAGAAAGTCATTGACAATATCAAGAATCGAGCAGAGATGTTATTTAGGACTTGAGACTGTAGGTGGAGTAGTACAATTAAAATGCATGAACATGATTGTTCATAGAATATTCACATAAGGGGTTGCACAATTGCTTTTATAGCACAAATCAAGATATCCACAGACTCATGATCCCCTCATATTGGCACCAACTTCTTTCTAAAATTGTCAAAGCTATATGGCCCCTGATTAATGCGATGTGTTATAGATAAATTGAATGTTATTGTTCATTTCCTATTCAAAACCATGTACATAGTCCAACAAGATTCAAATGCACCATCACATCTTAAATTTCATCAAAACTAAGAAACTTGATTTTGAAGATAATTGTTTGACACTAATTTTTTTATAATGTGTACATTGGGGTTGCATTCATCAAGAACAAAGTAGAGATGTTATTTTGGGCTTGATATTATAAGTGGAGTAATACAATTTGAATGCATGAACAAGATTTCTCATAAAAAAATCATAGATTGGGTTGCATTCATCAAGAACATAATAGAGATGTTATTTTGGGCTTGAGAATGTAGGTGGAGTAATATAATTTGAATGCATGAACAATATTGTTCATAGTATATGCACAAAAAGGGTTGCACAATTGCTTTTTTAGCATAAAGTGAGATTCAAACTTGTGATCCCCTCATCTTGACATCAACTACTTTCTAAATTTCTTTAAAGCTATATGTCCCTTGGCTAAAGCAATGTGTTATGTGTTATAGATAAAATGAACATTATTATTCATTTTTTGTTCAAAACCATGTACACAGTCCAACAAGATTTAAATGCACCAACACATCTTAAATTTCATCAAAATTGAAAAACTTGTGTTTGAAGATAATTGTTTGACACCAAGAATTTTATAATGTATAGATTGCAGTTGCATTCATCTTTAAGGCTATGCATAAATTGAGCCTACTAATAATTTGAGAGTAAAAGTGTGAATGAAAGATAGGTGATGAGAAACAAAACAAGTACAATACTAACAATCTAAGACAACACACATACTTTACTTGAATAGTTCCAAGAAGCATGGTTTCATGTGGTATGGAAAGTGTTTTAAGATTATTTCTTATACATTGGCCACTTGCTCAACACCGTTAAGTGCTAGGTTTTTTTTTAACTTTATAGATTTATAAAATGTATATGGATCATATCTTCGATCCTTTATAAGTGAAAATGTAACTCCTACATGTCGAAGTAGTTCCATAAACATGAGGGAAGGAATAAACCCTTGATGATTTGTCCTTACGGTTTTAAAAGTAGAGTTGTGTTTGTAATTTAATATAAGAAACTTTTTTGAATTCAAGTCAGGAGATTAATTTAACAATAGCATAAGTTAATATTTTCACTTCCAATTTCTCATCTGTTAACGACACTGGATCCTGCCAACATACAGGGGGTCTGCCTGATATGAGGTCCCAATTTTTCTTCACACCATTTAGTGTAGGAGCCCCATCGAGATATGAGGTCCAACCATTGTTGCAAGTGATATTAAAAAGATGTCTTGGATAAAAAAACATACACAAGAGATCATGCACATAAATTTGGGGTAGCAATTATGTAAGCTTTGTGTGACACCAAGTGTAAGGTGTAAAAGGAGATTTCATGCAAGAGGTAAGAATCGAGCATTTGGTAGAAAAGTATTAGTACTATCCTAAGAGATACACCTGTGGGTGATTGAAAATTTGTTGATTAACCTACAAATTAGTTCACAAGATAACAATGATCATATAAACACATAACAACACCCATTCAACAAGATTCATAGCTAAAGCAATGAAATAGTTCATTATATTTAGTATGCATAACACAACATATACCACAAACATATAAAGAATAGTCTTACAACATTTATGATACATGCATGAAAGAGTGTTGGCTCCAAGAGCTTTTGATAATTAATGAAAGATCCAAGTACATTGTTACATTGATGAAACACTAGCTCCAATAGTGGAACATGAAGCTACAACTTGCTTCTCCAAAAGAATGATATTCTCCCTTATGCACAACTAAAGAAGCTAAGGCCAAATATCTAAAGGTACAAGCCCTTTGCTTGAGCTATGAGGGCTTATTTATAACACATAACAATGACTCTTTGGTTTCCTCATGACTCTTTAACTTCCATAACCTTTGGGCTTTTATGTGACTCTTAACATTCTACATATATCTCTTTACACTCCACACGTGTCCCTTGGACTTCTTTTACATCACATTTATTCAAAAAAGACAAAATTACATCAAAATGGTGGCTATATAGGACAAAACTCTAATAAGACAAAATACTCCTCATGAAGAAGAAAATGACAAATCAATAGCTTGAGCATGGAGTTCATTTGTGATATAGGAGTGCCATGCTCTGAACTTTGCTATGATAACTTTGACTTTGACTAGTATCTTTGCAACATATCACATCGTCACCTCCAAATCCTCTAATATTATGTTTTCGGAGCTTGAATTTATGCTATTCCACAACCTGGATAACTTCATGTGAACTTTAGTTGGCTCAATTTCACACTATAAAATAGTATTACTGGTGATCTCCAAGCCTTCTTGATCTGTTTCCTGCTTGATTTGTTCAAGAAACTCCCTTATCTCCTGCATGATGACATCCTTTTGTCTTATTTCTCCAAGTGAACCCACAAAATTTACCTTGTGTTTTTGTTCCATTGATTCTAAACCACTATGCAGTCGAACATAAGAAACAATGGCGTTGGTCGATGGTTCACTAAGGTGGGAATAGTTCTGAGTATGAAGTATTAACTGTGCTCTACCCACCTCGACAACTATCTTGTCCTTCTTGACCAAATTCTCAAGAACATCTAGATACTTGACACCCTAATCCTGCATCAAATATACAACTCTACTTGTAACCTTTAGAAGCTTCAAGATCTCTTGAGATTTATTTTGAATTTGAACCAAGGGTGTACACCATCTCATGCAAGAGAATCATCTCATTGTATAGTTTCCTCATGGTGTCTTCCATTGGTTTCAATTATTCAGATATGGCTACCTCTAGCTCTGTCATGTTGATACTAGCGGAAGACAATTGTTGCTTCTTTGCGGTAAGATGATCAACGTGTTGTTTTGTGGCATCTAGCTCTTTTCATAACCAGGTAACCTCTCTCACAAGATATTCTTTGTTATCTTGAGTTGTTGTCGAAAAAAGCCACATTTGTTGCCATGACTGCTCTGGGATTTCTAGTGGTGTTAGATGTTATCACCTTATTTTTGGATATGTAAATTGGATGGGTAGGATAATTTGGAAAGTACCTTTACCTTTCTTGTACAATCCTCTTCTTCATCTTGTTGAAGGTGAGGCTGGATACATCCATGACCCTGTCGTCTGGTGGAGGAGCAATTCCCATTTCACTAAATGGGAGATGGCCACTGGTGAGAGGAGGCTCTTGTTGAGTGTTTGGTTCATCTACAATTGGTTCAATGGAATCCTCCTCCTCCAACTTTGATACTAATTCATGGGCCATCTAGTCTTCATCCATTACATGTGTGACTTCTTCCTCATGTATGTTCTTCATGTGACCACTTATGTTGTTCCTCTTTTGCTACTCTTCTCCTCTCCTCCTCTTCTCTCAGCTTCAATAAGTCATCTTGCTTCTTCTTTTCTTCTTCTTTATATAAGTACTCCTCTCTTTTGTGCTCTTCTTTTAATCTTCTCTTCTACTCCTCAAGTTTGTTCCCTCTGTTGCTTTTCCTCAGTCATACCTTTTCTCATAGGATCAACTTAGAACTTTCTACTGCTCTCTGCCATTGGATCATGTTTTAACTTCTTCTTGGGTGTTATAGTGTCCACTTGAGCAGTTGCTTCCTGTCAAATCTCCTCCATCTGAACATCAGGTACCTGTGGAACCTACCTCATCTCTTGGTTGATTCTTTCTTAGAGCAGCATACCAATTCTTAATCTTTTCATATTCTGGTACGGTCATAGGTCCATATAGCCAGGTATATTGTATCTTATCACAATGTTTCTTGCACACTTTTCTAGGATCATATATATGGAAGCTCATCATTCCAAAGTGAAGGCAATTGAGTTCTTCAATTTCAACATCGACCACCTTAAGGCTCTTTAGCTCATAAAGTCCAATCTACAAAGGAAGAGTGGGCCAAGGAGCCTTTTTCCTCCTATGGAGTTGTGCAAACAATCCATTATTCAATTGATAGGCTACCTCCTACAAGACCACCTTGTTGGTCACATACCTAAACATAAGATGAGGGGTTGTCTGACACCCAAAACATCTAATGTATGTGCCTTGCGGTGAAGAAAACCAATCAACAATATCATAGAGTGCCTCCTTCACCTGATTTTTCATGCAAGGGGGTTCTGTCTAAAAAATCATTGTGTATAACATTACAAAGAAGTTTATGTCAGGTTGTCATAAACTTATCAAAAACTATCTTTTGATAACAATCTGCAATGAAAGTAGATAGGTAATTGTTCCCGTGGGGTGCAGTTCCATTTCATCCAGGTGAACTCATAATGGGTAAAAATATCAACCAGCAGATAAGCAAATATATAAAACTCTGGTGCTTGGTTAGCTTGTAGGGTTGTCTTAGCTTGCTATATTTAAAGTTGCACTCATGAGATAGGGTATCTTCCCATTTGAAAATTTTACCTCTTGAAACAACCATGTTGAGCAAGAAAATATAATTCTCCTCAAAATATTTTGCATTCTTTTGTCCATACAACCTACAACACAACGCTATGATATATTGATAGACATTTCTTAGGGATTTAGTATTATAAGTTGCACTTGGTCTTTGGCAAAATTTTGTATGCTCTTGGCACTAGGATTTGATGACTTCCTTAGTATTGAGATTTTTCCAAGTTGCATAAAACTGAGTGTTCGCATACTTCCTAGGCCTTACCATCTTGTAATAATAATGTATATCATGCAGATAGTAAGTGGCAATCTCATTTCCAATTTCACTGCAAAGGAAAAAAAAATTATTATCCATGTGTGACAAAATCTATTCCATGGCTTATGCACAAGCAATCACTGGGAATTTTCATGCAACTCTGTTTATCTTGGACCTCTTGATGTTTATGTAAACTTCCCTATCTTCCAAGTCTTATGGGAATTGATTTTTCTTGAAAGAATATTTTATGTCCTTCCATGAGACTTTCAAGGATTTGCCTATGAAGCATTGTGTATATGAAATAATAGGGATTGTTGGCTTGATGGTTTCCACCACCTCCTCAATACTATATTATGATATTTCTTTTGATGTAGCTTAACGAGTGGTAGGAGAGATCATCTTGGCAGATGATGAGAGAGTGATGTATTATGTATTTGGAGCACATCCAAGTGGAAATTCACTCATGGCGAACAACAATTAGTTTCAAGAAATTCCCTAACTATCACAAGAAAATTCAAAAGACAGTGATTAAGGGAACAACTGGGCAAATTGGGAACACAAGCCTATCACAGATCAGACAAGGTGACTTAACTAGCCAACGGAAGTAAGAAATGTGCTATCTTAAATAAAAGGGCACATGTCACGACAACAATGGACAAAAAGGGCCTCACTGAGGCTTGAGGATGTGTTATATGCTCAAAAGGAGAGAGAGAGACTGCTTGGGCGTAGGGCACATTCACAAGAGACAAGAAAGGGGCACACTGATGCTTGACAATGCGTTGTGTGCTTTGGAAGAGCCAGTGAGAGTGTAGGATGCAGAGACAATGGACAAGGATGTTGATTATTGCTTGTCGATGTGTTGTATGCCCAAAAGAGGGGCTTCTTACTTGTTGGGCATAGTTTTCAAACACAAAGGGTCCTTGTTTTCCATAAGTGTGCTCTGCTTAAAGCATTAGAGAAATTTTGAGGTCTAAAATGGGCCTCCGAAGGAATATTATAAAATAATAGTGGAAATAATAAAATTAGATTAGATTACCTCATCAAGTTTTGGAGGGAAAAACGAAAAAACTATTTTTTCAACTCGCATTTCAACTTATCTTGTGAGTTTTTACTCAAATTTCAAGTAGGAGCACTCGTTGGATGAATAATTTAATTTTGCATCCAAGGAGTACCCATGTTTCATATTTTTCGATGGAGCCTACTACAAGAAAAATGTGAAATACATGAAAAAACGTGATTGCATACTTTTTACATTAATTTGTATAGTAGGATCCATTGAAAGTATGCAACATCTCCTTGGATGAAAACTAAATTTTGCATCCAACAAGTGCTCTCGCTCAAAATTTGAGTAAAATCGTAAAGAGATAAGTTGAAAAATACGCGGTCTTTTTTCACCTTTTTACTCCAAAAATGGTGAATTATCTCCCATGGTTGACATCATCATATTGAATCCCATTGGTTCTTATAAAGTTGATTTTTGTTTTACATTTTTGTTTTGAGGCTCATTTTTTACCTAAAAATTTCTCTAATGAATGAGATCAAAACAACTAAGTGAAGGCCAACAACAAGTGTTAAACACAATAACAATGAAAAGAAGGGTTGCAAGCATTTATAAGATTTGTCACAATCATGACTAGAAGGTGAAAGGTCATGGAATGTGAAGAATCACAAGAAACACCACTTGTGACAGCAAGACGACACTTGTATGAGGAAGTATGGATGAAAATGCCACTTAATAAGTGAAAATAAACTGAAACGACACTAAGGAAAACATAAGCACCACTAAAAACAACAAAAGCAATAAAAAATGACATTGTGCAAAACTTACCAAGAATCCACGCACTTGAGATCAAGATTGAAGAAAAAATCCTTGTGATGAGGGAATGCACTCAACCCAGAATGAACAATGATTGTGAGAATGAGTGATGAGTTGGGCTTGTTTATAAAGAAAATCTACATGCAAAGCAAGTTCATGCATGATTGCCACTTGTCGATTGATGAGTGAGTTAGTTACAAGAAGTGGAGTGGCCTCCTATTTTCTAGGAGTGCGCTCAACATGAAAACAAGAAGGGTGCATGCAAGAGAAACAAGAGGGCACAGTCACTGATGTCAAGGAGTGTGTTGGAGTTAAGGATCAGAAGGGCGCAATCACTAATTACAAGGAGTGTGATCTCCTTGTGGACTTAGATTGCGCTCAACTGAGAGAAGGAAGTGCACTCCATTAAACGATTGAAGTGTGCTCATGCTTAGGAGGGCACAATTTCCTCCAACAATGGCTATGTGACTGCTATTTTTAGAAATTGCGCCTTCTTTAAGATAAAAGAATGTGCTTTTTCACTTTTGTGTGACGTGCATGTCAAGTGAATATTTTGGCATAAGAGGCATGTACTAAGATATATATATATATATATTAGTACATGCCTCTTATGCCAAAATATTCAATTATATATATATACACACACTAAGCAACAATCAGTTACTTTTTGGCATAAGAGGCATGTACTAAGCAACAATACTGTACATTACAATCTTTCTAAAAGATTGTGTTTTGTATTTATAGAATGTAGAATAATTTATTTATATTTAGAGTTCAATTTGTAAAATTTTATATGATAAAATGTATAATGATTAATTTATAATTAGGTTTATGTGATTTTTATTAATTTCTATTTTTTTTTGTTAAATTTAAATTATGTTTGAAAAAATAATAATTTTAATTACATTGATAAATGTTTACAATAAAAAGGTATTGCACCAATTACATTTTAATAACAAATATGAAAGTAATGGATGATATGCACTTAGATAAAAATATTCTTGGTCACATGTAGTTAAGATTTATTTGCCTAACAAACTTGCATTAATCATTAAGAAAGTTGGTTAATATTTATGGGACTATCCATCAACAACTTCTACCACAACCAACTATTTTCCATTCTTTGCCATTATTAACAAACTTGCATTAATCATTAAGAAAGTTGATTATGATTTATGGGACCATCCATCAACAACTTCTACCACAACCAACTATTTTCTGTTCTTTGCCATTAGTTCTATTTCTGTACTCTTCTCAACTAGTTGTTACTATTTCTACATTTTTCAAGGTTGTTTTTTATTCTCCATTCTTCAACCATGCTAGCAATGATATTCTTTAAAATGTTACTTAGTACATAATGCCAACTTGAGCCTACCAAACTATTTTGTGTCTATATTTTATTTATTTATAGGCTTTTGTTGTTGCATGTTTAGGTGATTGTAATTTCAAATTGGAGAATCTTAGTTGGAGGACATATTTCTCTAGCCATAGAAAGAAGAATGTTTCTTTGTGATCTAGATTTAAATGGGTGGGAAACTCGCTTGGAATCTAACAAGAACCTTAACTATCAAATGAAAATTTCATGAGACATGTTATAAATGAATAAAAAGAACTATAAGATATAAAGATTCTTCAGATCATAGTTTTTAAGATTTGTCTCAACCATTTCAAGGATTTTTCATCGATTCTAAAGGTTGTTTAAGAAAAAAATCTATTTATATATTTTGTAATTAATAATGTTAAAATTTGTGTTATTATTATCTACAATATATTACAATTAACTTGTAACCTTACAATGATATGTAAATACCATAGTGTGTTTATAAAAATCAACATATATATATTTACAAATATGTTGGTCTCTATGAACACACTATGTTGATATAATTTGTTAAATATTTATTTATTGAGCTAAAAGACACTCTACAATCCAATATAGGGGGAAATTGTAGGTGTGAGTGTTTGTAAATATAAAATTTTAACATTTATATGTTGGCTCAATAAAAAAATTAAAAATTAAAATATATATTCAATTTGAACTAATCTAGATCTATCTTAACTGCATCTACCAAACACTGATAGAAATCAAATATCCTTTTACTTTAAAAGAGGTTTGCACCTCAAAAGCTTTGATCCCTCTAGTTGCTTGGTAGATCCAATATATATAAGATCCTATATATATATCTATATCTATATATATATATATATATATATATATATATATATATTTCTTTGATTGAAATTAAATATATATTTTAAATTTTCATAACAATAAAACTTATTTTAATCCAAATTCATAAATTCAAGATATTAAATATAAATTGAAAAGATATTTTAAAACATATTGAATTTGTGGATTTAAAATTAAATTTGAAGAGAAAATAGTTAACTAAAATATGTGTGTCCAATATCTAAATTTTATAATTAAAAAAAAAAAACAAAATTGTTTTCAGAACAAATTTAAAAAAATCATTTAATTTTCAATATAAAATCTCTTGAGATAAAATATTCAATTAATATATTAAAGATATATAGATAGATTTAAGTTTACTATTTTCAACCTATTCTTGAATTCATAATCTAATATATATATATATATATATATTTTCAAAATATTTTTTTTATTTTTTATTTAATATTCAATATTCAATATGAAAACTCTTTCGACCCAAACGGACAAAAATATATCAAACTCTTTTATATATATATAATATTTTCTAAATAAATTTTTAATTTTTTATTTCATTCTCAATGTGTAAACTCTTTCGACCCAAACAAGCACAAAAAATATATCAAGCTCTTTCAACCCAACGGGCACAAATAGCTGGGATGATGGTTAGAGAGAAATAATGTGAGTTTCCACGAGAAAGCTACAATCCATGAAAGAGTAGTAGTCAATCCTATGGCCATATATGATTTGATTTTGGACATAATAGTGAACCACATGCCTCAAAATATCTCCCTCGAAGAAGTGGACCGTTCCCGTCCTTGGCTTAGTTTAATGGTGCCTCCTACGCTGGAGGCTAATGTGGGGGAGGAGCAATATTTTATTTAAATGAAAATCATTTATTTAAACTGCCAAGTAGATTAAATTGGGGTATAAATAATTATGTTGAATTGCTTTGTCCAAAGCTTTTGTTATTGTTTCTTATGGAAAAGTGATGTAGGTAGTTCCCATAAAAATTTATGGATAGTTGTTTTCTTCATAAAAACCTTTTTTTTTAATGCATTTAAATGTGTTTGCAAAATGTAATTTTTACATTATTTAATGAAAATTAAAATTTTTCTTGAGGAAAAATTGTGGGGGTCTTATCACTTTCCACATGAAACTTTAAATTTCATCTTTTTACTAAAAGATTTAAGAAAATGAGCTAGTTAGTGTGGTATAGAAGCCCATACAAAAAACCAAAGGGATTCGTAGAAAGTAGAAACTAATTTTTTTTAATAACATAGAAATATAATACTCAAATTGCAATTTTATTCAGAATTTATTTTATAAGATAAAACTATTGAAAAATGTCTAAAATAAATATAACATTTTTATTTTTTTTTTGACCAAATGCATGTTTTCTAATTATTATAAATTAAAAAGTAAAAAATTTAAAATTTAAAAAGTATATAAAATGATTAAAGTTGTTGGGTTATGAAGGACATATTTACTTAGACTCTTTCCCCTTTTAAATAAGCTATATTTCACAAGAATACCATGGGTTCTCGTAAATTTGGAGCTCAATACCATGGGTTTTCGTAAACTTGGAGCTCAAATACCATGGATTCTCATAAACCTAGAGCTATTAAAAATTCTTATAAATTCAAAAGTAAATTAATAAAAATTAATATAAATTCAAGAGTGATAAAATTGAAAACATGAAAATTGAGCTAATATAGATTTCATGAGAATGGAGCTAATTATTATTTTTGTTTTAAATAATTTGATCGATTCAACATAACATTACATTACATAATTGTTTTACAAAAATGTTGACATGCTTACATTACCCCTTCACATCTCTCCTATATTGGGATGTAGAGAGCCTCTCAATACAATAATCTAAAGCAGACTCAATTAAAAAATAATAACATTTAACAATTATAATGTTATGTAAATATTATGTGTCAACCAATATCAATATAATTATTGTTTCATTATCAAAATTTTTGAGAAAAATCAGAGGGTCAAAGAAATGAAGTATAATGAAAATTTCAAATTAATGTCGACAACAAAAATCAAGCTTTAAATGAGAGCATGCTATATTTCATATTAATGTTCTTGCTTAATGGAATGGCTTGTACAATGTTTCTCCACTTAGCATGCACAATGTGATATTTACTCTTTGGATTGAATCAATTTCATTATCTCTGCTCTGGTAGGCCTCAAAGACTTTTAATTTCTCATAATTCCACTCTCATGCATGTGATTGTGTGATAAAGACTCTAAAACTGCTGGTCCCTATAATACTAGTCATTACCCCATTACTATTGTAGTTATACCCTTTATTTATATTGTTGTGCCCCTATTACCCCCATATTGTTATTTCTGTGCCACATAGAATCCCTCTTTTGTTATTTTGTGGCTTTATATTATTATTGTTAGGTCGGCTGGATTATATTGTGACTCCTTAGACTCCTATATATAGAAAGGAGGTTTTGTCATTTGTATCATCGAAGAATTGTTCATTTATGTAATGTAAAGGAGGTTTCTCCCTCGAAGAGGCTGAATTCTAAGGCGTTGATTTATCTTTTCTATCTTTTCTTGAGTTGGTTTCATAACATTTGGTATCAGAGCTTTGGATTCTAGGGTTTCGCTGCTCCAAACAGGTCATTGTGGCATTTTCACTATATTTTTTTTCTGTGACGTTTCAGAAGTCGCAAGAAAAACCCATTTGAGAAGAAATCGCGCTGAACCTTCGGTCCGAATTTCAGAGCTTTTTGCGCGATATTTGTGGAGATATGATCTGAGGAAGTTGGTCTTTTTGCAGACTCCTGAATTACATTCAAAACAGGTGACCTGAGGAAAATAGTCATAACTTTCTCTCTGGGGATCAGATTGAAATTTCGTAAGAAGGTACAGAAAGAGGACGGACTGTAGTTTCTTGTGTGTGTGTTTCAGATTCAAAGGTTGAAACAGTGACTCGTGGCACGTCGTACAAGTTCGTTCTACTGAACCAGTCTAAAAGCAAGTCACTGTAGGAGATTTCACATAACTATTCCTTGGAGAATCCAATTTGGCTTAGACTTGTGGCATTGGAAAGAGGACGCAGAAGGCTACTACAGATATCAATTTTAGAACTAGATGATCTAAATTACAGAGATACATCAGATTCAATATCAGGCTTCTATAAAGTGAAAAAAGGTGTGTAGTTTTTTTTTAATTTTTGTGTAAGCTTGGTTTAACGGAATTCAAAGGGCATAGTAAAGCATTATTATCGGTAACTGATGCCCCGAGGAAAGAAAATGCAAACACCTAGTAAGGAACCTGAAAGCTCTAGCATGACTCATGAAGAAGAGGAAGAAATGCTACATGATATATCAAAATTACAAGAACAAGTGCAACAAATGTCACGCTCACAAAAGCTAACAGAAGCTAAGATAAGTGGCGTGGAATCTAAGATAAAGGGCATGGAAGCTAATATGGATGATTCGAAGACAAATTTGAAGAGAGACATGACAGATTTGAAGATAGATTTGAAGACAGACATGGAAGAATTGAAGAAGTTGCTACAAGAAAGGGTCACTAATGGTGAAAAGGTAGTAAAGGAAACTCATGATGAGAACAAAAGAAATGTTAATCATGATTCCATAGACGCTAATGTTGGATCGAAGAATCACCATATTTCAAAAATCGATATGAGGAAGTTTGATGGCAAGGATCCCGCCACATGGATATTACAGATGGAGCAATTCTTCGATCTCAATAATGTGCAAAACACACAAAAGGTACGTATGGCAACTGTATATTTGGAACCAAATCAGTTTGTATGGTATCAATGGCTTTGCTCTCGTAAACAATTTATCACTTGGGCAATTTTTACGGAAGAATTGATAGCACATTATGAAGATACAAAAAGCAACACTTTTTTTAGCCAATTGATAAGTCTCAAACAAAAGGGTTCAATAATGGAGCACATTGAGGAGTTCCAAAAATTGAACATAAGGGTAAAAGATATTCCAGAGGAGCATAGGATTGATGTGTTCATAGGGTCTTTAAAGGATAATATCCAACATGATGTTCGCCTTTGGGAACCTGATTCATTAGAGAAGGCATTCAGGTTAGCAAGAAAAATGGAAAGCAAAATTATGGCAACCAGGAAGCATACCACTCACAACTATAAAGACGGAAGTGTTGTTGCCCCTAGTCTTCCACAACCTATAAGGTTGACACCACAACAATTGGAAGAAAAAAGAGCAAAAGGGCTTTGTTACAGTTGTGATAGCAAATACACTAAAGGTCATAAGTGTGCTGAGAAGAAATTATTCTACATAGATTGTGAAGAGGAAGAAGAAAAGGAGCAAGAAAGGTCAAAAGAAGAAGATATACTCCAGGAACAAAGCCTAGATGAAGAACAAATAAATCCGACCATATCTTGTAATGCATTGGCGGGAATTACCACTCCTCAAACCATCAAGATAGAAGGACAAATCAAGAAGAAAAAGGTAATAGTGTTGATTGATTCAGGAAGCACCCACAATTTTATTCATTGTAGGGTAGCAAAAGAATTGAATTGCTTCCTATATCCAGCACCAGAGTGTCAAGTGATGATTGCAAATGGAGGAACAATAAATTGCTCTGGAAAGTGCCATAATATCAAGCTATCCATGGGAGAATATGTATTGACTAGCCCAATGCTTTCCATTCCAATGGGAGGTGCTGATGTTGTACTAGGAGTCCAATGGCTACAATCCTTGGGTACAATAGCTTTTAATTTTCAAGAACTTTTCATCAAATTTTCTACGGAAGGAAAGGAAGTTGAATTAAGGGGTATTGCAGGGAAACCAGGAAAGATAATCAGCTCTAATGGCTTGACAAAGCTTCTAAAAAAGGAGCAAAGAGGTGTAATTGCACAATTATGTTCGCTAGATGTTTCCACATTGGAATCATCTATTTCTCCAGATCTCCAAAAAGTCTTGGACAATCATTCCAAGGTATTTGAGACTCCAAAAGGTCTCCCACCTATGCGTGATCATGATCATGCTATTCATCTGATTCCAGGAAGTGTTCCTCCAAACATCAGGCCGTACAGATATCCCTATGTCCAAAAAAGTGAAATTGAACGTATGGTTGCAGAAATGCTAGAGGCTGGTATAATTCAACCAAGTCAAAGTTCTTTCTCAGCTCCAGTAGTATTGGTGCACAAGAAGGATGGATCATGGCGCATGTGTCCGGATTATAGGGAGCTCAACAAGCTCACTATTAAAGATAAGTTCCCCATTCCTGTTATTGATGAATTACTGGATGAATTGCATGGATCAATTTACTTCACCAAGTTGGATCTTCGTTCGGGATATCATCAAATCAGAATGAAGATTGAAGACATTCCGAAAACGGCATTTAGAACTCATGAGGGTCATTATGAATTTTTGGTCATGCCTTTTGGCCTTACCAATGCACCTTCAACATTTCAAGGTTTGATGAATTCAATTTTCAAACCATTCCTTAGAAAATTTGTGTTAGTATTTTTTGATGATATACTAATCTACAGAAAGTCTTGGAAGGATCATGTTGAACATGTTGACAGGGTGCTACAACTATTGGAGGAGAAACAATTATATGCAAAAAGATCCAAATGTTTCTTTGGAGTCCAGGAGGTGGAATATTTGGGTCATATTGTATCTCATGAAGGAGTTAAGGTAGACCCTAGCAAAATTAAAGCCATTAAGGAATGGAAAATCCCCACATCCATAAAGCATCTGCGAGGATTTCTTGGGTTGACAGGGTATTATCGCAAGTTTGTTAAGAATTATGGGAGAATAGCAGCACCTCTAACAACATTATTGAAGAAAGATTCATTTTCATGGACTCCGGAAGCAACAAAGGCCTTTGAACATCTTAAAGAGGCAATGTGCCAAGCACCGGTCTTAGCTACACCGGACTTCACAAAAACCTTTATTGTGGAATGTGATGCTTCAGGAAATGGAATTGGTGCTGTTCTAATGCAAGATGAAAGACCCATTGCTTTTGAAAGTCGTCCAATCAAGGGAAAGTTTTTAAGCAAAGCTATTTATGAGAAGGAAATGTTGGCAATACTCCATGCACTTAAGAAATGGCGACCCTACCTAATGGGAAGACACTTCAAGGTAAAAACGGATCATGATAGCCTTAAATACTTTTTAGAACAAAGATTATCCTCTGAAGAGCAACAAAAGTGGGTCACAAAGATGTTGGGTTATGACTTTGAAATCATCTACAAAAAAGGGAAGCAAAATGTGGTGGCAGATGCACTCTCAAGAAAGGATGAGGATGTGGAAGCATTGTTGTGTGCCATTTCTATTATCCAACCAGATTGGATAAACGAAGCAAGGGAGGAATGGAAGAATGACGAAGAAGTGTGGGCACTTATTCGAAAGCTACAACAAGATTCCAGTACTTCTGATACATTTAGCTGGCAAAATGATTCGTTATGGTACAAAGATCGCTTATACCTCTGTAAGAATTCCCAGCTAAAACAAAAGATTCTTATGGAATTGCACACTTCTCCCTTAGGAGGGCACTCAGGATTTTTAAAAACTTACCACAGGGTTAAGAAGGAATTTTTTTGGGATGGCCTTAAATCAGATATTCAAAAGTTTGTGGCGGAATGTTTGGTTTGCCAGCAAAATAAAGTTGAAACAATTAAGACACCGGGTCTATTACAACCTTTATCCATTCCAAGCCAACGTTGGGAGGAGGTTTCAATGGATTTTATCACAGGTTTACCCAAGTCTGAGGGAAAGAGTGTCATCATGGTGGTAGTTGACAGACTTACCAAGTATGCACACTTTTGTGCATTATCACATCCATTTAAAGCCAGTACAGTTTCTACTGCATTTATGGAAACAGTTCAAAAGCTACATGGAAACCCAAAGATTATTGTAAGTGACAGAGATCCCATTTTCACTGGAAATTTTTGGACAGAATTATTTTCTTGTCTTGGTACTCAGTTAGCTCATAGCTCATCTTATCATCCTCAATCTGATGGGCAAACTGAGATAGTAAACAAATGTTTGGAAGGATATCTTCGTTGCTTTGTATCTGATAAACAGACACAATGGGTCAAATGGTTGCCTCTGGCTGAATGGTGGTATAACACTTCCTTCCATACAACAACAAAAATGACCCCATTTATGGCACTTTATGGGTATCAACCACCATCCATCACATCATATTTAAGAGAAAATTCTAAGGTTCAGGCAGTGGAACATCACATCGAACATCAACAACAAGTCCTCCAACTCTTAAAGGATAACCTCGTGTTGGCACAAAATAGAATGAAACAACAGGCAGATCAACATCGCAGTGAAAGAAGTTTTGATGTAGGTGATTGGGTATTCCTACGGCTACAACCATATAAGAAAATGTCCCTAAAGCAAGCTAAGAAGGATAATAAATTATCACCAAAGTATTATGGTCCGTACAAGGTGTTGCAAAAGATTGGTACTATGGCATACAAATTGGAGCTTCCTGCAGCTTCTCGATTGCACCCAGTTTTCCATGTTTAAAGAAGGTTATAGGTGACAAGCTCCCAATTCAAACAATATTGCCAGAACTTGACGAGGAAGGAAAAATTATATTGGAACCGGAAGCAGTCACAGAAACAAGAACTCGACAGCTACGAAATCGATCAATTTCAGAGTATCTTATCAAGTGGAAGAACTTATCCGCTGAAGATTCCACATGGGAGGATGAGAATTTTATGCAGAAGTATCCAGAACTACTCAAGCGTTGAGGACAACACTTTTTTGAAGGAGAGGGGCATGTTGGGTCCTTATAATACTAGTGATTACCCCATTACTATTGTATTTATACCCCTTATTTATATTGTTGTGCCCCTATTACCCCCATATTGTTATTTCTGTGCCCCATAGAATCCCTCTATTGTTATTTTTGTGGCTTTATATTATTATTGTTAGGTCAGCTGGATTATATTGTGACTCCTTAGACTCCTATATATAGAAAGGAGGTTTTGTCATTTGTATCATCGAAGAATTGTTCATTTATGTAATGTAAAGGAGGTTGCCCCCTCGAAGAGGCTGAATTCTAAGGCGTTGATCTATCTTTTCTATCTTTTCTTGAGCTGGTTTCATAACAAAAACTAATTTGGATATTAGGGGGATGCCCCCAAGATCTAAAAAATTATTGAAATACCAAAAAAAAAATGAGAACACACAGTATACAAAACCACTAAGAAACTTTTTTTTTTATTAAAATAGAGAATAATTGTAAAAGCTACATTGTGGTGGACAATATGTCCTTTTACAAAATGCGACTTGTTACTTATAACTTGTTTTAGTTACAATACCACAGGTAAATTCCATGGGTGGGTAAATACCATGAGTGAATGAATACCATGGGTGGATGTCACTTACAATAACATGGGTAAATTCTATGGGTGGATAAATACCATGGGTGAATGAATACCATGGGTGAATGTTACTTACAATACCATGGGTAAATTCCATGGGTGGATAAATACCATGGGTGGATGCCATTTACAACACCATGGGTAAATTTCTATGTGTGGATAAATATCATGGGTAGATGCCACTTTCCATTTAGATCATTTCTCTCTCCTTAAGAAGCAATGATCCCCGTTGCGTGAAGTTCTCTCCTGAGAAGTCTTTATTGAATATGAAGAGCCATTGAAGAGAAAGGTTTTGTGTGGTTAACCCATAACCATGATGAACGAAGATCCAAAGATAGAGATACCTTGTAATACTTGAAACCAATTGTTATTGATAGGGTGAGGCCTAGCAAATTGACTTCGATGAAGCGTGGGTTTGTGGATGACCCATAACCATGACAAACAAAGATCTGATGATAGAGATACTTTGTAATGCTTGTGACCAACTGTGATACTAACATTGTGTAACCTAGAAAATGGACTTCGATGACAAGGGTTTTGTACGGTTGACTTGTAACCTTGGGTTTGTGGGTGACCCATAACCGTGATGGTGGCTTGTCTAGTAGATTCTCCTATCCAATGAGATGTTGTAAATGATTCTTTCACATTCCAGACCTCTTGCTGCAACTTTGTTAATAACTTTTTCTACAGGGGATGAAATCAAATTCTGTTAAAGTCCCATTTGAGGTATTGAAGAGATATTTCCATTGATATAAGACACTTAAAATTCGATGACTTGTGGAGTGAGAAAAATATTCCTGAAACTCATGGTACGCGTGGTCGTGCAATGTTCCAGACATGTGTAACTTCAATTGCTCATATCTCTCAAACCGAGAAACAAAATCAAATTCTGTAAAAAAAACCATTTGAGATAATATAAATAATTTCAATTGAGATATTTTGCACTTCTAAAATACTCTTTGGAGGTCGTAGCACTTGCATGCAATTTTCTAAATATTGTTGTAAAATTTTGAAATTGAAATATACTTCAAACCCTCATTCCCATGGAGTCGTGACCTGAATCTGATACCATTGATCCGAATCTTAGGGGGAGGCCCCAAATATCTAAAAATTATTGAAATTCCAGGAAAAAATATGAGAACACACAGTATACAAAACCACTAAGAAACGTTTAAAATAGAGAATAATTGTAAAAGCTACATTGTGGTGGACAATCTGTCATTTTACAAAATGTGACTTGTTACTTGTAACATTTTTTAGTTACAATACCACAAGTTTCCATGGGTGGGTAAATACCATGGGTGGATGTCATTTACAATACCACAAGTAAATTACATGGGTGGATAAATACAATGAGAGAATTAATACCATGGGTGGATGCCACTTACAATACCATGGGTAAATTCCATGGGTGGATGTCACTTACAATACTGTGGGTAAATTCCATGGGTGGATGAATAACATGGGTGGGTGCCACTTACAACATGGGTAAATTCCATGTGTGGATAAATACCATGGCTAGATGAATAGCATGAATAGATGTCACTTTCCATTCAGATAAAAAATAATATAGGATAAGTAACTTTCAAGTTATTTATCTTTATGATTTTATTTGTGATTTGTGATGAATATAATGAATAAATGCCACTTTCCATTCAAATAAAAACAATATAGGCTAAATAACTTTCAAATTATTTGTCTTTATGAATTTATTTGTGGGAAAATTATATCTTGTATCAACTTTAGAACGTACATGTTCAATGAATGAACGAATAAGATTTATGAATGGTTCAGAGGAGCTATATCTGTCTCGTCATGTCGAGAATTTTTTGAAGAAGATATGAAGTCACTATACATATATAAAATGTCAAAGTTGTTCACTCTTTAGATAATTTAAACTTATCATAAAAGATATTTAGGATAACAACTCTGTTTATGGAAGATATCCAAGATTTATTATATATATTCCTATGGAAGTTTGAGTTTGTATTCTATTTCTTTTAATTTATCTAGGAGTATCTCAACGTAATGATTTTGTAGATGGAAGATATGCAAAAGTACTATATTTCTTCATGTGGAAGTACATTCGTATTTTCTGTTTTCTTTCAAAAGTATGTTAATGCAAGCTTATGCATATAGTTTATTCTCAAAGTTTGCATATGGTTTTTTATTCTCTCACGTTGTATATGTATATTTAGATATTATATAAGAAATATAAAATGAATTTAAATGGTTTATTTTCACACATTGTATATGTATATATAAATTTTATTTTTTAAAATTTATTTGTATATTTTAATATATAAATTTATATCATTATGATTATTATGTGGGAAAATTATATCTTGTTTTCAGCTTTGCAATATACAGCGAATGAACAAATAGGTTTTATACGCCTCTCTATATGAATCCATGTTTTCGCAAGTTATTAGTGTTTTAAACATTAATTATAACATAATTTGATCTTTTTATTTCATTTTATTTCTTTCCAATTGACATCATATTATAATATTTTAATATATTTCTACACTAAACTCATTGTTGGTGGATGCCAGCCTATATATAGCTCCATAAATGTACAGGTACAAATTTTAAAATAAGGAGACAAATTGTATTCCCATCAGTGATTTGGGTTGATGCCCACACATATGTCAAAGTAATTATTAATAAGGATATTCCCATCAGTGATTTGGGTCGATGCCCACAAAGATGTAAAAGTAATTAGTAGACTTCCAAGAAGAGTACAACCTACTATCTTCTATGTTATTTAAAGTTTAACATATTCTTATACCTTTTTTTTGGGTAGAAAAAGGCCAACCTACTATCTTCCCTGTTATTTAAAGTTTAACATATTCTTATACCCTTTTTTTGGGTAGAAAAAGGTCTGTAATTCCATTCATAAAAAGAAAAAAGAAATTACATTTTTCATATACACTTTGTGAGTGTATTCAAGTATTTTATTTCCCATGGCATGTGTATAGCATGCCACAAGGAGGAGAAAAATATGATCATAAATAAGACTCTAACGTACAGTGACTAAAAAATACATATAAAGTCTTTTTACAAGATTGAATTTCCATTTGAAACGGTTGATGGCATATACATGAGAAATCTGACAAAAAACTAGAAAACCCTTGTATATAGGAAATCAATTTACGGGTACAAAACTCACATTCAGACAATAAGACATCCATAAAAACCAACTCAAAAATTCACTGGAAAGTAAACCTGCAGGCCAAAAATTTGAGTAGCAAAAAAGTGAGCATAGAGCAACATACAAAGTGAGGTGACGACGATAAAACCACAACGACCAAAGCGTTAAAATAATTTCAAAGCAGGCAAAGGAAAACCACATCCGAAGAATCCTCGAAGCAACTGAGCAGGAGGTGATGATGGCAGATACAGGAATAAATTCACATATGTCAATCCATCATAAAAGCTAGGGAAAAACAAGACAACAATGTATGTGGTGAAAGTGAACCAACACCTAAAACCTCACAAAAAAACAAGCAATCAGGCTAATGAGAGCCACACCTGTAGGGAAATGGAAATAGAGGATTCAACAAGATAACCCCGTAGAAATCCCACAAGATTTTCTCACAAGAAATATAAGAGGTGACAACAATGATGATGAAAATGCAACATTGGAAACAATAGACACAAGAAATTTCAAGGCACCAATGCAGAAGGGACCACAACAGAACAACCACCACTAAAAACCCTCAAACAATCGAGCCACGCTAGCAGGGTGATGGCAACAGAGGAAGTTTCTCTTTTGGTTTCTGGGGTAAGTCCTTATTTACCTCTACTTTGGGTTTGTAGTTGGAAAGGGTCTAGTTTCAAGGTCCTTGCGACATTGGCTCTGGTATCCCTCTTGTTCTTTTGTTTCCTGGTTGTCAGTTTTGAGTGTTGGTTTGTTGGTGCTGAGGTGCTCTAGGTCGGTCTAGCTTTCATTTGGGTCGCCAACGAGGCTCTGTTGGATTATCAGTGTTGGAAGCCAGGTTTTTTGTGGTTGAGCCTCAATTCCTTATGTTATTTCTTTGTGGTAAGTGTTGAGGTGGTTAGTGTGTTGTCTCTGGGCAGTCGAGTCAGGGTTGGTGAGATCTTTTCTTCTCTGCTGAAGGTACTTTGGAATTTTGGGGTGAGGGAGTGTCAGAGCCCTTTAGGCCCTCTGTATCATTTTTTGCTCCTCATTTTCTCTTGGTAGCTTCTCCCAGGGGGGTGGTGCAAGCCCATTCAACACCTCTTTTGGAGAATAGTCTATGTTGTGTGTGGTTGCGTTGGTGCTCTAAATTCTTGGAGGTAGGTTGGGGACCTCAGTGGAATATGTTGTGTAGGCGAGTGAAATTGATAAGCATCATCTAGGGAGGCATGGCAGGGCACGATGTTTGTGCAAGGAGAAATGAGGATGAGGATGGTGAGGAGGTATTTCAATTGGTAAAATTGCTCAAGAGGTTTTGCTAGCCCCTGCGTCCACGATGGCTTCTCTTCTTTGGAGTTCATTGCATGACAAGTCAATCATATTACTTCTCTTGTGGTGGACACGAGGAGGAAATGCAGGAGCATTAGGTTGAATTAATGGGCCTTATGGAGTAAATTCATTAGGCCCAATGCGACCAACTCGCTCGTTTAGAATCTCTCCGGTGTAATCAATGTCGCCTTCGTGCCCGACTACATAGGTTAGAGGCCTAGATACAACACCTTGAGTATCATGCTAATGGGAAACCTCACCCTTCTGGTAATCTTGAAATTGGTCATGTTATAGTAAAAAGGTAAAAAGATAAATTAATTAATTAACTAAAAACTCGTATCTTCAACTTATCTCCCTATAATTTTACTCTAATTCCGAGGGGGAGCACTTGCTGTATGCAAAATTTAATTTTGCATCCAAGGAGTACCCATGTTGCATACTTTCGATGGACCCTACCATATGAAAAACGTGAAATGCATAATAAAAAAATGTGTGCCATCACATTTTTTCATGTATTTCACATTTTTCTTGTGGCAGGGTCCATAAAAAACATGCAACATGGGTACTGCTTAGATGAAAAAATAAATTCCACATTTAACGAGTGCTCCCACTCAAAATTTGAGTAAAACCTTAGGGAGATATGTTGAAAATGCAAGTTGAAAAAGTAGTTTTGTCCTTTTTCCCTCCAAAAATTGATGAGGTAATCTAATCTAATTTTTCATTTCCACTATTATTTTATAATATTCCTTAGGAGGCCCATTTTAGATCTCAAAATTTCTCTAATGCTTTAAGCAGAGCGCAATTTTGGAAAATAAGGACCCTTTGTCTTTGAAAATTACACCCAACAAGCAAGAAGCCCCTCTTTTGCGTGTACAACGCACCGACAAGAAACAATCAACATACTTGTTCATTGTCTCTACACCTTACACCGTCACTGGCTCTTCTAGAGTGCACAACACATTGTCAAGCATCAATGTGCCCCTTTCTTGTCCCTTGTGACCATTCCTTGAGCCTAAGCAGTGCCCTTTTTTGTCCATTGTTGTCGCGACATATGCCCTCTTCTTTACCATGGCACATTTCTCACCTCCAGTGGCTAGTTAAGTCACCTTGTATCATCTGTGATAAGCTTATGCTCCCATTTTCCCCGGTTTTTCCCTTAATCACTATCTTTTGAATAGTTTGCATGTGATAGCTAGGGAATTTCTTGAAACTAATTGTTGTTCACCATGAGTGAATTTCCACTTGCAGGTGCTCCAGATACAGAATACATCACTCTCTCATCATCTTCCAAGACAATGCCTCCTACCACCCATCAAGCTACATCAAAAGAAATCTCAGAAGCTAGTATTGAGGAGGCAGTGGAAATCATCAAGCCAACAGTCCCTATTCTTTCAGATACACAATGCTTCATAGACAAATCCTTGAAAGTCTCATGGAAGGACATAAAATATGCTTTCATGCAAAAGCAATTCCCAGAAGACTTGGAAGACAAGGAAGTTTACATAAACATCAAGAGGTCCAAGATACATAGAGTTGCATGCATATTCCTAGTGATGCCTTGTGCAGAAGCCATCAAATGGATTTTGTCACACATGGATAATACAAATTTGGTCCTTCGTAGTGAAAGTGGAAATGAGATTGCCACTTACCATCCGACTACATACATTCTTATTACAAGATGGTAAGGTCGAGGAAGTATGCGAACACTCAATTTTATGCAACTTGGGAAATATCGTGATCTAGATTTAAACATGAACGCAACAATTTATAGGTATAACCATAAGTATAGAGATGAAACAGAAATAACACTTCATTTCATTAATATCAAATACTGAAATATGCTTACAAATAGAATGAAAATAAGACTAGCTCGGGCAGTGGTAGCTTATCTCTGAGAAGAGATGTGACAACTACTTGCCTCTGAACTAAGTTACAATGAGGCTCAAGGGCCTTTTTATTATTGAATAATAAGAGAAAACCCTAAACAACCAAAACCCTACACGAGGAGATGTAACAGCAAGAGTTTATGGGCCCTGTTTAGAAACCAACTTCCTAGGGTCGTAACTTGGTCATATTATCTTCGTTTAACGCGTATGATACCTCGTTGGAAATATCTCTCCGAGGAATACAACTGCTGATGTAATTTCTTTGGAAATCGCCAAAGACAATTTGCCAAAAAAACGTTGTTTAGGGCCTCAAAATGGCTCCGAAAGTTCAGGACCCAAAAAACTGCCAATAATAGTTAATTGTGCTTAAAAAAAAAAAAAAAACACTACTGAAAGAACAATAGTGAGGCTCTAACTGGAATAGGTGGGTGGCCACCAATATCCACCTGGATTAGTCCTCCCTCCTTACGAAGCAATGGTCTCCATTGTGTTGAGTTCCTCCCTGAGATGAGGAAACTTCTGCTGAAATTGGTCCTTGGTGAGCCATTTGCCTTGGTTCAAGAGTTGGTCGGCTTTGACAACTCAATACAACTGGATATTTTACTGGCGAATGTTCTTGATCTACGTGTCCATGATCCGATTAGTTGCATCTTGTTCCATGCAGTATGGATTTAACTATGTTGGTGTGAGTTGTTCTGCAATGTCGGATGTGTCCAGTAATGGTGGAAAGTATGGCCAAAGGTGATCCACATTGAACAATGAGTGAAAGCCAAGGAATGGGGGAACGCTGAGCTCAAAAGCATTATCTCCCACAGCCTTGGTGATGGTTTATGGCCCATATTGAAGCAGGCGAATCTTCCGATGGGGCCTAACGAGGCACTCCTTCTGCAAATGTAGCCAAACTTTGTCACCTACCTGGAACTTATGTGGCACGTGATGTTGATCGTGCCGGTGCTTGTACTTAGCATTGGCTTTGTCCAATATTTCATGGACCTGTTGGTGGATGTGTTGAATGTGCTCAATGAAGCTATTTTCCTTGTTGGCTTCAAACTGGACATGAGCCGAATCTGCCTGAGTCGTTGCAAATGGTATTGCCACATCAATGGGACATAGTGGTTGGAATCCCAAGCCCACTTGAAAAGGGTTGTGGCCAATCAAGTTGTGGAGAGCTCGGTTATAGTTTTGCTGGACATAGGGGAGGCTCTCATCCCATGTGCATGGATGCTTTGAGTTGTACATGCACAGAAGGTGTACGGTCATCCTATTGATGACCTCTGTTTGGCCACCAGTTTGGGGATAAAAAGCCATGGATTTAGTGAGCTTGGTGTCCAACATCGACCAGAGACTGGACCAAAATGTGTTGAGGAACCTGTTGTCCTGATCGAAGATGATAGACGGTGGGATCCCAAAGTGTACCCACACTCATTCAAAGAAGAGTTTAGTAGTGGCTTTTGTTGTGATATTCTTCTTGCAGGCCTCCATAATGGCCATCTTCGAGAATCTGTTGACGACCACAAAAACACAGTCATTGCCATCCTTAGTATAAGGAAGGCCTGACATGTAATCCATGGAGATGGATTTCGGGCAGGCATCGAGGTATAGAGGGTTTACTTCTTGATGGTCGATTTGGCAATGGCGTGGGCATTGCAGGATTTGATGTACTTCTTGACATCTTGTCGAAGATTCGGCCAATAGAAATACTTCTGCAGTACTGCCATTGTTTTCTCGACCCCAAAACTCCCAGCGGCCCAACTATAGTGCATTTCCCAAATCATCTTGGCACGCTTGCTTGAAGGAACACAAAGGTGTCTCAAGTGGCATAACAAAGCATCCTAGAGGTGAAAATATGGAACTTGCTGACCCTCCAAGAGCGTATGGTATGTGTGGCCGAATTTTGGATCGCTTTTGTAGAGAAGTGGTTAATCAGAAGTCTCGTGCCTACAAGAGTTGAGCATGGTGGTTAATGTCATGATCGATGGTCGGCTGAGGCAGTCTGCAACATTATTGGTGATGTCCTTCTTGTAATTTATATTCAAATGGAACTGTTGCAGGTATGTGGACCACTTATGATGGTGATCATTTTGCAACTTCCCTTGCATTTGTATGAACTGCAGGGGTCAGCTATCTGCGTGGATGATCGTTTCCTTCCCCAAAATGTAATGCTTCCATTTTCGGCAAACCTGCACAATGGAATATATCTCTTTGTAATAAGTGGGATACTTTCAGACTGTGTCTGAAAGTGTCTCACTATGATATACTACTGGATGCCCCTGTTGAGTAAAGACTTCCCCAATATCATATTTAGAGGCATCTGTCTCGATCTCAAATTGTTATTGCAAGTTTGGTAATGTGAGCACTGGTGCAGAGAATAGATGATGTTTCAACTCTGCGAATGCCTTCTGTTGAGATTCAAACCAAAAGAATTTTGCTTTCGTTCCTCCCTTGGTGACTTGACTCAAGGGCCAAGTGATATGAGAGAACCCCAACACGAACCTGCGGTAGAAATTGGCAAGACCCAGAAAGCTACGAAGCTCTGTCAAAGTGGTTGGGGCTGGCCAATCCCAAATGACTTGGATCTTGGGTGGCTCCACATGCACCCCCTTTCATTAATAATGTATCCCATATACTGAACCTGGGTCATCCCAAAAGTGAATTTCTCCAAATTAGCACACAGCTTGTGTTGATGCAATGTTTGGAGAACCTGTCGGATGTGGTAGAGGTGCGCTTCCCAACTCTGGTTGAAGATCGGGATGTCATCCAAGTATACCACTACAAATGAGTTGGTGAATGGCTACAAGATGTCATCCATCAGCCTCATGAAGCTTACAGGAGCATTCTTCAACTCGAAAGGCATAACCAACCATTTGAAAAGGCCCTCCTTGGCTTTGAATGCAGTCTTCCACACATCAGAGGGTTCGATTGGTACCTGGTGATATGAAGACTTCAAGTCGATTTTGCTGAAATGATTTCCCACCTTGAGTTGGAGAAGGTCATAAACCTGTGGAATTGGGTACCTATTTTGGACAATGATCTTGTTCGGTGACCAATAGTCAATACAAAGTCTCCAAGTCCCATCCTTCTTCTATACCAACACGACCGGGCTCCCACAGGGCAATGAACTTGGTCAGATGTGACCTTTTTGCATCAGCTCCTGAATCTGCTTCTTGATTTCATTGTTCTCCATAACAGAGCACCGATAGATTGGTCCATTGGGTAACGACGCACGTGGGGTCAGATTGATGGAGTGCTTGACCTGATAGTGTAGAGGCACCCCTACAGGGGAGGTGAAGATGTCCTTGTACTCCTCCTACGACCTTATCCATCTGTTGCTGTCATGCGGAGGGGCCCTATCTGGAGGTCTTGGCCACCGTCTTCTTCTTTCTGTGAGGGCGTATCATCAGGAAAAAAAATTCCTAGTTTTGGAAATAATCTTACTGCATTGTTTTGAAATAACCAGAGAGATGGCATTAGGCAGTGCTACCTCCAGTATCCTGTACAACTTATTTCCCAAGGTAACAATAAGAATACGAGGCCTTGACTCATAGACAACATGTTGCTTCCATAAGTATTGTTGGCATAATAATACATCACAAACATCAAGGGGAGCAACGTCACATAATACCTCATCCGTAGAGGGCTTGATGTTGTGTGGAAGGTGGCACTGTTAGCTCACGCGAAGATACCATCCTTGGTTAAGCCACTCGATGGGGTATGGTTGTGGGTGTGTTGTGGTCATTAAGCCCAACCGCTTCATGAACTTTGTTGCAATAAGGTTATTTTGGCTCCCACCATCGACAATGAACTGTAGCAGGGAACCCTTTACCCACATCTGGGAGTGGAAGAGATGCTCCTCCTCCTTTGGATATCCGGGTTCCTCCTTCTGGATATTCATGGTGGCAACAGTGGTGTTGGGCTCCACATCAATAATCTACTTTCCTTTGTCATTCCCCTTGTCGGGTTCTTACTTAGAGTCAGAACATGCATCTAATTCCTAAGCCTTCAGCTCGGCCACAAGTGATTGCTTGGACCGACACTCACTTATGTTGTGAGTAAAACTCTTATGGAACTCACACCACTTTCCTATGTCCTTCTTCGGCTTCGCAGTGTTGTCCTTTCCTTGTGGCATTGGCGGGTTGTCCTAGGTCGTCATGCCTTGGCTTTGTACTTTGTTTCGCAGTTTGGGGACACCTTTCCCTTTCTTCGGATTTGTAGATCCAAAGTCTCGCTTCTTCTATTTAAACTTCTGCTTGATCTTGACGGTGTATAAGTACATTGTGCCAAGCAAGGAGATGTCCAAGAACTCCATCTCATCCTAGATGTATCTCTGTAGGAAGTTGCAGTACTTGAGTACCAAATGTTTCTTAGAATCCTTGATACCCAACTTCATGCGAAGGGTATGAAAAACATTGGTAAACTATGGAACATCTTGGTCCCTTCCTTGCCGCAGCGTGGTCCACTTTATGTATTTGTCCTCATAGCTCTCGACAGGGTAGTACTGCTCCTTGATGGCATCCTGGAATGAATTCCAAGTGGGAGCAGCTGAAAACAGTGAGGTCGTACTTTTATCCTTCTGCTCATAGTAGGTTTCTCACTAGTCCTTGACATGGGGGGTGACTTTGAGAAGAGAAGTAAACTTTTCCTGGCTAGAAAAATCATGAACAGAAAAATATCCTCCTAGCAAATTTAACCATTTATCTACAGCGTCGGTATCTATTTCACCCTCAAATATGGGAATGTCAAAGTTTACTTGTACCTTAAAAGGTGTGGAGCCTCGAGAGTGACTACTAGATGTGGATGTGCCAAAGGTGGGAAACAGGCACTGTCTCAACGGACTGTCCGCCTCCCTCTCATTCAACAGTTCCACCATCGCCCAATGATGTTGAGGATCATGTTCGCACATTTTTTCATCCTTCACACCCTCCCAACATCACTCCACTCAATTTTCACGCAGAGTTGGTTGTGAGTCCTTCGAGTTCCCATATGCATTCTTTTCTTCGACCTTCATCTTCGCACTCAAGTGTTCCTCCACATGATGTTGTCTTATGTTCGTCCATTCCGAAATCTTCACTTGTTGTGAAAGAGGAACAACCCACTAACGGATTTGGTGTTGCACAACCAACATGCGTTGTCATTCATGAAGAGTATGAGTGGGAGCTTGAAAATCAACACTTGGCGAAGGATGTCTCCCTTCCATCTGAGCCCCCTCCGTTCCTTCCTAGCTTCTTTGGTGAACCTGCCATACATGATTTTGCATGTGTGTCTTCATCCACGGATGCACCCATTTTTGATCACTTGCATGACTCATCGGATGTTAGTCCATCATTCGACAATGGAGAGGATAAGTTATTCATTGAAGAACCATTTGATCCTTCATCTGTCTTTCCGGAAATACAGAGATGAGTTCATTCGGTTTTCTTCTACCCATCTGTTTGATTCATCTGATCATGAGGATGCTGAAGAATTCATTAATTTTTCTGATCGTGGCGATCGTGATCCATTTGCTTCCATTTTTTATCACGATCATGAATCTATTGCAGTTGATCTTTCGAAGCCACCGGTTTATGATGATCTACCTGATGATGAAGTTGAGACACCCAAGACTATTGAGGCAATTTAGCCCGAGATGATGGCTATGTCAGGCCCTCGCTCTCTTGGGTTCAGTCTCACTTCCGATCATGAAACTATTCAATCACCTAAGGCTCCTCATCACTTGTCTGTATGCATTGAAGATCCATCTCACACACAGATCACACTTCCTCCACTTGAACTGCATGATCCCATTTCCCATGCATTGGAGGAGTTTTACATTGCAAGAACTCGTTCGCGACACAAGTTATCTTTATTTCTTTCATTTTCTTGCATGTCTCAGTCAAGAGTGTGCTTTTGATTCAAATTTTCGCGTAGTGTCACACAACACCATGATAAATCCACGAACTGTTTGTCATTCACATGCACTCACTTATGTCCCGTGGGCACTTTGAAACACGAAGTGTGGTTGTCTTCATTATTATATCTTTCTTGTATGTTGGTCCACACAATTGGGTTACTCACGGACCAAGCCTTCACCAACATGGGTTTACCAATGCACCGATGGCTACATTGGAAGTATCACTTCACATGATCAGGCCCATGCACCATTAGTGTAGGAGTCGGAGTAGTGTTTTCTTTCAGTTTTTTTCTTGCATGCTTGTTTGCTTATGTGCTTTGTTTTCTTGTTTGTTTGCTTGCTTCACTTTCAATTTTGCTTATGCTCTTTCTTTGCTTTGTTTATTGTTAGTTCATTCGTTTGTTTCGTTCATAGGTTAGTTTTGCATGAAACCTTGTATGACCCTTGAAGCAAGATGGGTAAAGTACAAGAGGGCTTGTACAACTATCACTGCTTGGTTATCTGTAATCTTGCCTCTGTAAGATGAGATTGTTTCTTTTAGTCCATGATACATTGAAGAAAAATAAGTATTGTTCGAAGTGAACCTTGGTGTAAACACAATGCTTGCGCGCTAACTAGTGTCACCTTTTCTAGTTGATTGTTTTTGGGTTAACCCTTGTCAGCTCAGTCAAGTAGAGTAAGGTGAGGGGGGAAACCTTAACAGGCATGTCAAAGATATAATAAACTACTTCTCTGCTGGAACAACCTCTTCTACTCTCAATAAGTCGGGATCCCTCTTCCGCCTCTGAAATGAATAAGTGTTATGCACAGTGAAAATGAAAAAAATGAAAAGTAAAAAAAAAATCAAAATGAAAAATGAATAAGGCGAAAGAAGAGAAAGGCTTCCTGCACAGGGAGGTGATGCAAGTAACTTCGTCGAGGTATTGACCAGGCTCACTAGCAGGGAGCCATGCTTGTGTTCCTTTGTGACTCCACCGGGGTACTGTCCAAGCCTGTTGGAAGTGGAGCAACACCAGAGATGAAACTAAGACTCTGACGACTATACTGCTTGTGCACCTATATACCCCTCAAAAACAATCAAAACAATTGGTTTCCTTGGCTTGGAATGTGTTCCAATAAACCAAGAGTTTGGAAAATTCTACATCTTACAATCGAACTAGTGTGAAGCCAAGATGAGTTGAGAGTTGAACAATACTTCCAGAGGTGTTAGACTTTCTTTTCACGAACAAGGTCCATCTAGAGAGCTGGAGTTCTACCAGTGTGTTTCGAAGTGTTGTAGTGGCTATAACACCCTCCAAAATTTTGCCTTAGCTTGTTTTTGAGTCTCCCTACCAACCTTACAAAATACTTTGTCTTTCTTCGTCAAGTACTCAGCCTTCAAGTGTTTTCCTCGCACAAAGGAAGCCTGTTAATCACAGTTGATCCATTCCCCTCATAGGCTGCTCACCCGGACTTGGTCCAACTGCAATTTGAGCAGCTTCCCCTGAAAATTGCGCATTTCCAGAGGGAAACCATACTTCCCTCCAGGAATTGTGCAATCCTCTCTCACAGCCTCCTAGGCTGCAGGATTGTGCAATCCTGCCAGCCAACCCTCCCAGAAGGATTTACGCTAATTTTCCCAGCAGCAAGTTATTCAGCCCAGGATTTGTGAAAATCTGGGTAGCAGCTCCTCTGCCCAGACATTGCACAAATATCGTGGGCAACCAGCTCAGCTCCCAGCCAGAAATGTTCACTTTTCTTCAGCAGTCGATCAGTCGCTTGAATGTGCAGCTGAGTTGACCAATTCCCTCTGAGACCGAGAAAAACAGACTTGCATGCATAGGTTGCTTCTCCCAAGGCAACATGCAAAGGAATCCCTTGTCTCTAGGATCTATGTTAAGCAGTTGGAGGTTACATGCAAGGAGTAATTCAGAAACCTCCCACCAAGTGTCACTTCCCATATATTTGTGGCATGCGCGTCACAACCTCGATGTTATCAAAACTCATCAATTAGAAATTTCATAGCTCATTCCTCAAATCAACCTTGCAGCTCTGACATCCCACATCACATCTAGGAGCAGTCGGCACATTCAACTCAGTTTTTTTGGGGTAAGCCTGCTTCCCATGCCTTGTGTTGCATTTCTGTCACTTTATGAGTATTGTTTGCTTGATTTCTTTGAACGCTTGATGTCGTTTACATGTATACTAGCTTGTTCTAGCTCTGTTTCAGTTTTCGTTGTTATCTCACTATTGTCACGTGAATGAAACTGTTTTGCAAGGACGTTCGCCCAACCGGTGAACTGCGTCACCCACATGCATGTTGATATGTTTGCCGAATCTTTCATTCATGTTGTGCATACATTGTTAATCACTTCTATTATCACTTAGTGTCACCATGCATTCATTGACTTACTTTCTTTCTGTTGCCACGACAGGCCAACCTTGGCCCGGACTCTGCCTTCACCAAGGTTACATTGCACAATCTGGGAAAGGAAGGCTTACCTTCCTCTCCAAATTTGCACATTCCTTCCCAGCAATGGACTCTAGGACTGTTTTGCACATTTCTGGAGGACAGTAGCTGCTATTGCGCAAATCTGTCCTTGGGCCAGTAGTCCTTCATAGCTGGAATTATGCATTGCGCAATCCTAGAAATCAGCAGCCAGACTGGACTGTGCATTACGCAGTTCCAGTAGTTATTCAGTCTCCCAGTAGCCCGAACTATGCCTTGTGCAACCTTGGACTGATCTCCCGACCGAAATTGTGGAACCTTCATGATCATTCACCCAGGTATGTTGCAAGTCAGTTCTCATGTTCATTTTGGTTTTCGACTGACAGATGTCTTGCTATGAGTGTTGCCATGTCTCCAGGTATCACAAGTGTTCATCTGCCTCTCGGTTGTACATGTACAATGGTTTCCAAGAGAGAATAGATGAAGACATCGTTCAAAGAACGCTTGGGGATGCAGTTGATCAAGTGTTCATGGGCTTGCCTACTCACAAAGACATCAAGTTGTTCATGGATAAGGACATTAAGCAACAACATCATAGTGAGCAGCATCATGAACAACATCTTAAGGAAGCATACCGAATGCAGTGAACACAACGAATGCAAGAGGAAGGTTGTTGAGAACATATAGACGGAGCAAAGTTGCAAGATCAAGCAGATCCAATGATAATGAAAGCAACTTTGGAGACTCAAGCTATGAAGTGAGAGCGCGATAGGAAGATCGCGCGAAGGTAGAATATGGAAAAAGGAAGGAGTTGCATGTGTTGAAGCACCAAACCAGGAAGGACATGAAGTTGCACAGATAGTCCAATGAGTTGCAACAGGAACAGGAACAACAGTGGGCGCAACATGCACTCGCGGATGAAACTGCACCAGTACAAGTTAAGGAGCTATCCCAACAGTTGACACAGAGCAAACATGGTGAGCAATGTTGTTGATCGCATGCAAGGGATCCAATAGCATGCATGTCGTTGAGCGCACACATGCAATCCAACACATTTAACACACTCCCCAAGGTGAAGAGAAGAAGCAAGTCCAACTAGGGTTGAACATGTACTTCGGCAAGTTGACGCGCATGACCACTAGCACACACTTGAAGATCAGCACAAACACTATGCATCAATGTGTTTCTAGTTCAACCATACCCAAGAAGACCATGCGCATGTTAGTAGACGAGTTGGATGAAAGGGTCGAACCAATGCACCAGTTGCAACGGATGAAAGAGTTCACTTTAGCAAGATGTCACCATGAGGTGCATGCACATCATCACAGACAACCAAGCTTGGCATCAACTCACCACCTTCACCATCACAAGCATGTCAAAAAGTTGGTCTCATCATAGCGAACCGATTGTCAGTGACGTCTTGCAAGGCTTGCTTAAGCCATGTTGTCTCACATGAGTACATGTGCATTGTAATGTTGAGTCATGTCAAGTGTAAGTCGAGTGTCAACAATTGGATGTAACAGTCATAGAGTAGGTGAAGAGTCATGAGGGTAGTTGAACTGTCACAAAGGGGAATGTCAAGGATCACCCCAACTTTTGCTATAAATAGTCCCTCATAACTCATTGTATGGGATTTTGGTCAGCCAAGCTTCTACTAAGACTATCTTAAATAAGGCTTGGACAATATTGTAACACACCTTGGCTTTTCCATTGCATGGAGCTAGTACATCTCATTCGAGGAGCAGGCGGATGTGGTTGTAACGTTTCACTGTTGGGGCTAGCAGGGTTACATGGTGTATTGTATGGTTGTGACTTACACTTATTTAATAATAAGAGCCGACACATCTTCATGCATATGTTGTTATTGTAGTTGGACTGTTTTGGTTGCCTTAATGATATATGTTGTTTAACTTACATACTTGTATATGAACTGATTTGTATGCAATTATATGAATCTTGTTGTTAATGTTGTCACTGCCTGTGTCGACTGCTCTGTCGGACATCAGACAGACCCTTCTCATGAACCTTGATATATAAACCGTCACACTCGTCTCAAACTGATCCGTGAGTGTTGTTCATGTTATCTTTCCTTATATGTTGTGATTGTCGCATCCGAGTGGACTGCTCCGCTGAAACTTGTGCATGTCCTTTGTGTGGTGTGTTCCTAGCCGATTTGGGACTGATTCCTTTCAACCTGGAACTCACCTTCACCTTCCTCTCCCTTTGAAGTGTTGGAACCTCTCGTACACATTCCTTGACTCTCTGCATCAGTCACAACCTTGCTATTGACAGAGTTATCTTACTTGCCTTTGTGGGACATCGTGGTCAAGGCATTACCTTATGACCCACTACTGGGACTCCTACACCAAACGGTCTGAGGTCTAATTGGGAAATTTTACCCAGGAGATCCCCTTGACATGTTGGCGGGTCTAGCACCGTCAACATTTCAGGCGCTAGAAGGAGGGCCTTATGACAAGCACTGTCCTCTCATCCAGTTTTGAACCTTTGCATATCTTTCATGGAGTCTTGCATTCTTCTTCCCCCGAGGTATTTTTTGAATCGTGAAGATGTCTCCATATTGGGGAATATTTTCAATCTCTTTTCCACTCACATGTATGATGGTGAAGGCGAAGTGGTCTGGCCTGAGCACTTACATAACTTCTTTGCATGATTTATGAGAAAGATGAGTTTACTGACGAACAGGTCGGGTTGTTGCTTGTTTGTTTACTTGCTTCGCTTTCATTTTTGTTTATGCTCTTGCTTTTCTTTTTTGATTGTTAGTTTGTTCGCTTGTTTCGTTCATAGGTTAGTTTTGCATGAAACCTTGTATGACTCTTGAAGCGAGATGGGTAAATTATAAGAGGGCTTGTACAACTATCGCTACTTGGTTATATGTCATTTTGCCTCTATATCATGAGATTTGTTAGGATATTCCGACGCATAGGAAATAGTTAAGTATAACTTGGTCTAGTGTAGAGTTAGGTAAAGTGTGTTTCTTTACTATGTATTTTTGTAACTTACAATCCGACGGTCGCAATATGTAGTGATCCGACGGTTCATTCTCTCCTCGGTATTACCGACACTTGATTCGTGGCTTAACACCTGATTGGTCCATGATCTCTATTTAAAGAGCATGGAGGGTCATTTGTAGGTTAACTATTCATGAGAGAAGCTTATGTAAAATTTCATTCTTTTATTGATAAATTGCTTGAAGTGGTCGCGTTGGCTCAGGCCGTGGACTGTTTCCCTCTTTGAGGGTTTTAACCACGTCAAAAATACTGGTGTATTGATCTGTGATCTGCTTGTGAGCGGTGTCCTTTGGTGTTTTGTCTGAGGAACTTACCCTGTAAATTCCTACATGGTATCAGAGCTATTTGAGGGCTGCGTCCGTTGGTGATCCAAATCTGAAGCCGGTAGAACTGCATCCGACTGTTGTTTCCTAGATCTACTATTTCTGACTGCTTTCGAGCCGAGAGGATTGCTCTGTTGTGTTATGAGCATCTGTTCCAGTGAGGAACCCCTTTCGTTTCACACGAAAAGGTTTCTGGTAGCCATAGCTACGTCATTTTTAAGATCGGAGGTATACAGTGTTTATTTGCAGTTTACAGTTATTTTCTCTCTGTGTATTTCGGTTTCGGTTTATTTAGCTTTTTGTTTTTTATTACCGGATCTATACCTTTCATTTCAGCATATGCTCTTTGCCCCGCGACTCTGTGCGATCTGGGCAAATTAGAAACAGAAAGGAAGGATTTTTCTCATGTATATGCTCGTTTCCGCCGCGCCTTAGTGTGATCTCGGAAAATCAAAAACATTGAGGAAAATATTTAGTTTCCGGCTAAAGCTAACTTCGAGCCGTAAGGTTTTTTTTTGTATGTCCGTGTTGGGTTTTTGTGTTTTTCGTTTTGTAGGGAAAAATAGATTTCTCAAGTAAGCACGTAGCCCAAAGCTTCAGCTACTAAAACAAAAAACAAAAAACAAAACAAAAAACAAAAAACAAAAAACAAAAAAACAAAAAAACAAAAAACCATTTCCTCTTTTCGAAATATTACTAAACTTTTAGTTTAGCTCACTTGGTCCAAAGCTACTTTATGAGAGTAGAGGTCTTGAGTTCAAGTCTTCTTTTTGTTGAGCTAATTAGATTAAGTTTGGAAAGGGGGCGGATTTTTTTTAACATTATCATTCATTTCCGCACATTCCCGCACTTCGTCGGCATCTTCATCAACTTTTCTTCAAAAAGCCATAACTTCTTCATCCGGAAGTCGTTTTTAGAGCCGTTTTTTTTTAACCAGCCTAATTTTTTGAGATCTTTCCATTGGAACACTTAGTTTCAGCATCTATAGCTTCATTTTCTGTTAAAATGGAAAGTCCATGCCAAGTTATTCTTGACAGCACCAACTACTTCCAATGGTGGTCCTACATTGTCGATTTACTTAGAAGTAAAGGTCTCTACAGAATAGCCTCAGGCCAAGAAACCAAACCAAAAGATGAAGATAAGGCAGCTAAATGGGAAAATAGGCAAGATCAAGCACGAGGGTTGATAGGGATGTCTATTTCTCCAGATCTTAGATTCCATATTGCATAACTTGATACTCCTGAGGAAGCAATGAAACAGATCACTAAATTTTTTGGAATTAAAAATGAACTTAAAGCCCATAAACTCGAAAATGAGTTGCTTACATTGGACCCCAATAATTTTTCTTGCATTGAAGATTTTTTGTCCAAGTTCAAGACCCTTAGACTTCTCTTGGAAGGTGTTAAGGTTAAGAAAGAAGATAGTAACCTTATCTATTCCATTCTTACTAAGTTGGGACCAGCCTATTCTGTGTTTGTTTCCACCTTCCATTCTACAAGAGAAGCCTTCATTTCTCAAGGACAAGCTTACAAGTCCCCTTCCTTTGATTCCTTTTGTGATTCTTTAATAAGAGAACAAGAAAAACTCTTACACCTTGGTCTTCTTAATCTTGGAAACTCTTCTAAGAAAGCGTTAGCCACCCAGCAGCAACCAAATTCAAAGAATCCTAAGAAGTTGTATCCTAAAAGGAATGGTCCTAAACCAAACAAGGGTCCTAAGCAATTTCAGCCTCAAAATGAAAAATCATTTCAACAAAATGATAAGACAAATAAAAACAAAGGGAAGAAGACTGACAGACATTGCAACTTTTGTAATCGAGATGGCCACTTAGAATCCAAATGCTTTAATAAGATGGAAGCCTTGGAAGTAGCAATGAAGAAGCATAACATCCATTTGGAGCACTCTTCAACTTCAACTTCATCTTCAGGAATAGCACTTTCTGCATGTGGTTGTCAAGCATCTCGATCTGGCTATGCACTAAATGTATCTTCTTCTTCTCATTCTCATGAGTGGCTCATTGATTCTGGAGCTTCTTATCACATGGCCAAAAACAAAGCCATGTTTTCTTCTTTAAATGATTGTAACACCAAAAATATATATGTTGGTGATGATAGATCTCTTAGTGTTGTAGAGACTGGAACTGTTCATATAGACAATGGTCAATTTAATGATGTATTATCTGTTCCAACCTTATCCTGCAACCTTCTATCTGTATATCAGATAACTCATTCAGGTGAGGTAAAGTCGTTGAATTTTCACCTCACGATGTTGTAATTAAGGACCTAAGAGATCCTAGACAGATTTTAGCTACTGGCATTGCTGATGATTCTACAAGGTTGTATAAGTTTCACAACTTTGGGTCATCAAATATTCCCTCAGTATTTGTTGCTCACAATGATGAAGTGAGCAAACTTTGGCATGAGCAATTTGGTCACTTAAACTATCGCTCCCTTCAGAATCTATGTAAAGAAAATATGGTGACAGGTCTTCCAATGGTATCTTGCAGAGATGGTGTTTGTTCCAGATGTGTACTCGGAAAACATCATCGGGATAGTTTTGAAAAACGTGCCTCTTGGCACGCCTCAACCCCTTTATAGCTTGTGCATAGTGATTTATGTGGTCCACTTCCAGTTGTTTCATTCTCTGGCTACAAGTATTTATTAACTTTCATTGATGATTTCTCCAGACGCACTTGGGTATAATTCTTAAAACTCAAGAGTGAAGTATTTAACATGTTCTTGGCCTTTAAGGCCTTTGTTGAAAAACAATCTGGACATCAAATTCTTAAGCTAAGATCTGATAGTGGCGGAGAATATGTTAACAACAAATTCATCAACTTTTGCACTGAGAATGGAATTCAAATGCAACATATTGTTCCATATACTCCACAACAAAATGGTGTAGCTGAAAGGAAGAATTGCACCTTAAAGGAAATGGCTAATTGTATGCTTCAATCTAAAGGACTTGGTCTTAATTTTTGGGCAGAAGCAATTAACTGTGCAAATTACATAATAAATCGCACTCCTACTAAGTTTTTAAAGAATGTCACTCCAGAAGAAGCATGGAGCTCAATTAAACTAGATGTAAGTCACTTTCGTGTTTTTGGAAGTGAACCATGGGCCCATATTCCAGATGAGAAACATAAAGCTTTGGAACCTAAGAGTGAAAAATGTATTTTTGTTGGATATTCTGAAGATGTCAAAGGATATAGACTTATTCCACTTAAGTCCAAGAATGTTATCATTAGAAGAGATGTAAAGTTTGCTGAAAATATATCAGCCTACGAGCCTAGTTCGGCGGATGTGCCACCTCTCCCTATCTCTTCTACTTTTGAAAATATTGTTCAACAGATGATCAAGTTGCAGACATCTTTACAAAGGCTCTCACAGAGGCAAAGTTTACTAAACTTCGATTTATGGTTGGAGTTCAAGAAGTTGTCACTAAGGGGGGATAGGATCTAGTGCCTCCTTCCTTCTTCTATTGTGTCATATTTGTAAATCCTTCAATCCTATCCCAAGTTGTTCTTAAGGGGGATGTTAGGATATTCCGACACATAGGAAATAGTTAAGTATAACTTGGTCTAGTGTAGAGTTAGGTAAAGTGTGTTTCTTTACTATGTACTTTTGTAACTTACAATCCGACGGTCACGATATGTAGTGATCCAACGGTTCATTCTCTCCTCGGTATTACTGACACTTGATCCGTGGCTTAACACCCGATTGTTCCATGATCTCTATTTAAAGAGCATGGAGGGTCATTTGTAGGTTAACTATTCATGAGAGAAGCTTATGTAAAATTTTATTCTTTTATTAATAAATTGCCTGAAGTGGTCGCGTTGGCTCAGGCCATGGACTGTTTCCCTCTTTGAGGGTTTTAACCACGTCAAAAATACTGGTGTATTGATCTGTGATCTGCTTGTGAGCGGTGTCCTTTGGTGTTCTGTCTGAGGAACTTACCCTATAAATTCCAACAAGATTGTTACTTTTAGTCCATGATACGTCAAAGGAAATAAGTATTGTTCGAAGTGAACCTTGGTGTAAACACAACGCTTGCACACTAACTAGTGTCACCTTCTCTAGTCAATTTTTTTTGGGTTAACCCTTGTCAGCTTAGTCAAGTAGAGTAAGGTGAGGGGGGAAACCTTAATAGACACGTCAAATATATAATAAACTACTTCTCTGTTGGAACAACCTCTTCTGCTCTCAATAAGTAGGGATCACTCTTCCGCCTCTGAAATGAATAAGTGTTATGCACTGTGAAAATGAAAAAAAAAAACAAAAAGTAAAAAAAAATCAAAATGAAAAATTAATAAGGTGAAAAAAGAGAAAGCCTTCCTACACAGGGAGGTGATGCAAGTAACTCCACTGGGGTACTGACTAGGCTCTCTGGCAGGGGAACCATGCTTGTGTTCCTATGTGACTCCACCAGAGTACTGTCCAGGCCTGCTGGCAGTGGAGCAACACCAGAGATGAAACTAAGACTCTGACGACTATACTGCTTGTGCACCTATATACCCCTCAACCCCAATCGAAACAATTGTGTTGCCTTGGCTTGGAATGTGTGTCAATCGACCAAGATTCTGGCAGATGCTACATCTTACAATTAAACTAGTGTGAAGCCAAGATGAGTTGAGAGTTGAACACTACTTTCGAAGGTGTTATACTTTCTTTTCACGAACAAGGTCCATTCAGAGAGTTGGAGTTCTACCATTGTGTCACCAAGTGTTGTAGCGCATACAACCACCCTACAAAAATTTTCCTTAGTCTGTTTTGGAGCCTCCCTACCAACCTTACACAACACTTTGTCTTGATTCATCAAGTACTCAACCTTCAAGTGTTTTCCTCACATAAAAGCAACCTGTCAATCACAGTTGATCCATTCGCCTCACAAGCTGCTCACTCAGACTTGGTCCAGCTACAAGCTGAGCAACTTCCCCTTGAAAATTGCGCATTTCGGGAGGGAAACCATCCTTCCCTCCAAGAATTACAGAATCCTCTTTGACAGCCTCCTGGGCTCCAGGATTGCACAATCCTGCCAACTAACCCTCCTAGTAGGATTTGTGCAAATTTTCCCAGCAGCAGGTTGTTCAGCCCAGGATTTGCGCAACTATGGGAAACAGTCAATTGCTCTGCCCAGAAATTGTGCAAATCTCCTGGGCAGCCAGCCCAGCTCCCAGTCAAAAATGTGCTTTTTTCTCCAATAATCGAGCAGTTGCTAGCATGTGCAACTGAGTTGACCAGTTCCCTCTGGGACCAAGAAAAACAAACTTGCATGCATAGGCTACTTCTCCCAAGGCAGCATGCAAAGGCATCCCTTGTCTCAGGGATCTATGTTTATCAGTTGGAGGTTACATGCAAGGAGCAATTCAGAAACCTCCCACCAAGTGTCACTTCCCCTAGATTTGTGGCATGCACGTCACAACCTCGATGTTATAAAAACTCATCAACCAGATGCTGCAAAGCTCATTCCTCACATCAACCTTGCATCTCTGACATCCCACATCACATCTAAGAGTAGTCGGCACATTCAGCTCAGCTGTTTTGGGGTAAGCCCGCTTCCCATGCCTTGTGTTGCATTTATGTCGCTTTTTGGGTTTTCTCTTGTATGAGTATTGTTTTCTTGATTTCTTTGAACGCTTGTTGTCATTTACATGTATACTAACTTGGTCTAGCTCTGTTTTAGTTTTCGTTGCTATCTCACTATTGTCGCATGCATGAAACTGTTTTGCACAGACGTTCACCCAATCGGAAAACTGCCTCACCCACATGCATGTTGATCTGTTTGCTTCATTCATGTTGTGAATGCATTGTTAATCACTTCTGCTATCACTTAGTGTCGCCATGCATTCATTGACTTGCTTTCAGTTGCCCGTTGGCGAGTCGGGCCAACCTTGGCCCGGGCTCTGCCTTCACCAAGGTTGCATTGCGCAATCTGGGAAAGGAAGGCTCACCTTCCTCTCCAGATTTGCGCATTCCTGCCTAGCACTAGACTCCAAGACTGTTTTATGAATTTCTGGAGGACAGTGGCTACTTGGCTCAAGAAATTGCGCAAATCTGTCCATGGGCCAGCAGTCCTTCCCAACTTGAATTGCACATTGCGCAATCCCAACAGTCAGCAACCAGAATTGACTGTGTGTTACGCAGTTCCAGCAGTCAGTCAGTCTCTCAGCAGCCCAGACTATGCCTTGTGTAGTCTTGGCATTCAATCTCCCAACATCCCCACTGAAATTGTGCAACCTTCATGATCATTCACCCATGTATGTTGCAAGTCAGTTCTCGTGTTCATTTTGGTTTTCAACTGACAGATTGTTTGCTATGAGTATTGCCATGTCTCCAACTATCACAGGTGTTCATCTGACTCTTAGCTGTACATGTACAACGGTTTCCAAGAGAGCAAAGACAAAGACATTGTTCAGAGCATTCTTGGGGATGGAGTCGATCAAGTGTCAATGGGCTTACCTACTCACAAAGGCATCAAGTTGTTCATGGACAAGGAAATCAAGCAGCAAAATCATAATGAGCGGCATCATGAACAACTGTTGAAGGAAGCATACCGAATATAGGGAATGCAGCGAATGTAGCAAATGCAAGAGGAAGGTTGTTGACAACATAGAGACAGAGCAAATTTGCAAGATCAAGCAGATCCACTGATAATGAAAGCAACTTTGGAGACTCAGGCTATGAAGTGATGGCACGACAGGAAGATTGCGCAAAGGTAGAAGATGGAACAAAGAAGGAGTTGCATGTGTTGAAGCAGCAATTCGGGAAGAACATGAAGCTACACAGATAGTCCAATGAGTTGCAGCATGAACAGGAACAACAATGGGTGCAACATGCACTCGCGGATGAAACTATGCCAGTACGAGTTAAGGATCTATCCTAGCAGCTGACACAGAGAAAACATGGTGAGCAATGTTGTTGATCGCATGCAAGGGATCCAGCAACATGCTTGTCGTTTAGTGCACGCATGCAATCCAACCCATTCAACACACTCACCAAGGCGAAGACAAGAAGCAAGTCTAACTAGGGCTGAACATGTACTTTGGCAAGTTGATGTGCATGACCACCAGCACACACTTGAAGATCAACACAGACACTATGCATCAGTGTGTTGTCGGTTCAACCATACCCAAGAAGACCATGTGCATGTTAGCAGACGAGTTGGATGAAGGAGCCAAACCAATGCACTGGTTGTAATGGAGGCAAGAGTTTGCTTCAGCAAGATGTCACCATGAGGTGCATGCACATCATCACGAACGACCAAGCTTAACATCAGCTCACCACCTTCACCATCACAAGCATGTTAAAGAGTTGGTCTCACCATAGCGGATCAAGTGTTAGTGATGTCTTGCAAGGCTTGCTCAAGCCATGTTGTCTCACATGAGTACATGTGCATTGTAATGTTGAGTCATGTCAAGTGTAAGTCGAGTGTCAATAGTTGGATGTAACAGTCATAGAGCACGTGAAGAGTCATGAGGGTAGTTGAACTGTCACAAAGGGGAATGTCAAGGATCACCCTACCCTTTGCTATAAATAGTCCCTCATAACTCATTGTATGGGTTTTTGGTCAGCCAAACTTCTACTAAGACTATCTTGAAGAAGGCTTGGACAGTATTGTAATGCGCCTTGGCTTCTCCACTACACAGAGCTAGTACATCTCTTTGGAGGAGCAGGCGGTTGTGGCTGTAACGTTTCATTGTTGGGGCTAGCAGGTTTACATGGTGTATTGTATGATTGTGACTTGCACTTCTTTAATAATAAGAGCCAACACATTTTCATGCATATGTTGTTATTGTAGTTGGACTGTTCTAGTTGCCTTAATGATATATGTTGTTTAACTTACGTACTTGTATATGAACTTATTTGTATGAAATTATATGAATCTTGTTGTTAATGTGTTGCATATATTATTAATGTTTTCACCGTCTGTGTCAACTGCTCTACCGGACATTAGACGAACCTTTCTCATGAACCTTGATATATCAATCATCACACTCGTCTCGGACTGATCCGTGAGTTATGTTCGTGTTATCTTTCCTTGTATGTTGTGATTGTCTCATCTGAGTGGACTGCTCTGCCAGAAGCTGTGCATGTCCTTTATGTGGTGTGTTCCTAGCCGAGTTGGGACTGATCCCTTTCAACCTGGAACTCACCTTCACCTTCCTCTCCCTTCGAAGTGTTGGAACCTCTCGTACACATTTCTTGGCTCTCTGCATCAGTCACACCCTTACTACTTACATAGTTATCTTACTTGCCTTTGTGTGACATCGTGGTCAAGGCATTACCTTACAACCCACTGTTGGGACTCCTACACCAAACGGTCTAAGGTCTAATTGGGACTTCTTACTAGGGAGATCTCCTTGACATGTTGGCAGGTCTAGCACCATTAACACCTCCCAGGTTCCACAGGTACTTGATGTTTGTATGGAGGAGATTCGATAGGAAGCAGCTGCTCAAGTGGACACTATAGCACCCAAGAAGAATTTAAAACATGATCCAGTGGTAGAGATAAGTATAAATTTCAAGGTTGATCCTATGAGCAAAGGTCTGATTGAGGTAGAGAAACATAGGAAACAAAAGCAGGAGGATAAGAGAATATTAAAATAAGAGAACAAAAGAGAGGATAGAAAGAAGAAGAAAAGAAGAATCAAGATGACTTGTTGAAGATGAGAGAATAGGAGGAGAGGAGAAGAGTAGCAGAAGAGGATCTACATAAGTGGCCACATGAATAACATACATGAGGAAGAAATCACATATATAATGGAGGAAGACTAGATGTCCCGTGAATTAGAAGCAGAGTTGGAGGAGGAGGATTCCATTAAACAAATTGTAGATGAACCAAAAAATCAGCAAGGGCCTCCTCTCACCAATGGCCATCTCCTGTTTAGTGTAATGGGAATTTCTTCTCCACCATATGACAGGGTCATGGATGTATCTAGCCACACCTTCAACAATATGAAGAAGAAGATTGTACAAGAAAGGAAAAGGTACTTTCCAAATTATCCTACCCATCCAGTTTGCATATCCACAAAGAAGGTGATAACATAAAACATCAGGAGAAATCCCAGAGCATTCATGGCAACAAATGTGGCTTTTGCGACAAAAACTCAAGATAACAAAGGATATCTTATGAGCAAGGTTTCATGATTTTGCAAAGAGGTAGATGTCGAAAAACAACAGGTTGATCATCTTACCATAGAGAATCAACAACTGTCTTCCGCTAGTATCAACACGACAGAGCTACGAGAAGCCATATCTGCAGAATTGGAACTAATGGAAGACACCATGAGGCAACTGTTCAATGAGATTATCCTCTTGCATGATATGGTGTACACCCTTGGTTCATATCCAAAAGAAATCTCAAGAGATCTTGAAGCTTCTAAAGGTTACAAGTAGAGTTGCATATTTGATACAAGATTGGGGTGTCAAGTATCTAGAATTTCTTTCAAAGTTGATCAAGAAGGACAAGATAGTTGTTGAGGTGGATAGAGCATAGTTAAGACTTCATACTCATAACTATGCCCACCTTAGTGAACAATCGACCAACACCATTGCTTCTTATGTTCGACTTGTTGGCATTATGGCACAGGTGTTGTCCTTGATGGCAACTCTCTTTAACAGATCCCAATTCCAGCTTTCAAAATGAAAGAAAAGGCATATACGCAGGTTCATCTAGACGAAGACGTGTATACACGCGGGTTAGACGTTTCAAAGGCGTGTATGCTTATACACGCACTTTCATGGAAGGAAAAGTGCGTATATGTTGGAAAACTTACCTTTGGTCCGTGGTAGTTAGTCCTTGCTATTTGAACCTATGGTTTTGGACCATGGTACCTCGTCAGAAGTGTTGATCCCAAGTATTGGGTCCGTGGTATTGGTTTATTATGGTTTTGGACCGTGGTATTAGTTTATTATGGTTTTGGATCGTGGTATTGTGGAAGGCCTAAGACTATAAAAGAGGAAGGAGATCATTTGGCAAAGGTTCATCGGAATTATTGTTGAATATCTGATAAAGTGTTAGATCTGGAATACTGGTAATTGAGTTATGGTGCAGATATAGATCTGAATGAAGGAGGAAACTTAGCGCAAAGACAAGGATAAGTTCTATTGATGGATCATAATCTTTAAAGCTTGAATGGTAGTATCTTTGTATGATTTTGATCTGTTATATGTGGCGCTTGCTTGATCTATAAAATTGATAATCTGGGTTAATTAGAGTTTGAATATCTAAAAGAGCGAATTATCCTTTATAGATCTGTACGCAGGTTCAGTGAAGCGAAAGCGCGTATATTCGCTGGTTCAGTGAAGGCAAACAGTGTATACGCAGGTTGTTCCATACGCAGAAGCGTATGCACACAAGTTCCAAGCTATTAAAGTAGCGTATATATTTTGAGTTGTGATCTTGTTGCTTCTGTTTATTGCTGCAGTGTTTTGGGTTCAGATTTGGTGTGTGGTTACTGTTACTGTGATCTGGGTACAGTCGTCAGAGAAGTGTTTATTTTGATTCAGTTTTGATTGGTGAAGAGGTGATTGGTTGATGCAGAAATTCTTGATGTTTGATTGATGTTATCTGTGGATCCAGTCTGAAAATTTATGAAACATGGTCCTTGGAAGAAAGAGAAGTTTGTAGCCTTCTGTAGGCCAGCACCTACGTACTAGTATCTTGGCTAGTGCAAGAGCTAAGGGGGTTGTAGCTCCCTTCCAGGAGAAGCTGGAGAACGGGAGAGGGTTGTAGCTCTCTGCAGGTTGCAGCCTGCGTACTGGTAAAGGACTGCACTAGTACATTGTAAAAAAAAGTTTCTAATTAAAAGAAGATAGAGACGAATTGCAGTAGGTGGTTTTCACCCACATTGGGTTTCCACCTTATATCTTGTGTTCTTGTGTGTGATTGTATTCTGTTCTATTTTATGTTCCTACTTACTGGTTATTTGACTCTAAAACACAGATTAACAATCAACATCTGACAGATAAAGTAAATTATAGGTTTGCATTGTATACGCAGTTTTCTTTCAACATAGTTGCGTATATACGCGGGTCTAATTAAATGAAGTAGTGTATATTATCTGAATTTGAAAAAGGGAATATTTGACTAGATAATGCTGATTCACCCCCCCCTCTCAGTATTATTTCCAACAATTGGTATTAGAGCAGGTCCTTCAGAAGAAGCTTGATCGCTTAAAGGAAGATCATTCATCATGAGCAACTACGAGAGGGAAGCATCAATCAGGCCACCGATTTTTGATGGGACAAACTTCGTATATTGGAAGGTAAGAGTTACTGCCTATCTTCAATCTCTTGGTACAGAAGTCTCGGATATCATAGAAACAGGATATACTTTTCCATCAGCAACTCCTACAGATCCGTCTGAGAAGAAGAAATATGAAACAAATGCAAAAGTAGTCAATACTCTATTTGGATGCCTATCACAATCAGAATTTGTCAAGGTTATGCAGTATAAATCCGCTAAAGAAATATGGGACAAGATTGTTCTGAGCTATGAAGGAGATGATCAGGTAAAACGAACAAAACTTCAAACCCTCAGAATTCATTATGAAAATCTCATAATGTACAATGATGAAAGTGTGGCTAACTATTTTCTTCGTGTAGATGAGATTGTTAATTGTATGAAAATTTTGGGCGAAGAAATAAAAGAGGTTGTTGCGGTTGAAAAAGTTCTAAGATCTTTGTCCCCTAGGTTTGAATCTAAAGTTTCTGCAATAGAAGAAAAGGAGAATCTACAAAACCTTAAAATGTCACAGCTACATGGAATTCTAACTGTTTATGAAATGAGGAAAGGAGGTCCATCAGACAGGAGAGAAGTTGCTTTCAAGGCTTCAGGCAAAGGAGAGCACTATGAGTCAGGACACGTGTCAGAAGAAGAAGAAGAATCAAATTTTGTCAAAAATCTTCAACGAGGTACTGGACGATTCCGAGGTAAGTTACCTTTCAAATGCTTTGCTTGTGGAAGAGTCGGTCACTATGCTGCCAAGTGTCCTCATAAGGATAAGATTGACAAAGGGAAGGAACATGTTAGATGGAACAAGAAATAGAATGCAACTAAGAAAAATTACTAATGAAGATAGTGATGGCCTATCAAATAGTGACGAAGATGAACAAGGTAATCATTATAAACTTTTAATGGCCTTTGAAGATGATGATTACATGGATGCTATAGATGCAGATGGTTTTTATGAAGAGATTTCTCGACTCAAAACATGTTTAGAAGAAAAAGATATGATCATTGATACTCTGCAATTCCAACTTGATGAAAAAGAAAAATCCCTTGAGAAGTTAGAATGTGAAATTGTTTGCCTTAGAAAAGAAATTGAGAAAAAAAAGGCTCTTAATCTTAAATTTGTTAAAGGATCTGAAACTCTGGATGAGATTATCAATGTACAGCGTTCTCCACTAATCAAGACAGGTCTGGGTTATAATGGAGAAACATCTCAAGCATCCACCTCAAAGAGTTATGTTGATGCAGCAAGGAGGAATGAGAAAAAGCCCAATGGAGATCACCAGATAAAGCAGGGACGAATTACATCAAGAACAAACAAAGACTACGAGGTAAACAAGGGGCAATCCATCTTAAGGGTGAAAAAAAGCTACAACTAGCCACAGGTAAAAACTTCTCAATTTGCTTCAAGAATGGATGACAATAGAAATTACAATCATTTGGCTGGTAGATTTGATAATTGTAGAAGTTTCTTCAATGGCCAATGTTTCTCTTGCCATAACTTTGGTCACAAAGCAGCTCAATGTGTTGCCTATAAGACAATCATGACTAGAGAAGCTCAAAAACAAAGAAGTATGACTGGGATTGAAAAAAGGACCTATAACAACTTTTCGGCCCTTGAAAATGAAATTGAATGTTCTATTTGTAATAACTTCAGTCATAAAGATTATGAATGCAGGAGCAGGTTTCGGCAAACAAAGGAACAAGCCTCAAGCACCAGAACATGGAGAATAAAAGAACCACAACCAGAAATATGTGGGATAGCTTTTTATGCAGGACAAGAAAATTTATGGTACATCGACAGTGGATGTTCGAAGCATATGACAGGTGATAAATAAAAACTTGAATCATATACTGCTTTAGAAAAGGGAAAGAAATTTTCTTTTGGAAACGATACCCCTGCAGCCATAAAAGAAAAAGGCACTGCTCAGTTGAAAGAAAAGGTCAAAGTTGTAAATGTTTTGTATGTTGATGGCTTGAAGCATAATCTACTGAGTGTCAGTCAGATGTGCAATCAAGGAACCGAGGTAATATTTTGATCAAATGGATGTAGTGTTCGTGATCTTGATATAGGAAAAACAGGGATCAAAGGTAGAAGAACTCCAAATAATTTATACATATTTGAAGAAGGACAACAACAATGCTATTTGAGCAAGGATGATGAACACTGGTTATGGCACCGGAGGTTGGGGCATCTAAGCTTTTCAAAAATAAGGAAAGCATGCAAATACCAGGCAGTTCGTGGTCTTCCAGATATCAAAATTCCAGACAACACAATATGCAAATCATGTCAGTTTGGTAAGCAAACCAGAACTAACTTCCCTGAGAAGGAAGGATCAGCTAGCAAGCCTCTTGAGCTAGTCCATACAGATGTATGTGGTCCATTTAGGACAAGGTCACCTCGAGGAGAAGAATACTTTATATTATTCATTGACGACTTCTCCACGATGGTTTGGTTAGGACTTATGAAGCACAAAGACGAAGCATTCGAAAAATTCAAATCCTTGAAAGCCTTGGCTGAAAACGAACCAGATCACAAAATTAAGTGTCTCAGGTCCGACAGAGGTGGGGAATTTACCTCAAATGAATTTTTTGATTTCTGTGAAGAAAATGGAATAAGAAGGGAATTCTCTATAGCTAGGACTCCTCAGCAAAATGGAGTGGTGGAAAGGATGAACAGAATGGTCCAACAAATGGCTCGTGCTATGCTTGATGAATATGGAACTCCCGCAACCTTCTGGGGTGAAGCTGCATTTGTTGTCGTTGTTATTCTCAACAAAACAAATGTCCAAGTGAACAGCACTCAAACTCCTCATGAGCTCTGGTATCGTGAGACTCCTTCGGTAAAACATTTCAAAATTTTTGGAAGCAAATGCTATATTAAGAACAATGATGAACAACTTGGCAAACTTGAACCTAGAGCAGATGAAGGCATTCTCCTTGGTTATTCTCCCCACAGCAAGGCATATAAGTGTTACAATAAAATACTTGGAAGAATTGTTGACAACATTGATGTAGTGGTTGATGAAAAAGGATACATTCCTAGGCAAGTAAATTATGAAAATATCGAAGAGGATGAAGACTACTCTCCAAATCAGACTAATGACGAAGAAGAACCTCAAGAGGCACCAGAGGAACAGATAAGGATAGAAGAGAAGACTTCATCCAGGTATGTTCAGAAGAATCATCCAGAATCTCAAATTTTGGGGCAGAAAGAGGCAGGTGTACAAACAAGAAGAACAATTGCAGAAGCCTCAAGCTATTTGGCATTTCTCTCCTCCACTGAGCCACAAAATGTAAAAGAGGCATGCAAATATGAATGTTGGGTCAAGGCAATGGATGAAGAACTTGATCAGATCGAAAAGAACAACACTTGGGAGTTGGTTCCTAGACCAAAAGATAAGAATGTCATAGGGACTGTTAACACCCAGGTTGTTCACTTTGACTCCCAAGGGAATACGGCCGGGGTAACCACTAACCAAGCTTTGGATTATAGGTCCTAGCCTACCTATAATTAGAGAGGGCTCTCTCTTTAAGTTTTAGCTTTTTGTGAAAGATTTTAGGCTAGTTGTGAATTCAGCTTTTGTTTTTAAGGTTTTGGTTGTGAACTGTTGTTTTGAGAAGGGCATGAGATGTTTGAGGGATTTTTAGTCCATTGGGCATATGGAGTTATAAATTGAGTAGGTCCTGATGTCTGTGATGGAGAAAGATTTACTGCAGAGCTAGACAGCTATTCATGATACAATTTTTGGTTTATAAATGAAACGGAGTGAAATGGAAACTTATACATAGTCTGACTGTAAGTTGAAAAGGTCAGATTCTATTCAGTAGCATCTAAGAATTACTGCACAGAAACTGTTAAAGATTTATAGTAAGTTGGAGCATTTAAGAATTCCAATTTAACAGATAAACCTGAGGAAAACATTTATAACAAGGAAAGATTGAATTCAGGGTGTCTCCATGGACAAATCCTGAGTTATTCTTCTACTTTCTTGTTGAGATTAGATCACATACATGAGAAATGAAATAAACAAAAATTAAACACAGACAGAGATAGAGAAACTTATTGTATCAAACTATAGCACTAGAATTCCGCAGCATTCAATAGTTCCAACACAGCATGCATCAGAAAAAACAATCTCTGAAATCCCGAAGCTTCTTTGTATTAACTCTCAAAAATACAACCGAGTTCTCTCTTTGAACAAGTAACAACAACCCCTACAAGCTTATGTGAGGGGGAATATATACAATCGGTTCTACAAAAATATCTGAACCGCTGAGTCACCTAATAATTAAATACACTCACCAACTTTACAAAATAGCAGATAAAGAAGTTATTACTGCTGTAAATACAAAATGAATGCTCTTTACTTCTGTCAGAAATCTTTTTGACCTTTGGAGGCCACTGAGTCGGTTGAGCGTTCTGCATAAATGCTTAATGATGTGTCTTTATCCTCTGTCATGCTGTAGCTTTCTTGGCCCTGTCATTTGCAGCTGTCAGTATTGCTTTAGTGGCCGAATAGGTTTGCTGAGTTGGCTCAGTCCATTCTTCTGCATACATACTGAATGCATCAAATTTTCCTGTACATGATACTTATGTTTTTCGATGAAAAAACTTGATGAGAGGATCTTGTTCACAGTATCAACTGTATCATTTTGGTCCACCATTCCTGTGTGGGCAATTGATGTCTCAAAATTGCATCTAAGGTTTCATCTGCCTCTGTATATTTGTAGAAGTTTGGAGGCACTTCAAACAAATGTTTGATCTCATTCATAATGAAAAATAAGTTCTCTACTATGTTATAGAGACTTTGCCCAGATGCTGGCCCTGTTTCTTCTGAGGTACTTGGACTTTCAGTGATCTGATTGGTAGCAAATGTATTGACCCTTTTAGCATAGTTCTCATGTGAAAGTAGTTTCCCTGCACTGTTCAGTAAGCCAGGGATACCTATGCTTTGTAATGCTGCAAACTTGTCCATAAATCTGTTTACTTCTGTCTGCATGTCCTGGCTTCTCCTTTCCAGTGTTTGTACTAGGCTTCTCAATGTAAGGACCCTCTTTATCAGCAGAATAGTTTCAGTTCTGTTAGGGATTCCTATTGCTTCCAGCTGAGGACCTGTACGGTTATTTAGCACGTTAATCATTCTATTGGCTATCTCAGGCATATTGCCTAGAGATGCCCTTGCTCTCTGGACTTCCCTGTGTGCTTTGCCTATGAGCTCCATTTTCTCATGAATGGTCTCTATAAACTACCACTGGTATGTGATTGATTGGCCAATGTTGGCCCATAAAACTGTCTTGAGCTGAGCCACCACTTTGTCAAGGGTAAGCTCTTTCTCCAGCTCCTTTATCTTCTCCTTGAGAGCCTTCACTTCTCTTCCCTTTTCAGCTATGCTTTGTTTTGACTTGTCATATTTTTCATTGAGCTTAGCCAAATTCTCCCTCGCTTCAGTTAATTCTGCCATTTGGGCTTCTAAGGCCTGAATTTCATTCCTCAGCTTCTGCATATCAAGGCTTGCAGCCTGCTCTGTTGTTGGTGTTGGTGCTGATGTAGATGGCGCTGTTTGAGTTGTCTGCTCTGTAGGAGGAGCAGTAGTTTGAGGAGATTCCTCAAGGTTGATTATTTGTGGAGGGGGCTGTGATGTTTGGCCTCCTTCCTTCTGTTGTAGGGCTGCCTGCAGCGCAGCCTCTGACTCTCCCAATTTCTCCTGTGTCTCGATCAGCTGTTTGTATAATGATACCAGCATAGCTGCTGCATCTTGGTCATGCCTTAGCTGGGCAACCTCTTCTGTCTGAGGATGAAGAGTTGCTGGGATCTTGATCATTTTTCTTAGTGCTGCCATGTCTGCATCTCTTAATTTCAACAACGCTTGTATAGCCTTGGTGTCCTTGGGATCATGCCCAAGCTCTATGATGATATCCTCCAATGCTTTGATTCGGTTGTCCTTTGCCTGGGAGGATGCTTTTTCCAACTCAAGTTGGGCAGCTGTGTTGTTTAGGCTATTTTTCAGCCTATAATTTACCAATGTTTTGTCTGCAAGAGTGGCATATACCATCTCACCCGTTTGCTTGTGCAATTCAATCTGATCCATAGGGTGGATGTCTTTTGCAAGGACCTCAAGATTGGTCCTTATGTAGTCTGCAGCTGACTGTGGCTGCAACATGGTTGGCATGAAATGACTCATTACCATTTTTCCCTCATGGACATCATATGCAGACATTAATCTCTGCTGGTTTGTAGGAGCCATCTTTAATAAGTGGTTGTAGAGCTGCACCTTGAGTGGCTCATTCCTCTTTTTGATATCAATGAATTGTTGTTTGATGCCTGTTTCAGCTCCCCTTGATTTGTGGATGTGGTGAGGGGAGTCTCCTGCTCTCTGTCCCTCTTTTTTCCCTTTTCTTATTTTTGTGGAGTTTGTAGCACTGAGGCCTCCACTGTCTTTTCTTGCCTAGGAGGCACATTCTCTTGAGCCTGTTGCTCAGTGGATATTGGGGCTTCAGCTGTTTGTTCTTGTTGTTGTATTGGATGCCCCTCTTTTTGCCCTTCTTCTTGCTGTTCTACTACAGGAGGTGGCTGTTCTGGCTCCATCTCTTTCTCTTTGCCTTTGCTGGAAGCCTGATAAGTAGCTTTGGCTGCTTGCTGTTGTGTTGTAGAAGATGAGGCAGCTGCTCCAAGTTGCCTTTGATATGAAGAGGAAACCTGTCCACAAGTTTCCAAGTCAGCCTCCTTTTCAATATTCTTTGCATTTCTTTGTATCATTTTCTCTCTAGTAACTGCCTCTTCTAGGGTGCCCTCTTTCCAACTCAATAAGTTGGCATACTTCTCAATGTGAGGCAATCTGACATGAGCATAGCCACCCAGTTTATGTTTTACCCTCCTGAGAGAAATGAAATGATTAGGGTCATAAGGTACCCAGCGAAAACTGGTTTCCAATCGGAGGCGTTCTAGCATGCCATCTGCTTCCTTCCATCCCTCCTCCCTTATGTTGTAAAGAAAAGGGCCTAGCTGGTTCCTGACTTTTAGTTGCACTTTCTTGTTTTTACTATGGAAATGGATCATGTCTGCATTTCCAAACTGCCTGAAATACTCCAAGGCAATAGTCTCATAGGGACATATCTTGTCAGCCTATAAGGGTCCAACTCACAGCCATATATTCTGATTACTGTATGGTGTTGGTAAAAGTACCAATCACCAATGATGTAGGACTTAGAGAGATGGAGAATTCTTTGCATTTCATCAGTCAATCTTGGAGGAGGAACACCATATAACAAGGTCAAAGCTGGATGAATGAAAAGGTCTATGAATTCACAGTATGTGTATGGCGAGCAAGAGGTGTGATGAAAAACTGAAGTCCAAAACACAACCGACCTTGGATTTCCCTGGGCATCAAGTTTTTTTGAGAGGAATAGGGAAACTGACAGGTTGATAAAATAAGAACAGATGATATATGTATGAGGTGTATCAAAACACCTTTTCCCTTTCTAGATTCATCAGTTGCTCATGAATCTTGTTTGCAATGTATTCAGCATAGTCATAGTGCACAGCAGGAGGCTTCCCAGGAGAAAATATGGACAGCATGGCCATAATGGTGTCATCAACATCCTCAACTCCCTTGTAGCCCAAGACATAGCTAATCAAGTCTACAGGCATTTTGCCCAAGTCATTGAGATATGGGTTTCCAATAGGAGGCATTCTCACAGCTTCAGAGCTTGGCTTAATAAATAACTGATTAATTTTGATGATTTGTGCACTGGATAGGTTGCCCCCCTTCTTTAATAAGTCCAACATGGAGAGAGGAGTCAATGGTCTTGCAGTATGAAAGTGCAGCATCTCCTTTATGGCCTCAGGGGTAATATGGAACAAGACTGAGCCTGTGGGACTGAGAACAGCTCTCTGACATGGATCATAGCATTCACAGCATCTATGGATCAAGTCTGGAAGGGAGTTGACTTGAGGAAGGTTAAAAATGGGCAAATTGGAGTCCCAAATCCCCAAGATATCAGCTCCACTGAGGTGTTGGGCCTTTAACTCATTCAGCAGATGGATGTTAAATTTGGAATTCATTGGAAATGAGTCTATCATCTGATAATCTTTATCCCCCAGGGCCTTCCATTCTAACTCTCTCTGTGGGGCATTGAGAGGTGCTATATTTAATGCTATTGGTGTTTCCATGGCTAATAAGGCCTCTGATTTGTATGTGAACTGGTGTTACTGAACAGAGCAACACATAGGGGTATATCTGGAACAGAGAGGTGAATTGCGAAGGAACAGAGGGTAACTGGTAGTGGCAGCAACTGAAAAACTGCACAGAGGACTGATAAAGTGAATGCCGGGACCGGTAAAATCTCTCCAAGGTGAATTAGTGGAGCTCGGGTCTTTAAGTTCACGAATACGCGAACTAACTGTGAATTTGGATAAATTTGGCTAAATGCAGGTTTTGCAGAGGAATTTCGTCCCAACAATTGAAAATAGGCACTGGTTACTGGAATTTGTTGGTGGGTACAGTGTTATTCACTCGTTTTAAGTTATCTTTGTAGAATTATGGACAAAAATAGGCAAGAAGGGAATGATTCGGATAAATACCTTGTGAATTACCGGCAATGGTTACAAATGCAGGTAGATTGGGCGCCCACGGTCTTTGTAGCTATTTCTGCAGGTTGGCGACGGATTGGTCGTAAAATGCATGCAGAGCAGAGCAATAGTCTTTTTGGCGAAAGTGACAAAAACACGGTTTTTTGGCGAAAATATGGACTTTTTGGGATATTGGTGCTTTTTTTGGATGACGTCATCATGACGTCATCAGGTGGGGTCAGGGTTGGGTGACGTCAGCATGACGTCATCGAGTGACGTGGCGGCCTGTGAGTGGTCCACGGGGAATGATGAGGTGGCGGACAGGTCAGAGCATTGTCGGACGGGGGCGCTGATGCAGCGGCGATGTGGCATGACGTGTGCACGACGTGGCGATGACGAGGACGTGACGTGAGCGTGACTAGTCAGCGGAAACCGGAAGTGGTAAGTGGTAAGTTCTCGGACCGCTCTAGATACGGAAGCAGTATTGTCAGAGGGCGGCCCGAGAGAATATGGGGGTGATGCGTGGCAGAGGCCTGACGTCACCCTCTGACAGCTTCTCGGGCGATAACGGCAGTACATCAGGACCGACCCGATATGGATATTGGTCGTCGGATGGGAGGGCCCAAATCCGACGGTCGACGGGTCACCAACCTGTCAGGGCGATATGGCAGCGGGCGGGAGAATAAAATAATATTTTTTGTGAAATGCGCGACCGGCGGAAACTTTAGAAAAGTGGGTTTTCAAGCTGTGTTACGGGCAAAATGCATTATGCGCGGATTTATTAACAAAGCCGCATTAAGGTTATTAATCCAAGCGGATCTTGGATTAATCCCAGGATTAATGTATGAGCGCTTTTTGGGTCGCGCTCTAATGTTTTAGCGCTTAAATTATTTAAAACCAAACTTAGAGCTATAATGCTCGGGGAAGGGGATACATAGGTATTTTTGGGGTTTTTTGCATAATTTACATAGTAATAGGGGGTATAGGGAGTTAAATAGTAGAAGTTAGGGGTTAATATGAGTGGAAGAGGTGGATAAGGAGTGGAAACACTAAGTTTTATATGGAATCAACTTACTTTAGGGAGTAGATCAAAATGAAAAGAATTTTACACAAGAAATGTGGCTTTTAAAGAGATAAGAACCACCATAAGCCCTTGACTTTCTTTCATGAACATAACTGGTAAGGGGATGTTAGCAATGAGTGTGAGGGGGGGAAACAGGAAGTTAGACATGCTGCTTTGTATTGCTGCAAGATGATGGAGAAGAGGAACTTCTCTATCCACTAATGTTTCCTTTATGTTAGACCAGCAAAATTCAATTTGAAAGGAATGACATTTCTGCAACCTTCTCTACCTACCCATTAGCTTGCCTAGCATTTTTTGTTTCTTCATGGAGGGTGCACTTAGACTTGTAGACCCTCATGTGCCTTTTCTTTTCTTTTGGCTTTTTCTTTCGATTTTCTATATAGAACTACCCTTATTGCTTCCAAGGTCCCAGATTAAGCAGTTGGGAACCTTAATTCTCTACCTAACTACTGGTCTGCCAAGATTGAACAGTTTGGACAGACTTCTTTCTCTATTCTACAACAAGAAATTGAAACATGGCATGATCCAGATTAAGCTGTTGGATCATCCATCCAAAATTGAGTCAATATCAAGCTATGTACACATATTACCTTCTCTTGAAAATATGGGATCTTTGCATCACCAAAGCAGAGCATATTTGGACCTTTATTTGCCAATCATGAAATATGAAACCTATTGGTATAGGTATCTAACAGTGGCTCCACATGGGGATGGTTTTTCCATTTGAAAGACCAAGAATAGCAGGTCAGAATGCCTTGGCCCTAGATTTCTTTTACCAAAACTTGGAGTTGTCCTCCTTGAAATCTCAAAATTGTGCTCTGTCATACTTGTGGGACTTGCTGAACTAAAAGCCTTTTCTTGGTTCTGCAGGACCCTTCAAACTGAGTTATTCACATGCTGAAAGAAAATATTATATACAACAGATTATGTATAGGGGAACAGCCATGCTATGTTCATGGAAAGTAGTCAAAATAGTGCTTCAACATCCTGCCATTCACAGGACCTTCATCCAAGTCAGTTTCATCCAGATTTTTTAGGAAATAAGTGTTGTTTCCTTGCACTGCTTGGATGACAAATGGTCCTCTCCAAAGGGAATCAAATTTTCCATGTTTTCCTTTATCTTCCCTTCTTGAATCCCATTTAAGGACTTTGTCACCCATGTTGAAATCTTCAGCCTTAGTTCTTCTATCAAAAGCTTTCTTTAACTTTTCTTGTAAAACTTGAACTCTAGTATAAACTTGGTCTCTTGTTTGCTGCAAACATATAATTTGATTTACCCTTCTTTGCACATCATTTGGTTCAGCCTGGCTTTCTTGAAGTAGTTTCATAACAGGAACCCCTAGTGATGAAGGAAATTTGGCTTCTAATCCATAGACTAACTCATATGGGCTGATCCCAATTGATCTCTTGGTTGTTAGTCTATCTGCCCATAAGGCATTGACCAGTTTTTTATGCCAGTTCTTCTTATTTTCTTCCAACACCTTCTTTATGATGTTTACAAGGCTTTTATTTGATGATTCAGCAAGGCCATTTCCTTGGGGATAGTATGCAGTAGAATGGCCCAAGGTAATGTGGAATTTGTGGCAGAAGTTCACCATCTTCTTGGATCTAAAGGCAGCAGCATTGTCTGCTATGATCTTATCAGGACAACCAAATCTAGACAATATGTTATTCTCCAAAAACTGAATGATTGTTGAATCATTTGCCTGTCTACATGGGATGGCCTCAATCCATTTGGTGAAGTAGTCTGTGGCTGTGAGGATCCATCTATGTTGGCCTGAAGATGAGGGATGAATTTCCCCAATGAAATACAAGCCCCATTGTTGAAAAGGTCTCTCTGTTGCAATAGGCCTCAAAGGGAGTGGCAGTAACTTTCTCTTTCCCTCAAACACTTGGCATTTATGACATGAAGTGGTAAATTTTTTGACATCAGAGAAAACAGTGGGCCAATAGTAACCAGCCCTCAGTATCTTGTCCACAGTGGACTTCCAATACAAGTGTCCACCACAATCACCTGCATGAAATTCTTTCATGACATTGTTAGTCTCATTCTCAATTAAGCAGTTTAACAATATACCCTCATGGTTTTTCCAAAACAAATTGCCATCCATGACATAAAATCTTGAAGATTTCATTTTTAGGAACCTACATTTAGTTCTGGACAATCCTGGGGGAGCACACAGGTTTTGCAATATATAACAGATGTCAGAATACCACAGAGATTGTTCAAAGGCTACATTGATCTTTGGAGTCGCCAGCTCCGGTTCACTGTCCAGTTGGTTGATGTCCAAGGCTTGGAAATTTGTTTCAGACATTAATTTGGCCAAACCTTGCCCTTTTATCAGTTTTGTAGGTTTTATTTCAATGTCAAATTCTAAAATGTTGGCAATCCATTTTCCTCTTCTGCCCTCTAAGTTCTCTTGAGTAAGTATGTCTTTCACAATGGGACTTGGTACATAAGCTATAACATGGGAGTATAGGATATAAATCCTAAAGTCTTTGATGGCTTTGACCAAAGCATATGCTTGCTTCTCCATGATCTGATATTTGAGGGGTGCATCTCTGAGAGCTCTACTAAAGAAAGCAATAGGTCTCTCATTTCCTTGGTCATCTTTCTGTAATAAGACAGCAACAATAGTATGTTGGGAGGCAAAAGAGAAAATGATAAACTCTTTGTCAAATTGTGGATTTGTTAAGACTGGAGTTTGGGTAAGGGCCAAATTTATTCCTTAAAAAGCTTGATTTGCTTCTACTGTCCATTTTACTTTTGAATCCTTTTTAAGCATGTTATTGAGTAATCTGCTCAATTCTGCCAAATTTGGGATAAATCTCCTTAGGAAGTTGATCTTCCCCAAGAATGCTTGTAATTCTTTGATGTTTCTTGGGTGGGGCATTTGCAAGATGGCCTGTATTCTGTCTGGGTCAATCCTAATGCCATCCTTTGAAATAATATGACCCAATAACTTGCCTTCTTCCAAACCAAACAGGGATTTCTTGGGATTTAAAGAAATTCCATATTTCCTACAAGTTATGAATATTTGCCTTAGATGTTTCAAATGTTCTTGGTCAGATTTTGAGAAAGGTGTGAGGTCATCTAAGTAGATGACAAGGAAATCATGAATCTCTTTGGCAAAAGCAATATCCATTGCTCTTTGAAAGGTAGCTCCTGCACCAAAAGGAATTTTGACATATTTGAAGGTTCCCCATGGAGTTGTGAATGTTGTTTTGTCCTGATCATCAGGGTGTACTAAGATCTGGTTGAAACCTGAGAATCCATCAAGTAGAGAAATTCTTGAGGTCCGCACTACTCTTTGCAAGATGTGATCCATCTTGGGTAAGGGGTAATTATCCTTTAGGGACACTTGATTTAAGTTCCTTAAATCAACACAAAGCCTTATTTCACCAGTTTTCTTTCTTGTAGGGACCAAATTTGAAATCCAATCAGAAAACCTGATTGGTGCTATGATGCCAGCTTTAAACATCTTTTGCACCTATTTTTCAATTGAAGGGAGAAGCATAGGGTTGATTCTCCTCAATTTCTGTTTAAAGGGTTTTTGGTTGGGCTTGAGAGGGATTGTGTGTTGGATCACAGAGGTGTCATAGGATTTTAAATCCTCATAACTCCATGCAAATACATCTTGAAACTCTTTGAAGAGGTCAATGTATTTAGGCTTCTGATCAGGAGGTAAGGATGCAGACAATTTTATTATCTTGGGCTTCTCACTAGTTCCAATGTTGCACTCTTCAATGGCAGCATTGAGAGGCTGCAATTTTGGTTTTCTAGAGATATCATTTGAGTCAAAAATTTCCTCTAATGGAGCTAGGCCTGTTGGAAGAAAATTGTCTCTCAATTGTATAACTTCAGCCTCAACATCAGCTATTTCCTCATAATGTAATTGTTCAAGTTCTTGTATTTTCTCCTGGTCAAAGTTTGTTGGACAAAGCATTTGATTTGCTGTTTCGAGTGAGATATTTGTTTGTTGTTGTTCACCTAGCAGTTGTGAGTCACTTGCAGCCTCAGTATCAATGTTTAGTCCTGAAATTCTTGCTGCAAAGTCAAGAAATTGTTTATTTGTGTATCATCCTCAAACACTTGCCAATCCTTGACATTGTTTGGGACAGAAGGTCTGTGTTTTATCTCAGTTGTAAAGCAATGCTGGGGTTCAAAAGGTAGTTTACAAGTGCTTGCAAATGTAGCCAAACTATGAGCATGAAGGTTATGGGTTCTAGGAATTTTGGTAATTTGAAATTCAGTGAAGGAATTTAGTATTTCAGCAGCAGCAGACCTATAAGATCTCAGTCTTTTGTCATTAGTGACAAAATTTCCCTTTACTTGTTGGATAATTAGGTCTGAGTCTCCTAGGATTGAAACTTTTATGGCTTGTAAGGATTTTACTAGCTTGAGGCCTAGTAAGAGAGCTTCATATTCTGCCATATTGTTGGTGCACCTGAAGTTTAACCTGTAGGCTCGGCCCTCTGCATGACTGTTTTGTTTGTTATGTATCCAAACCCCCGCTCCTGCCCCTAATTTGTTGACTGATCCATCAAACTCAAGGAACCATAAGATCTCTTGTTTTAAGGGATTTTCAACATTCTTTCTATAATTTGGGATTATAAGTTGGAGTTCTTGTTTTTCATCTGGTTTATCTTTTAGGAGTAACTCATCAATTGGTTTCTCAATTTGGATCTCTTGGGGACTTGGTTGCTTACTCTCATGCATGTTTTGTTCAAGTATGACTGATTTATTATCACTCTCAGGGCTGGTATCATCATTGAACATAATAAAGGAATCCATATCTGAATGGACTGCATAAATGGGGAAATTCTGAGGCTTTTCTTCACTGCTCACCATATATTTCATAAGTGACTCTCTATATAGCCTCTTGGGTTGACCAAAGACTGAGATGGTGGCATATGACATGTCTAATTGCAGGGAACCTTGGAGTTTAGCCCCCCATGATCTTGATAACAACATTCCATATTTGGGTGGGATATCAGCAACTACAACATCCATTAAGATTGTTTTGTTTGGATACTGGACCAGGGATACACATAGATCTTTTATCAATCCTAAACACTTAACTTGGCTGGAGTCAAATGAAAATAGGTCCTTATAGGGTCTTGTAATGTCTAAGTTGAGTCTCTCCATCACTGATTTAGGCATAAGGTTATGAGATGCACCTGAATCAAACATTGCATTGTGTAATATTTTATCATGAACATGCAAGCTGACATAAAAAGGTAAGATCCCTGTAACTGCTGTCTTTCCATCAACCTCTGGACCGAAAAGTAGTTCTGGGGTATCATCCAACACATTGACATCATCTTTATTATGGGTAAGTTGAAGGGACTTTTTGATTTGTTGTTTGTAAATGTCATGCTTGGCTAGCTCTGAAAGAGGAATGGCTATCTTCAATTTTCCTATTTCAGCTTCTAAGTCAAAGGGTTTTTCAGCTTGGACCTTGGTGTTGTGGTTGACAACCCTTTCTTTGTTGTTCAAGTTTTCTTCTTGGTTTTCACTCTGATCTTGAGGCTTGTACTTCTTACTCATCTTCTGCGAAGTAATGCTTGGATTAGGCTGCAAGGGTGATGTAGCCATTGCTTGTTGTTTTGGGGAAGATGTTTCAGTTATTTCTTCAACTGTTACTTCCTTTGTAATGGAATCAGTTTTGTCAATTGGCTCTGTGACAATGGTTTTCTTAGGCAGAGGAGTGTCCTTTGTTTTCTCAGGCTGTGTCACATTTATAGTTCTACTCCTTAGCTTGTATTGTTTATGAACTTCATAAACAGCTGTGTCATAGCCTTGTTTAAAGTCAAATGACTCACCTGATTTGGTTTGAAACTGTTTAATATCATCATTCTTATGATCTTCTTGACTTAGGAAAACTTGTTGATCATCATTCAAGTCCATTAGGTTAATGTGGGTGTCATCTATTTGTTCATTAGAAGTAGATGCTTCTGTATAATTTTCTTGGAACGAAGGTCTAATTTCTGGTTCAGAATTGGCTTTACCAACATTAGGATTTTGGTTTCTTCTGAAATTAGGATTCCTAACAGGGTTATTCTCTGGTGCTTCCCATGATGACTTCCTCTCAACTGATTCTACTCTGTCACCTAATCTCTGCATACCAGTGATTATTGCATCCAGTTTTTGATCCCAGCCTGAAGGCTCTTCTTTGAAGGTGGTCTTTCTCTCAGTTCTTGTCCTATTTCTCTTGGCTATCAGGTTGGCTTCCACACTTACTGCTATATCTTGCATTTAATCTAAAGTTCTGGGAGCCCTTTCCCTTAATTGATATGCCATATCTGAATCAAACCCATCAGGGAAGGTATATAAAGCTAGATCCGGTGGGGGTCTAAGATTTTGGGGAATAGCATTGTAGACATTGTTAAACCGGGCACAGTAGTCCAGGACAGTTTCTTGGGGACCTCTTTTGATAGTGTTGTATTCAGATAATATATGGAGTGGGTCCTTCTTCTTCTCCCATCTGTTGATAAATGTTTGATAGAGGGCTTCAGGGTCAGCTATGGAATTTGGTGTAAGTGACCTAAACCATGTTCTTACATCCCCCGTTAAGCTTTGCACAAATATTTTCATCCTAACCCCATCATCATCTATTTCGTAGTTTTCAAAGTAGTCCTGCATTTTCTTAGTATGTTGAAGGGATGGATATGAGCCAGTAATCAAAGTATGAGATCTTGCTTTGGTACTCTTGAGGCAGAGGAGCTGGATTGGGCGGTAACTGCAGTGGGGCATATCTATTAGCCATGTTTGGTGGGACAACAGGGATAACAGGGATGAATGGGACAAGTGGAGGAAATGGGATGAAAGGGGTGTGTGTATTTGATGGAGTGTTTGAAAGGATACCTTGTGAAGTGGATGAAGAACTAGGAGATTGTGGGCCAGTTGTATGAGGATGCAGAGAAGCCTTAGCAGGGGTTGGAATGTCAGTTTGGAGACCTGCTTCCGAACTTGAACCTGATAAACTGCTTTCTGATTTGTGTCTCTTGAGGATTCTTGCAATCAAGTTTGGATTTTGAAACTTGGGTGATGGATCAGGATCTGGGTTTGATCTTGTGTAACGAGTTTTCTTCTTAGGAGCCAGCTTCTATAACTTTCTTTCTGAGAATTGTTGAAAATAATACTGAGAGGGGGGGGTGAATCAGTATTATCTAATTCTTTTAATAAATCTTCCTTATTTGTTCTTTGGATTATTTTTGCATGTCAGTACCATAAAATAATGATCATGAACAAAGAAAAACAGATAGTCACACCAAAGAACACAAGATGTAAGGTGGAAACCCAATGTGGGTGAAAACCACCTGTTGCAATATGTCTCTATCTTCTTTCAAATTAGAAACTTCTTTTACAATGGTTTTGTACTGGTGCAGTCCTTTACCAGTACGCAGGCTCCAACCTGCAGAGAGCTACAACTCTCTCTCTCTCGTTTTCCAGTCTCTCCTGGAAGGGAGCTACAACCCCCTACTTCTTTTCATAAAGCATCAAATGATCATCAAGTACATAAAAGTTACAGTCCACTACAGTTATCAGATCAGCAATAACAGAACTAACCCAGAACACCTTATCAACAGAAAAATTCAATCAACAGAACATTTTAAGACAGATACGCAGTTTTCCCTTCTGTGGCTTGCGTCGCTACGCAGTTCACCTTCTGCTTTCCTGCGTACACCCGCAGAGATCCTTCTGCCGCACTGCGTGCCCACGCACTGTTCCTTGAACCGTGCTGCGTACTATTACTGCAGGTACGCACCCAGAGACATTATCGCGCCGCATACTGTTACTGCAGGTACGCACCCAAAAATACTATCGCGCCGCGTACTTTTACTATGCGTACGCACCTGAACCTTAGTCGCTCTGCGTACCCACGCAGCTCTCCTTCTTCTGCTCTGCGTACCCACGCAGGTCTCCTGTTTCTGCTCTGCGTACCCACGCAGGTCTCCTGTTTCTGCTCTGCGTACCCACGCAGATCTCCTGTTTCTGCACTGCGTACCCACGCAGCTCTTCTGTTAAACACCTGCGGCCTTCTGATTAGGGCCGAATAGGCAGTCCACCAGAGTGGCACAGTTGCTCAGATCTGATCATGCGCTCGAGAGATCACCCTTCACAGATTCGCCTTCAACTTCCCTTTCATATAGATCAAGCTTTTAAGATCGTAACCCAATATTTCAAATCTAAAGATATTCAATTGCAAAAGATGCTTAGCCAAGTGATCTCCTTTGCTTTATATAGGCAAGCTCCTCCTAAAATCATGGAACAATACCACGAGCCAAAACCGTAATAACACAAATACCGTCGGCTAAATACCAAGAGTAAAACATAAGAAACCCCACGTGTGCTTTTCTCTGCCTTGAAATGTGTGCACTGGGGGTACGCACCTCCTGAACGGCTGGCCTGCGTATCTGGACGCGGTCTCTGCATGGTGTACCTGCGGGTACGCACCTTCTGAACTGATTTCCTGCGTACTTCTTAATTTTCAACATATTGAGAGCCTTGCCACTGGAGTTGCCATCAAGTACAACATCTGTAACATATAGCCATACCAGAAACATAATGCCAACAATCTCCCCCTTTGGACTTGATGGCAACCTCACAATCTTTAGCTTCATTCTCCCCCTTTGACATCAAGGGCAAAGGGGTATGCTCCCCCTAAGAACATGCTCCCCCTGAATATGAACCAGATCTGTAACAAAGAACCATAATCCACCATGAAAGAGATAGAGACATATTGCAACTATTTCCAAGATCTCCTTCTAACCATCCTCCATAATGCCAACAATGCATTATATGCTCCCCCTGAACCTGTACCATCAATCAGAAAAGGTTCAAAAATAAGATGATGCATCAACAACCCCCAGCTTTTGCCTGAGGTATTCAAAAGTGTCCCTGGGCAATGGTTTAGTGAGAATATCAGCAACTTGTTCTTTAGAAGGAACATACTCCAACTTGACCTTCTGTTCAAGTACTTGTTCCCGGAGAAAATGGTACTTGATTGGTATGTGCTTGGTTTTCGAATGCATAACAGGATTCTTTGAGATGTTGATTGCACTTGTGTTATCACATAAGATGGGGATTGGTGGTGTACAAGTGATTTGAAAATCCTGCAAAGTCTGCATCATCCAAAGAAGTTGGGTGCAACAAGATGCAGCAGCAACATATTCCGCTTCAGCTGTAGACAAGGCAATTGAACTCTGTTTCTTGCTGAACCAAGATACCAGTCTGGAACCCATAAAGAACGCACCACCACTTGTGCTTTTCCTGTCATCCACGCTTCCGGCCCAATCTGCATCTGTATAAGCATGAAGTGTAAGATCTGTATCTCTAGGATACCATAAGCCATAATTTTGAGTCCCTTGAAGATATTTGAAAATTCTCTTCACTGCCTGAAGATGAGTCTCCTTCGGATTTGCCTGAAATCTTCCAACTATTCCAACTGCATGCATGATGTCCGGTCGGGTACCTGTCAAATAAAGTAAACTTCCAATCATAGATCTGTAGGTTGGTTGATGTACTGCTGCAGATTCATCATTTACACTAAGGCTACATCTTGTGACCATGGGTGTACATACTGGTTTTGCATCTTCCATACCATATTTCTTCAAAATCTGTTTGAGATACTTGGTTTGAGATAAAAAGATTCCTCCTTCTTTTTGTTGGATTTGCAAACCAAGGAAATATGTCAGTTCTCCTAGCAAGGACATTTCAAATTCTTTCTGCATGACCAAGGCAAAGCTTTGACTCATAGCTTCTTCATTGCTCCCAAAAATAATGTCATCTACATACACAACAAGTATTAGCAATTTGTCATTTTCAACTTTTATATAAAGATTACTATCTGCTGATCCTTTTGAAAAACCTTGTTGATGAAGATATTTGTCCAAACGATAGTACCAAGCCCTTGGAGCTTGTTTGAGACCATAGAGAGCCTTTTTCAATCTGCATACAAGATTTGGATCATTTCCAAGAATGAACCCATCTGGTTGTTCAATGTATACTTCTTCTTCCAAGTCTCCATTTAGAAAAGCTGATTTCACGTCCATTTGAAATACTTTGAAGTTTTGAAAACTTGAGAGAGCAAGGAACATTCGGATGGCCTCAAGTCTTGCAACAAGAGCAAAGGTTTCTTCAAAGTCTATTCCTTCTTACTGCGCATACCCTTTACAAACAAGTCTGGCCTTGTTTCTAATTACTTCTCCATTTTCATTCAATTTGTTTTTGAAGACCCATTTTGTTCCGATAACATTCTTATCCTTTGGTCTAGGAACCAGCTCCCAAGTGTTGTTCTTTTCGATTTGCTCAAGTTCTTCATCCATTGCTTTCACCCAACATTCATCTTTGCATGCCTCTTTCACATTTTGTGGTTCAGTGGAGGAGAGTAATGCCAAATAGCTTGAGGCTTCTGCAACTGTTCTTCTTGTTTGTACACCTACTTCTTTCTGCCCCACAATCTGAGATTCTGGATGATTCTTCTGAACATATCTGGATGGGGTTTTCTCTTCTATTCTTGTCTGCTCCTCTGGTTCTTCTTGAGGTTCTTCTTGAGGTTCTTCTTCTTCATCATTCTGTCTTTGAGGATAGCCTTTATCTTCTCTGATGTCTTCATGATGAACTTGCCTAGGAATGTATCCCTTCTCATCAACCACTACATCAATGCTGTCAACAATTCTGCTAAGTCTTTTATTGTAGCATTTGTATGCTTTGCTATGTGGAGAGTAACCAATAAGAATGCCTTCATCTGCTCTAGGTTCAAGTTTGCCAAGCTGCTCATCAGTATTCTTGATATAGCATTTGCTCCCAAAGATTTTGAAGTGCTTTACCAAAGGAGTCTTATCACTCCAGAGCTCATGAGGAGTTTGAGTGTTGTTCACCCTGACATTTTTTTTGTTGAGAATAACAACCGCAGCATGTGCAGCTTCACCCCAGAAAGTTGCGGGAGTTCCTGATTCATCAAGCATAGCACGAGCCATTTGTTGGACTGTTCTGTTCATTCTTTCCACAACTCCATTTTGCTGAGGAGTTCTAGCTGTAGAGAATTCTCTTCTTATCCCATGTTCTTCACAGAAATCGAAAAATTCATTTGAGGTAAACTCCCCACCTCTGTCGGATCTGAGGCACTTAATTTTGTGACCTGATTCATTTTCAACCAAAGCTTTGAAGGATTTGAATTTTTCGAATGCTACATCTTTGTGCTTCATAAGTCCTAGCCAGACAAACCTGGAGAAATCGTCAATGAATAATATCAAGTATTCTTCTCCTCTAGGTGTTCTTTTCCTGAATGGACCGCATGTATCTGTATGTACTAGCTCAAGAGGCATGCTAGCTGATCCTTCCTTCTCTGGAAAGTTAGTTCTGGTTTGTTTTCCAAACTGACATGATTTGCATATGGTGTTGTCAGGAATTTTGATATCTGGAAGATCGCGAACTGCCTGATATTTGCATGCTTTCCTTATTTGTGAAAAGCTTAGATGCCCCAACCTCCGATGCCATAGCCAGTGCTCATCATCCTTGCTCAGATAGCATTGTTGTTGTCCTTCTTCAAATATGTACAGATTATTTGGAGTTCTTTTGCCTTTGATCATTGTTTTACCTGTATCAAGATCACGAACAAGACATCCATTTGATCTGAATATAACCTCGGTTCTTTGATCACACATCTGGCTGACACTTAGAAGATTATGCTTCAATCCATCAACATACAAGACATTTCCAGCCTTGACCTTTTCTTTTAACTGAGCAATGCCCTTTCCTTTTATAGTTGCAGGAGTATCATTTCCAAAAGAGACTTTCTTTCCCTTTTCTAGAGCAGAATAAGACTCAAGTTTTTCTTTATCACCTGTCATATGCTTCGAACATCCACTGTCAATGTACCATAGATTTTCCTATCCTTCTGCATAAAATGCTATCCCACATCTTTCTGTTTGAGGTTCCTTTATTCTCCATGTTTTGGTGCTTGAGGCTTGTTCCTTTTTTCTGCTGAAACCTGCTCCTGCATTCAGAGTCTTCATGACCAAAGTTATTGCAAATAGAACATTCAGCTCCATTTTCAAGAACCGAAAAGTTGTTATAGGTCCTTTTTGTAATCCCTGTCATACTTCTTTGTTTTTGAGCTTCCCTAGTCATGATCATTTTATATGCAACACATTGAGCTGCTTTGTGACCAAAGTTATGGCAAGAAAAGCATTGTCCATTGAAGAAACTTCTGTGGTTATCGAATCTACCAGCCAACTGATTGTAATTTCTATTTTCATCTATTCTTGAACCAAATTGAGAAGATTTTACCTGTGGTTGGTTGTAGCTTTTGTTCACCCTCAAGATGGATTGCCCCTGATAGTTTCTGTTTGTAATTCGTCCCTGCTTTACCTGATGATCTTCATTGTTCTTTTGCTCATTTCTTCTTGCTGCATCAAGATAACTTTTTGAGGTGGATGCTTGAGAAGTTTCTTCATTATAGCCCAGACCTGTCTTGTTTAGTGGAGACCGCTGCACATTGATAATCTCATCCAAAGTTTCAGATCCTTTGGCAAACTTGAGATTAATAGCTTTTGTTTTCTCAATCTCTTTTCTAAGACCAACAATTTCACCTTCTAATTTTTCAAGATGTTTTTCCTTTTCATCAATTTGAAATTGTAGAGTATCAATGATCATGTTCTTTTCTTCTATACATCTCTTGAGTCTAGTAATTTCATCATAAAGTTTATCCACATCTATAGCATCCATGTAATCATCATCTTCAAATGCCATTAACAACTTATATTCATTACCTTGTTCATCTTCATCACTATTTGATAGACCATCACTATCTTCATGAGTGTAGTAGCTTTTCTTATTTGCGTTCTGTTTCTTGTTCCATCTAGCAGGTTCCTTTCCTTTATCCTTATAAGGACATTTTGCAGCATAATGACCTACTCTTCCACAAGCAAAGCATTTAAAAGGTAACTTACCTCTAAATCTTCCAGAACCCCTTTTAAGATTTCTGACAAAATTTTATTCTTCTTCCTCTTCTTCCGGGACGTGGCTTGCTTCATAATAATCTCCTTTGCCTGATGCTTTGAAAGCAGCTTCTCTTCTGTCTGATGGACCTCCCTTTCTCATTTCATAAGCAGTTAGAATTCCATGTAGCTGAGACATAGTAAGAATTCGAAGATTTTCCTTTTCTTCTATTGCAGATACTTTAGATTCAAACTTGGGGGACAATGATCTTAGGACCTTTTCAACCACAATAGCCTCTTTTATTTCTTCACCCAAATTCTTCATACAATTAACAACCTCATCTACCCGAAGAAAATAGTTAGCCACACTTTCATCATTATACATTTTGAGAGTCTCATACTGAATTCTGAGAGTTTGAAGTTTAGCACGCTTTACCTGTTCGTCTCCTTCATAGCTCGTGACAATTTTGTCCCATATCTCTTTTGCAGATTTATAGTGCATTACTTTCATGAATTCTGATTGAGATATACATCCTAATAGAGTACTGACTGCTTTCGCATTTGTTTCATACTTCTTTTTCTCGGCTGCATCTGTAGGAGTAGCTGAAGGAAAAGCACAGCCTGTCTCTACGATGTCCCAAACTTCTGTACCAAGAGATTGAAGATAGGCAGTAACTCTTACCTTCCAATAATTGAAGTTTGTCCCATCAAAAATCGGTGGCCTGATTGATGCTTCTCTCTCGTAGTTGCTCATGATGAACGATCTACCTTCAAGCGATCAAGCTTCTCTGAAGGACCTGCTCCGATACGAATTGTTGAAAATAATACTGAGAGGGGGGGGTGAATCATTATTATCTAATTCTTTTAATAAATCTTCCTTATTTGTTCTTTGGATTATTTTTGCATGTCAGTACCATAAAATAATGATCATGAACAAAGAAAAACAGATAGTCACACCAAAGAACACAAGATGTAAGGTGGAAACCCAATGTGGGTGAAAACCACCTGCTGCAATATGTCTCTATCTTCTTTCAAATTAGAAACTTCTTTTACAATGGTTTTGTACTGGTGCAGTCCTTTACCAGTACGCAGGCTGCAACCTGCAGAGAGCTACAACTCTCTCACTCTCGTTTTCCAGTCTCTCCTGGAAGGGAGCTACAACCCCCTACTTCTTTTCATAAAGCATCAAATGATCATCAAGTACATAAAAGTTACAGTCCACTACAGTTATCAGATCAGCAATAACAGAACTAACCCAGAACACCTTATCAACAGAAAAATTCAATCAACAGAACATTTTAAGACAGATACGCAGTTTTCCCTTCTGTGGCCTGCGTCGCTATGCAGTTCACCTTCTGCTTTCCTGCGTACACCCGCAGAGATCCTTCTGCCGCACTGCGTGCCCACGCACTATTCCTTGAAACGTGCTGAGTACTATTACTGCAGGTACGCACCCAGAGACATTATATCGCCGCGTACTATTACTGCAGGTACGCACCCAAAAATACTATCGCGCCGCGTACTTTTACTATGCGTACGCACCTGAACCTTAGTCGCTCTGCGTACCCACGTAGCTCTCCTTCTTCTGATCTGCGTACCCACGCGGGTCTCCTTTTTCTGCTCTGCGTACCCACGCAGGTCTCCTGTTTCTGCTCTGCGTACCCACGCAAATCTCCTGTTTCTGCACTGCGTACCCACGCAGCTCTTCTGTTAAACACCTGCGGCCTTCTGATTAGGGCCGAATAGGCAGTCCACCAGAGTGGCACAGTTGCTCAGATCTGATCATGCGCTTGAGATATCACCCTTCACAGATTCGCCTTCAACTTCCCTTTCATATAGATCAAGCTTTTAAGACCATAACCCAATATTTCAGATCTAAAGATATTCAATTGCAAAAGATGCTTAGCCAAGTGATCTCCTTTGCTTTATATAGGCAAGCTCCTCCTAAAATCATGGAACAATACCACGAGCCAAAACCGTAATAACACAAATACCGTCAGCTAAATACCAAGAGTAAAACATAAGAAACCCCACGTGTGCTTTTCTCTGCCTTGAAATGTGTGCACTGGGGGTACGCACCTCCTGAACGGCTGGCCTGCGTATCTGGACGCGGTCTCTGCATGGTGTACCTGCGGGTACGCACCTTCTGAACTGATTTCCTGCGTACTTCTTAATTTTCAACATATTGAGAGCCTTGCCACTGGAGTTGCCATCAAGTACAACATCTGTAACATATAGCCATACCAGAAACATAATGCCAACAATTTCTAAGGAGGTAGTGATCTTTTGATACGGATTGACCAGTTATAGCATAGCTATATGAGAATTAATACTGAATAAAGACTGACTGGGGCAGCTTTTATATATTTCTGCAAATGCAAGGCAAAGGCAGTTTCTAAGGTTATCTCGTTGTCACTCAGGCTTTATCTACAACATTAAGAATCAGATAGGAGGTTGCAAAGTTTATCCAGGTCCCCAGTGGAGTCGCCATTTATGTTAACACCCAGGTTGTTCCCTTTGACTCCCAAGGGAATACGGCCGGGGTAACCACTAACCAAGCTTTGGATTATAGGTCCTAGCCTACCTATAATCAGAGAGGGCTCTCTCTTTAAGATTTATCTTTGTTTTGGTGAAGATTTTAGGCTAGTTGTGAATTCAGCTTTTGTTTTTAAGGTTTTGGTTGTGAAATGTTGTTTTGAGAAGGGCATGAAATGTTTGAGGGATTTTTAGTCCATTGGGCATATGGAGTCAGAAATTGAGTAGGTCCTGATGTCTGTGATGGAGAAAGATTTACTGCAGAGCTAGACAGCTATTCATGATACAATTTTTGGTTTATAAATGAAACAGAGTGAAATGGAAACTTATACATAGTGTGACTGTAAGTTGAAAAGGGCAGATTCTATTCAGTAGCATCTAAGAATTACTGCACAGAAACTGTTAAAGATTTATAGTAAGTTGGAGCATTTAAGAATTCCAATTTAACAGATAAACCTGAAGAAAACATTTATAACAAGGAAAGATTGAATTCAGGGTGTCTCCATGGACAAATCCTGAGTTATTCTTCTACTTTCTTGTTGAGATTAGACCACATACATGAGAAATGAAATAAACAAAAATTAAACACAGACAGAGATAGAGAAACTTATTGTATCAAACTATAGCACTAGAATTCCGCAGCATTCAATAGTTCCAACACATCATGCATCAGAAAAAACAATCTCTGAAATCCCGAAGCTTCTTTGTATTAACTCTCAAAAATACAGCCGAGTTCTCTCTTTGAACAAGTAACAACAACCCCTGCAAGCTTATGCGAGGGGGAATATATACAATCGGTTCTACAAAAATATCTGAACCGATGAGTCACCTGATAATTAAATACGCTCAACAACTTTACAAAATAGCAGATAAAGAAGTTATTACTGCTGTAAATACAAAATGAATGCTCTTTACTTCTGTCAGAAATCTTTTTGACCTTTGGAGGCCACTGAGTCGGTTGAGCATTCTGCATAAATGCTGAATGATGTGTCTTTATCCTCTGTCATGTTGTAGCTTTCTTGGCCCTGTCATTTGTAGCTGCCAGTATTGCTTTAGTGGCCGAATAGGTTTGCTGAGTTGGCTCAGTCCATTCTTCTGCATACATACTGAATGCATCAAATTTTCCTGTACATGATAACTTATGTTTTTTGATGAAAAAACTTGATGAGAGGCTCTTGTTCACAGTATCAACTGTATCATTTTGGTCCACCATTCCTGTGTGGGCAATTGATGTCTCAAAATTTCATCTAAGGTCTCATCTGCCTCTGTATATTTGTAGAAGTTTGGAGGCACTTCAAACAAATGTTTGATCTCATTAATAATGAAAAATAAGTTCTCTACTCTGTTATAGAGACTTTGCCCAGATGTTGGCCCTGTTTCTTCTGAGGTACTTGGTCTTTCAGTGATCTGATTGGTAGCAAATGTATTGACCCTTTTAGCATAGTTCTCATGTGAAAGTAGTTTCCCTGCACTGTTCAGTAAGCCAGGGAGACCTCTGCTTTGTAATGCTGCAAACTTGTCCATAAATCTGTTTACTTCTGTCTGCATGTCCTGGCTTCTCCTTTCCAGTGTTTGTACTAGGCTTCTCAATGTAAGGACCCTCTTTATCAGCAGAATAGTTTCAGTTCTGTTAGGGATTCCTATTGTTGCCAGCTGAGGGCCTGTACGGTTATTTAGCACGTTAATCATTCTATTGGCTATCTCAGGCATATTGCCTAGAGATGCCCTTGCTCTCTGGACTTCCCTGTGTGCTTTTCCTATGAGCTCCATTTTCTCATGAATGGTCTCTATAAACTGCCACTGGTCTGTGATTGATTGGCCAATGTTGGCCCATAAAACTGTCTTGAGCTGAGCCACCACTTTGTCAAGGGTAAGCTCTTTCTCCAGCTCCTTTATCTTCTCTTTGAGAGCCTTCACTTCTCTTCCCTTTTCAGCTATGCTTTGTTTTGACTTGTCATATTTTTCATTGAGCTTAGCCAAATTCTCCCTGGCTTCAGTTAATTCTGCCATTTGGGCTTCTAAGGCCTGAATTTCATTCTTCAGCTTCTGCATATCAAGGCTTGCAGCCTGCTCTGTTGTTGGTGTTGGTGCTGATGTAGATGGCGTTGTTTGAGCTGTCTGCTCTGTAGGAGGAGCAGTAGTTTGAGTAGATTCCTCAAGGTTGATTATTTGTGGAGGGGGTTGTGATGTTTGGCCTCCTTCCTTCTGTTGTAGGGCTGCCTGCAGCACAGCCTCTGACTCTCCCAATTTCTCTTGTGTCTGGATCAGCTGTTTGTATAATGATACCAGCATAGCTGCTACATCTTGGTCATGCCTTAGCTGGGCAACCTCTTCTGTCTGAGGATGAAGAGTTGCTGGGATATTGATCATTTTTCTTAGTGCTGCCATGTCTGCATCTCTTAATTTCAACAGCGCTTGTATAGCCTTGGTGTCCTTGGGATCATGCCCAAGCTCTATGATGATATCCTCCAATGCTTTGATCCGGTTGTCCTTTGCCTGGGAGGATGCTTTTTCCAACTCAAGTTGGGCAGCTGTGTTGTTTAGGCTATTTTCCAGCCTATAATTTACCAATGTTTTGTCTGCAAGAGTGGCATATACCATCTCACCCATTTGCTTGTGCAATTTAATCTGATCCATAGGGTGGATGTCTTTTGCAAGGATCTCAAGATTGGTCCTTATGTAGTCTGCAGCTGACTGTGGCTGCAGCATGGTTGGCATGAAATGACTCATTACCATTTTGCCCTCATGTACATCATATGCAGACATTAATCTCTGTTGGTTTGTAGGAGCCATCTTTAATAAGTGGTTGTAGAGCTGCACCTTGAGTGGCTCATTCCTCTTTTTGATATCAATGAATTGTTATTTGATGCCTGTTTCAACTCCCCTTGATTTGTGGATGTGGTGAGGGGAGTCTCCTGCTCTCTGTCCCTCTTTTTTCCCTTTTCTTCTTTTTGTGGAGTTTGTAGCACTGAGGCCTCCACTGTCTTTTCTTGCCTAGGAGGCACATTCTCTTGAGCCTGTTGCTCAGTGGATATTGGGGCTTCAGCTGTTTGTTCTTGCTGTTGTATTGGCTGCCCCTCTTTTTTCCCTTCTTCTTGCTGTTCTACTACAGGAGGTGGCTGTTCTGGCTCCATCTCTTTCTCTTTGCCTTTGCTGGAAGCCTGATAAGTAGCTTTGGCTGCTTGCTGTTGTGTTGTAGAAGATGAGGCAACTGCTCCAAGTTGCCTTTGATATGAAGAGGAAACCTGTCCACAAGTTTCCAAGTCAGCCTCCTTTTCAATATTCTTTGCATTTCTTTGTATCATTTTCTCTCTAGTAACTGCCTCTTCTAGGGTGCCCTCTTTCCAACTCAATGAGTTGGCATACTTCTCAATGTGAGGCAATCTGACATGAGCATAGCCAACCAGTTTATGTTTTACCCTCCTGAGAGAAATGAAATGATTAGGGTCATAAGGTACCCAGCGAAAACTGGTTTCCAATCGGAGGCATTCTAGCATGCCATCTGCTTCCTTCCATCCCTCCTCCCTTATGTTGTAAAGAAAAGGGCCTAGCTGGTTCCAGACTTTTAGTTGCACTTTATTGTTTTTACTATGGAAATGGATCATGTCTGCATTTCCAAACTGCCTGAAATACTCCAAGGCAAATAGTCTCATAGGGACATATCTTGGCAACCTATAAGGGTCCAACTCACAGCCATATATTCTGATTACTGTATGGTGTTGGTAAAAGTACCAATCACCAATGCTGTAGGACTTAGAGAGATGGAGAATTCTTTGCATTTCATCAGTCAATCTTGGAGGAGGAACACCATATAACAAGGTCAAAGCTGGATGAATGAAAAGGTCTATGAATTCACAGTATGTGTATGGCGAGCAAGAGGTGTGATGAAAAACTGAAGTCCAAAACACAACCGACCTTGGATTTCCCTGGGCATCAAGTTTTTTTGAGAGGAATAGGGAAACTGTCAGGTTGATAAAATAAGAACAGATGATATATTTATGAGGTGTATCTAAACACCTTTTCCCTTTCTAGATTCATCAATTGCTCATGAATCTTGTTTGCAATGTATTCAGCATAGTCATAGTGCACAGCAGGAGGCTTCCGAGGAGAAAATATGGACAGCATGGCCATAATGGTTTCATCAACATCCTCAACTCCCTTGTAGCCCAAGACATAGCTAATCAAGTCTACAAGCATTTTGCCCAAGTCATTGAGATATGGGTTTCCAATAGGAGGCATTCTCACAGCTTCAGAGCTTGGCTTAATAAATAACTGATTAATTTTGATGATTTGTGCACTGGATAGGTTGCCCCCCTTCTTTAATAAGTCCAACATGGAGAGAGGAGTCAATGGTCTTGCAGTATGAAAGTGCAGCATCTCCTTTATGGCCTCAGGGGTAATATGGAACAAGACTGAGCCTGTGGGACTGAGAACAGCTCTCTGACATGGATCATAGCATTCACAGCATCTATGGATCAAGTCTGGAAGGGAGTTGACTTGAGGAAGGTTAAAAATGGGCAAATTGGAGTCACAAATCCCCAAGATATCAGCTCCACTGAGGTGTTGGGCCTTTAACTCATTCAGCAGATGGATGTTAAATTTGGAATTCATTGGAAATGAGTCTATCATCTGATAATCTTTATCCCCCAGGGCCTTCCATTCTAACTCTCTCTGTGGGGCATTGATAGGTGCTATATTTAATGTTATTGGTGTTTCCATGGCTAATAAGGCCTCTGATTTGTATTTGAACAGGTTTTACTGAACAGAGCAACACAGAGGGGTATTTCTGGAACAGAGAGGTGAATTGCGAAGGAACAGAGGGTAACTGGTAGTGGCAGCAACTGAAAAACTACACAGAGGACTGATAAAGCGAATGTCGGGACTGGTAAACTCTCTCCAAGGTGAATTAGTGGAGCTCGGGTCTTTAATTTCACGAATGCGCGAACTAACTGTGAATTTGGGTAAATTTGGCTAAATGCAGGTTCTGCAGAGGAATTTCGTCCCAACAATTGAAAATAGGCACTGGTTGCTGGAATTTGCTGGTGGGTACAGTGTTCTTCACTCGTTTTAAGCTATCTTTGGAGAATTATGGACAAAACCAGGCAAGAAGGGAATGATTCGGCTAAATACCTTGTGAATTGCCGGCAATGGTTACAAATGCAGGTAGATTGGGCGTCCACGGTCTTTGTAGCAATTTCTGCAGGTTGGCGACGGATTGGTCGTAAAATGCATGCAGAGCAGAGCAATAGTCTTTTTGGCAAAAGTGACAAAAACATGGTTTTTTGGCGAAAATATGGACTTTTTGGGATATTGGCGCTTTTTTTTGGATGACGTCAGCATGACGTCATCAGGTGGGGTCAGGGTTGGGTGACGTCAGCATGACGTCATCGAGTGACGTGGCGGCCTGTGAGTGGTCCACGGGGAATGATGAGGTGGCGGACAGGTCAGAGCATTGTCGGACGGGGGCGCTGATGCAGCGGCAATGTGGCATGACGAGTGCACGACGTGGCGATGACAAGGACGTGACGTGAGCGTGACTGGTCAGCGGAAACCAGAAGTGGTAAGTGGTAAGTTCTCGGACCGCTCTGGATACGGAAGCAGTATTGTCAGAGGGCGGCCCGAGAGATTATGGGGGTGATGCGTGGCAGAGGCCTGACGTCACCCTCTGACAGCTTCTCGAGCGATAACGGCAGTACATCAGGACCGACCCGATATGGATATTGGCCGTCAGATGGTAGGGCCCAGATCCGACGGTCGATGGGTCACCAACCTGTCAGGGCGATACGGCAGCGGGCGGGAGAATAAAATAATATTTTTTGTGAAATGCGCGCCCGACGGAAACTTTAGAAAAGTGGGTTTTCAAGATGTGTTACGGGCAAAATGCATTATGCGCGGGTTTATTAACAAAGCCGGATTAAGGTTATTAATCCAAGCGAATCTTGGATTAATCCCAGGATTAATGTATGAGCGCTTTTTGGGTCGCGCTCTAATGTTTTAGTGCTTAAATTATTTAAAACCAAACTTAGAGCTATAATGCTCGGGGAAGGGGATACATAGGTATTTTTGGGGTTTTTTGCATAATTTACATAGTAATAGGGGGTATAGGGAGTTAAATAGTAGAAGTTAGGGGTTAATATGAGTGGAAGAGGTGGATAAGGAGTGGAAACACTAAGTTTTATATGGAATCAACTTAGTTTAGGGAGTAGATCAAAATGAAAAGAATTTTACACAAGAAATGTGGCTTTTAAAGAGATAAGAACCACCATAAGACCTTGACTTTCTTTCATGAACATAACTGGTAAGGGTATGTTAGCAATGAGTGTGAGGGGGGGAAACAGGAAGTTAGACATGCTGCTTTGTATTGCTGCAAGATGATGGAGAAGAGGAACTTCTCTATCCACTAATGTTTCCTTTATGTTAGACCAGCAAAATTCAATTTGAAAGGAATGACATTTCTGCAACCTTCTCTACCTACCCATTAGCTTGCCTAGAATTTTTTGTTTCTTCATGGAGGGTGCACTTAGACTTGCAGACCCTCATGTGCCTTTTCTTTTCTTTTGGCTTTTTCTTTTGATTTTCTATCTAGAACTACCCTTATTGCTTCCAAGGTCCCAGATTAAGTAGTTGGGAACCTTAATTCTCTACCTAACTACTGGTCTGTCAAGATTGAACAGTTTGGACAGACTTCTTTCTCTATTCTACAACAAGAAATTGAAACATGGCATGATCCAGATTAAGCTGTTGGATCACCCATCCAAAATTGAGTCACTATCAAGCTATGTACACATATTACCTTCTCTTGAAAATATGGGATCTTTGCATCACCAAAGCAGAGCATATTTGGACCTTTATTTGCCAATCATGAAATATGAAACCTATTGGTATAGGTATCTAACAGGGACAAAACGGATCTTTAAAAATAAGTTGAATGAAAATGGAGAAGTAATCAGAAACAAGGCCAGACTTGTGTGTAAAGGGTATGCTCAACAAGAAGGAATAGACTTTGAATAAACTTTTGCTCCCGTTGCTAGACTTGAGGCCATTTGAGTGTTCCTTGCTCTCTCAACCTTTCAGAAGTTCAAAGTATTTCAAATGGACGTGAAATCAGCATTTCTGAATGGATACTTAGAAGAAGAAGTGTACATTGAGCAACCAGATGATATTATCTTTGGAAGCAATGAAGAAGCTATGAGTCAAAGCTTTGCCTTGGTGATGCAGAAAGAATTCGAAATGTCCTTGCTTGGAGAACTGACATACTTTCTTGGATTGCAAATCCAACAAAATGAAGGAGGTATCTTCTTGTCTCAAACCAAGTACCTCAAGCAGATTCTTAAGAAGTATGGCATGGAAGATTCGAAACCAGTATGTACCCCCATGGTTACAGGATGCAGCCTCAGTGCAAATGAGGAATCAGCAGTAGTGCATCAACCAACCTATAGATCTATGATTGGAAGTCTACTTTATTTGACAGGTACCCGACCAGACATCATGCATGCAGTGGGAATAGTTGCAAGATTTCAGGAAAATCCAAAGGAAACTCATCTTCAAGCAGTGAAGAGAATTTTCAAGTATCTTCAAGGAATTCAAAACTATGGCTTATGGTATCCTAGGGATACAGATCTCACTCTTCATGCTTATACAGATGCAAATTGGGTTGGAAGCGTGGATGACAGGAAGAGCACAAGTGGTGGTGCATTCTTTATGGGTTCCAGATTAGTATCTTGGCTCAACAAGAAACAGAGTTCGATTGCTTTATCTACAGCTGAAGCGGAATATGTGGCTGTTGCATCTTGTTGCACTCAACTTCTTTGGATGATGCAAACCTTGCAGGACTTTCAAATCACTTGTACACCACCTATCTCCATCTTATGTGATAATACAAGTGCAATCAGCGTTTCAAAGAACCCAATCATGCATTCAAAGACCAAGCACATACCGATCAAGTATCACTTTCTCCGGGAACAAGTGTTGGAACAAAAGGTCAAATTGGAGTATGTTCCTTCTAAGGAACAAGTTACTGATATTCTCAGCAAACCACTGCCCAGGGAGACACTTGAATTCCTCATACAGAAGTTGGGAGTAGTTGATGCATCATCTTGCTGTTAAAGCTTGTCTGTTTCAGAGAAAAATGGGTGTACGCGAGTTTCATGAGGAGGATCCGCGTACATAAGCCGGTTTGTGCAGAGATAGTCACGTATATGGAGGTTTGATGGATATCTGTAGGGACAGGCTCTGGTTGAAGATATTCTGATATGGGTCTAACTGAGACCATCCGGCACAGGTTCAGGGGGAGCAGATAATCTTCTAATAATGCATTATTGGCATTATCTTAGAAGCTTTTGGTTCTATATCACAGCTGTTGTTGGTTTCAGGTGGAACAAAGGCAGAGGGAGAACTGAAGGAAATCTTGGTTGCTGATCTGAATGGTGATTAACAGATGCTGCTCCTATCAGTTATTGGTGACTTTCGTAAGTCTTGTTCTAGATATATCGTCTCTATGTCATGTATCTCTTTTGTGGTATCTCTTTTATGGTGTCAAGGTCATGTAACGGCCTATTTTGGTTTCCCCACTATGCCTGGGATGAACATGTAATGAACTTGGTTGTCATATGTAAATTTCTGATGTATCCCCACTTGGTTGGGTGATGGATGTATGTATTGAGTCTT